>CM061156.1:7905099-7932599 GCA_030710495.1 Labroides dimidiatus | reverse complement strand
TGTTTGTACTCTGCTCTTTAACTCTCTCTCTCTCTCTCTCTCTCTCTCTCTCTCTCTCTGTCTTTCCATCTCTCTTCCCTGTGATGTTGGACTCCTGCTTTAGATTTTTTTTCTCCCTCCTCTCATCCGTCCTTCAAATCCTGCATTCCTCCTCCCTCTCTCTCTCCCACTCTCTCTCTTTGCCCCTCTACCTCCCGCCAATCCTCTGGACCCTCATGCTCTGATTGTTTTACAGGAAGCCCAGTCACGGGGTGTTTGTGCATATATGTGTGTGTGTGTCGCTGTGTGTGTGTGTGTGTGTGTTGTGTGGTATATGTAGCTGACTCAGCCTGATCTCCAGTCCTGTACTGAGATCCTGGCAGACCAGAACAGACATCAGACGACATGCTGACACGCTCCAGTCTGTCATGTGTGTTCTTGTGTGTTTAAGAACTACAGAATGTGCAACATGAAACTGTTGACCTCATGAGCTGAGCTCTTGACGCTGCTGTCTTTTTCTTGCTTTGACACACATCTAACAGGACTCTTTGTTTATATATACATGTGTGTTTGTTTATGTGTGTACTTTGGACACTACCTCCTCTGTATGCTTTGCAGCTTCAAATGCATTGACTTGCACGTGATTGCACATGTGCAGGTTTAAAAACAAAAGACACACATAAAGATCAGAAAACAATAAGAGATTAAAAATCAATTCTTAAAGACACGGGTAGCCAACGCAGATGTTTTAAAACGTTGCAATGTGGGCTCTCTTGCTCCTTTGTGAAACTGCTAGTTATATCTGCACATGTTATTAAAGGTCAGTCTGTGTCTACAAAAGTAGAAATTTTACAAGGATCTGAAAAGAACAGCGAACAGTGTGTCCCTATGACAACGGACAGCATGTTCAGTGGATTATACAACAAAAAAAATCGGCTGCAGATTTATTTTCTTTGTAAAGCTGTGAGCAGGAACTAAGGAAAAAAAAAGATCCTGTCACCTTTGGTAAAATGAGGGCGGTATCTCAACAGCAGATAACTGAAACCTTCAGTGACCAATGAAGGCAAACGTGCTCTGATGTGGAAACCACATAAGCAGAATCTAAAAACAATCAAACTAAGTGATCGGTGTTAAAGCTCCAATGAGGAAATTTCTTTATGTCGACTTTGACGCCCTCCTGTGGACAAAATGATGCACCTTTACTTGCTAATCGTCTCCTGTGCTTGTGTAGGTGTTCTCTGATAAATCTGTCACCCTGTCCTCTTTGAAAGTCCTCTTTAACACACTGACACTCTGACAACTGGCTTACCCATCCATCACAGAGGTTTTAAGACAGAATTATTATTACTGGTGTGCTTAAGCTTGAGTTGGTTACTATACAAACCCCAAGGACAGAACAGTACTGTACAAAATAAGTACAACCTGCAGAACAAGAAAAAATCCTCACATTTTTTGTTAAATTTTGAATCTTAAGGCAAATTTATGAGAAAAGCAGAACAGTTAGAATTCTAAAAATATATATAATTCTAACTTTGAACTCAATTTCTGGTTCCATAGGTTTGTAAATGTATCCCGGAGTTCTGTGAAAAACTCTGATTTCTGACTTTAAACTCAAAAATCTGGGTGAAACAGTCAGAATTTTGTGTTTTTGTCTCAGAATTTTGTGATTTTTAAGACTTAATTCTGGCTTTGATCCTGAATACAGATTCACCCCCCCCCAAAAAAAAAAAAAAAAAAAATCAAGAGTTAAATTAATAGCTCTATTGAACCAGAAAGAATTTAAAGAGACTGCAAGAACTTTCTAAGTGATTTTGATTATCAGCTCCAATATGGATGGATTAATTTTGTTGTGATGTTGGACACTGGAGCTGAACTGTCAGACAGAAAAAGGACAGAACAGAAGAGAGCTAAAAAGGAGAGAGATAGAGCGCAAGCTAAAGGCTAAAACACAAGTGATCAGTTCAAACTTGAGAGTCTGTCAATAAAATGAAGTGAGGTTATGTTGGCGCTGATTGGTAGACGAGTTACATGTTAGCCTAAGGATACATAGAGTGCCGGCTACTAAACTACAGTTCAAACTTACAAAGTTTGCTTGTTGTCATGTTTCAAGCGATATAGCTCTGCGTGACTTGATACATACATCATCTTGTTGCATTTTATCCAGTAAAAGGTTGTCTTGAACAAAGAAAAGTAGTGTCAAAAAGAAGATCCGATCTTTTTTTTTTTTTTTTTAAACGGAGTAATCTCAGTGAATCAACTGATTTAACAACCACTGGTGTGTTTGTTTCTATACTCAGAAGATGCAACTTTACATACTTAAATAAGAAAAAAAACGTTTTATCACTGCACTAAACACAATCTCCTACAGCATGGCTTTGTTCTCTACTTCCCAGACTTTAGATCACATGAGTTATGCACAAACTTTCACACTGCTTATGGATTTGAGGAAACAGACATGTACCCACAGCTGCCACATGTGTAACGCTCCTCTGATCCGACAGCATGCTGTGAGGGACTGAAGGAAGTTTTACGACGGGGATAAATTTAAAGTAGAGTCTGACAGCTACAGAGAGGGATCACATGACTTGATGTGTGTCTTTATATTTCCCTGTCATCACCTCTCCAAATGAACACATGTGTGTGTGTGTGTGTGTGTGTGTGTGTGTGTGTGTGTGTGTGTGTGTGTGTGTGTGTGTGTGTGTGTGTGTGTGTTATACAGTATGTGTGTGTGTGTTATTATGTGGATAAATGAGATCCTCTGCGCTTTTTAATAACCAACACGTACATCTGACGTGTGAAAAGACATGTCATTAAGGAGTAACGGTACCACATGTTAGGGCCAGAGTGTGCTCCCGTTTGTCTGCACATATGTACTCCTCTATGTGTGTGTGTGTGTGTGTGTGTGTGTGAGTGTGATAAGGCTGCAGTGTCTAAATCTCTGAGCTCAAAGGTTTCCTTCATCTAAAGCAGGACTCTACAGGTATGCAACCAACCCCCACCTCACCCCACTCTCCCCTATTGCTCAGCCTCCGCCAACAAGGCCAGTATTGTAGCAGGAGTAAAACGATAGCGCTCAGGGACGGGTTCAGCTATGTGGTTACCCAGACAACCCCTCTTTTCCACCTTCCCACCTCAACCCCCCCTCCCCCCAATGGATCCCTTCACCTCAGCGAGGCTGCATGCATCCATTCATTTCTTTTGGGTGACTCTCAGTGAGAAAGAGGAGGAACGAAAGGTGTGTTTTATCTGGCCCGCGTGAATGGAGAAGAGCACTGAGGCTGGAGGGGACAAAGCCGGTCTCATGGGGGGGGTCAACGAGGACGGGCAACATTCTTCCACATAAAAAAAAGACCGGGAACTAACAGGAGCTGTCCAGAGTCGTGTCAATACATTTAGAAAAGGAAGATTTCCACAGCTTTAAGAGTTTTTACCTTGAAGTTTGACTGATTAAAGCAAAAACTGACCGAATGAGCGTGAAGCTTTGAAAAGAAAATGTCTACATTTGAAGTTAAGCGCACCAGTCTCTCTTTCTATTCATGATGCGTCCTACCTTGTGTGTGTGTGTCTGGTTCACTGTTGCGTGGACTGCTTCGGAGTCTCCTCTCTGGCTTCTTCCCACCTGGACTGCTGACTCCGCCCCCTGTCCCCACTGACCCGAGCGACGGGGCATGCGATTTGTTGCTGCATCACAAATAAAATAAAAAAAAAATGTGCAAAAAACTTTCAATGCAAGTTCAAAAAAATCTGCAAGCGTAAGAAAACTTGTAACAAAAACTGCTGTGAGATATGGATGTTCTGAGTTAATCAAGGCTTCACAAGAGACAATTCTGAGGAAAAAAACTCTCAAAATTCAGACTTTTCTTTGTAAGATTTTGGCACTGAGTCTAAATTATGCTATTGCTCATAGAATTCTATTTTAATTATATAATTTTTGGGGGAAAACATCCAGAGTTCTGAGACTAAATTCATAATTCTGATCTTTGTTTCAAATAAATTTTGATTTTTTTTCGATATTCTAAACTTCATCCGCGGAATCTATGATTAGTGCAAGAATTTGATCATTTTAATAGCTTTAAAACACATATTATCACATTTGATCATCTACATACTGTTTCATGGGTCTGCCTGATATGCAGCTCCACAGAAAATTTTACAGATGAACAAAATGCGAACTACAAGCCCTGTGATTGGTCCGCTGGGTGGTGTCGTATTTCCTGCATTTATAACATTTCTAGAGTCACTTTACATCTGCCAAAAATTCAGTCTCCTCTCTTTTCTTTTCTTCTTAGGCTCAAGTAAGTATGATGATCTAACCTGGAGTTTATCCTTTGTACTTAAACCCCCCCCAGAACAGCCATGAGATAACTACATCATGAGTTGACGTGAGTTAAGTTAAAGTGTTTGAAATCCATGTTTACCCAAAGGGACCTTGTTATTATGCATACACAAAACAAACAACTTTTAATGCAAATTAAGAGAAAAATTGGAGTTCAGTGATGTTGTTTTACCACTAGTGACGTTAATTTCTATATGATGAGATAAGAGAAGCAGTGAGGTCACCTGTATCCGTTGTGTGCTGGCCCCAGGCTGCCCTTGTACAGAGTGGAGGGAGGCGAGTTCAGCCGATTCTGTCGCTCTAGCTGTCTCTGTTCTTTTATCTTTTTGGGCTGTGGCTTACTGTACGTCTCCTCTCTGCCTATGAAGTTAGACATCCCGTAAACTGGGATGATTTCTGAGAAAGAAAAGGACAATTTCAACAAATGAGAAATTGAAATGAATTGGTAATTGAATTTTTAGTTAGACATTAAACCCAGCAGAGGGAACAAAAGTGAGTCAGTACCTGGATCGCCGTACATGGGGGGGAGGTGGTGCTGGTAGTACTGATGAGGGGGCAGCTCTCCGGGGCTGACAGGGGGATAGAAAGAGTGAGAGTTGGGGATAAAGTGAGGGTGAGCCAGGTAGGGAGGCAGGTGGTGCGTCGGGGAGAGGGCCGGAGAGTAGGAGGGAGGGTAACACTCTGGAGACTGTGGGGTCACCACCACCCGGCGCACCCCCGTGGTATCCTCAAGCACCTGTGGAGAAGGAGAACAGTCAGGTTAAGGGGATATATGTTAAAGGAATTTCACAGTTAGCAGTAAACTTGGAAATTTTGCACACGGCGGCTCCAAATGGCAGTGAGACGTGTCTGAGAAGTTTAAACTTTGGAAGCAACAAATCATGTCAGTGAAGCACACACAGACACAGAAACAGACACAGATGCTGCTTCAGGCTTCAGACATGAGAGTCATTTGTCTTTAACTGTTCAAAGTTTTGTGAAGAGTCTTTTTTTTAAGCTACTTTGAGGTTTCAAAGGTCTTGGAGCACCTACTGTTACAAAATGATGCTGCCAATCATTGTTTAAGAGCCACTCTGAGGAAATGTAATGAAAGGATGAATTGCATTATTAATTGAACAACTGGGACATTGTGCTTACAGAACGCTCCGGCCCTTTAAGGGGTGAAAACATGCTGTCATCAGATGGTCCACAGATTTCAATAACAACCAATTTCAAAGAACTGCTTCAAATTAACACACATTCCATACATAGGTTCACTTTCACATCCACACACACACACACATTCCAACTATTCAGACACTTTCACAGGCCTGCATTCCAAGCACAGAGCAAACACACACTCCCTGCAGAGAGGGGAAGTCATCTGATTGTCCCTAACAGCAACACTCACACACACACTCACCCAAATTCCAAATAACACAACCCCCAAATCCCTCCATCACTCGGACTCAGTGCCAAAAAACAACAGAATGAGAAAGAAGAGAAGCATTAAAGAGGTCAGGAGGGGAGGAAGATGGTTGCAAAACGAATCCAAGTGGGAAAGAGAGGGGGAAGGGGGGAAGAAGAGGTGGAGGAGAAAGGGGGAGGCCCCCTGTTTACCCCTGAACCCCCTCCTCCGCTGCAGAGGAGAAAAACAGATTGTTGACAGGAAAACAAGAGCAAAGTCCCTGCAAGAGTACATGTGGATCCGAACTACATACCCACGCAGCATTTACTGGCAAGGACAGACACACACACACACACACATTCCAGCTTACACAAACTGGAAGGGACCCACAAATATGCAGACACATGTGCACACACACCCAGTGTTACAATGAGTCGTCAGTGCTAACCACTGAGGACACACACGTGCAAAATACATCTGTCGATTTACAACTTTATGCCGTCTGTCTTCATCCATCCCTCCATCTGCACCCCACCACCACCACCACCACCACCAACCCAGTGTCTGTCTCCACTATCAGCCTTGTTTACGTAACAGTGACAGTGTTTCCCGCTCACACTTGGCTTGGCCCCTGCTAATGCACACACACACCCACGCTCGTGCAAACACAAACACACAGCCACGGTGAGCCAATGACCTGGCTTCCACTGGCACTGGAGCACAGTGTCACCACATGCAGACCACAGATGGGTTTGTTCTGTGGATTGACCTTTTGACACATGCTGATTTAGTGAAAACACACTTGGAGGTAACTAATAATGTCAAACATTACAGTAAAACCTGGTTTTTAAAGATAAAAGACATTTTTTTAAGCTTCTTTTCTTTTTTTTGTTTGTTTTTTCTGTGAGGAGTCATATGAAAAGACTTTTTAAAAAGGAACTAAGGAGCTGTTCATTTCACCAGACCGGTATAGAAGTGTTAAAAAAAACATTATCTGGTTGGGATGCTTTCTGTTGGTATTGTGGACTTGAAACTGTTTTAAGATGCAAAATATTTTGGAACATGCTAACTGCTATTAGTTTTAGTGGTTGCATCAACATAGTAAAAGCAGACATCTCACTGTAAGTAACTGATTTAGTTAAGATCTTGTTAAAATTCTGTTGTTCACACTACAAAATTTAGATGGCGGGGAGTCAGAAAACAATTGTCCCTTACACACAAAATTCTGCACCTTCATGCTTCATCCTCTTCTGCTAATGACTGAGGCTCTTATGTAAACTAAAAACACCAGATAGGTGGATCACTTTCTGTGTGGGTTGTTTTGCACACTCTCGCCACAAGGTTTGAGTTTAAGTATACGAATATCTGCTTGTCCAGACGACCAGTCAGGCAAAATTACCATTGCACGTCTAAAATCATCAAGCCAGTCATCAACACAGTCTTTTGAGTCTGTACTGCTTTCTTTTGTTGCACTGTCTCACTGTGCACATATTTCTTGCAGGTATGTAAACAACTTTAGATAGCACGCTGCTTGAGTCCCATAAGTGAGCTAGAAACTACTTTAGATGAGCACTAAATGTATAATCTTCTTTTTAGTGAGACAATGTTGTTTGTAAGAGGCATTTTTGATCACATGATTGGCAAGAAATGTTTTTTTTAAGAGGGAAAAACACTAACCTGTGAGATGTATCCAGGGGGGACGTGGATTGGGGGGATTGATCCATTTGGGGACATCATGGGAACCTCAGCAGGACCTGTGAAGGAGGCAGAGGAAGTGTTTATTTAACCTGGAAAGCAGCTCATGCTAAAGTAAATTCTCATTTACATTCGTCAGTCAGCAGTACACATGCAGGGACACAAACAGAGCCACACACACACGCACACATAGCTTCACTTTGAAAGGGTCCTTTATTCCAAAAGATCAACCTGAAGGTTTACATCAACGGTCCAAACTGAAGGTTGTAAAAGAAAAGGTCGACCGATCACCTTATTTCTAGATAAATGCTTCAGGAAGACGTGTTTCTGTCTTTTTGGATGTACTACAAAGGTTGTGTAAACTACTACTTACTCAGCACACCTGGTCCAACATGTTGCCTGTATATAAATGTGGCCAACGTGCCTCCATCTCCTCTCATTGCAAAAGTGAAGCCAAATATCATCTAAGCAGGCAATTATCTATTGTGTTTGTGACGCATTTTAGAGCTAAAGCTAGAGGAGCTGAAGGACTGATTTTACGCTCCTTCTGACAAACAAAATAAACATTTAGCTAACCAGTAAAATTGATCCTACAACCCCTCCACATGGTGCAACTTCAATAACAAGTGCGCATCATGTTGTTCATGAAGTTCAGTAACTCTGGCATTAGCGTTCCTCACATTTTTATTCATCAAATTATTTTCTATTTCCCCTCTCTGTTCCTTGTCTATTTTAAGCTGCAGGGGCTGCATTTGTAAACACAGATGTCATTCATTAAATCACATCCTCTCTTTTTAATCCCAAGTAAGTAAAAAAAAAAGAAAAGAAAAGAATACTTGCACACAAATTAACCTAAATATTGTAACTTAAAGACTGCTTGAGACATGTGTATTTCACATGTATTCAAGTTTTCCTCTTCGACCCATTTTGTATCTGTTAGCATGGAGAAGGCAGGCTTTGTGATCTATACAGATCTTAATGATTTAGCCTCACTTTTGGGGAGCTAGTTTGTAATCCATCTCCCTAGACTGCATTTACATTTGTGTATATCACTGGAACTTTGTCATGCCGCCCATCTTTTTGTACATCATTCTATGGTATCATTTTTGTGATTACAAACGCAGGATGTTTCCCTTCCTTCCAATTTGTTGTGTTGACCGTAATATAAGAGAAAACTATATAATGTGATTTTATATAAAGTATATGCATATAAATGAAAATGTGCTCCACAAGATGTGGATGGATGTCGAACAGGAAGGAAAATGACAGCTCACCCCAAAGCAAACTTTGCTTCAAGGAAGAAGAAGCAAGTCTGATAGAATTAGCAGACTGAAAAACTATGTTGATTTTTCCACAATTCATACCCCCCCCCCCCAAAATCTGCCTTCCTCTACCACCCCCAGATCCCTCCATCTTTTTCCCTCTCTCTGTGATGGAGGTCTGCGGCTGGTAAAGTCATTGGGACCCCGGTGGGACAGCTGGAGACAGACCTGGCCTCTGAATAAATCACACTGAGAAAGCACAAACAGACACACGCGCGCACACACACACACACACGCGCACACACACACACACACACACACACACACACACACACACACACACACACACACACACACACACACACACACACACGCGCGCGCAGAGGCCCTCATTACCTACAAGTACAGCAGTAATGTTATGTTGACACCTATCTGGTGTCTAGAGTCTTTCCTTTAAAGGGCAATTTCACTCAAATGCCTCTCACCTTTTCCTCACTTTGCTACTTTTTCTCACTCAATCCTGCTTTTCTTACCCCCTTTCCCTCTCTTTTTTCACTCCTCCTTCCAGAAAATTCCCTTGTGGATAATCCTCCCATTCATCTATTACTCACATCCTTCCCTCCCTCGTTTTTATTTTGATTATTACTCACTCCATCCATCCTATCTGTTTCTCCATCACCCTCCCAAAACCATGCCATCACTCCCTCCTCCACCTTCCTGACCCCTCATCGGACAAACAAACAGGTAAAAGTACAGTAAACACACACACACCTACTCTCGAACAGATACACACCTAGTCTCTAGTGTGTGTGAGTAGGTCACAGGTATAAAGAGACAGACCTCTTTCAGTCCCAGACTCTAGAGACTGGAGGTGTGTATGAAAGTCCTCATTGAGTAGAAGGTCATAGCATGGGGAGACACACACAAACACACACACACTGCTCCTCTAAATCCCTTTCCATCACTGCTCATAGCACACTTTCCCACTTGCTCACACTTTCAGACACACACTCCCTCTCTGTCTCAGTCGCCCTCTCTCAGACACACACACTCTCTCTCTCTCACACACACACTCTTGACAAACAGACGTGTGTTTGGACAGTCTCTGCTGCCTCTGTGCTCTTCACTCAACAAACAGCAGCATTCCTCTGCTCACACACACGCGCACACACACACACACTCAACATTCCCATTCCTGGCCCCAAGGACTGGACCCAACAGGCCCAGCTACCCCCTAACCCCTCCCCAAGATACAAGACAGTCTTTGTCCTGCTACCCTCACACACACACACAACCACACACACACACACACACACACACACAAACACACACACACACTGCTGTAAGTCATATAGCATTAGACTGTTAAGAGCAGCTCAGAGTCATCAGAACGTAATGAAGTGTGTATGTGTCAGAGAGAGAGAGAGAGAGAGCATGGGGTCCATCATCATCCACTCTGAGGTAACATCACTCATCCTGCCTCTGCCATCAGCGCTGCCCTTTAAGCAGCACTTCCTCCACCTAATCCTGCAGGAATCCAAGACGACACAGCAGACAAACCCCCTCTAACCCCCCCTAAACCTTCTCATCCTCCATCTGTTGCTTCTTCTGCTTCCGATTGCTGCAGAGTTCAGGTCAGAGATGAGCTATGAGGTCACATCGTGTATGAGGGTGACATCGCTGATCTCTACTAGAACAGCTGAAGAGTAATAAGACATGTACTGTGGCCCTAAGAGGCGACAAACATGCTAACACTGCATCTTCTCACATGGTGACTCAAGCATTATTAATCATCGTCAGAGGAAAACTGCACAGAAAATTTCCAGTTAATTCCTTTTTTTATTTTTAAATTTACACTTTTACCTCACAGATTAATTGAATTTCATATCTAAATTCATGAGAAAACAGGAAGGATTTGCTCAGAGTTAAATAACATCTGGACATAACAGCTGATGCTTGTATTTCAAAGATGGGAAAACGACTTTTCTTTTGTCTTTTTGTGTGCTTTCATGGAAGAAAACATTGTTAACATTAAAAAAAAAGATGCTTTCTTGAAATTTCCAAACTGGAAGTGAGTAATAGGAGGTAGAACAAGATGCAGTGTATTGTTTGAAGCACTACGGGGGATGAAGCAAGAGAAACCTGTGTTATGGGGACAGTTTATGCATTTAAATTTACGCCATGAGCGAACATTATCAGCCAGATGTACAGACATTGTGTTTTTATTCATTTAGCACCACTTGCATGACATAAAGGTCATCACGCACTTCACCAAAATGCAGTGAAGTTCTCAAGAGTTTGTGTTTGTCCATGAATAAAGCTTAGTTTGAACTGTTTTTAAGTGGCAGCTTGTAGCCATAGACTGTATAATTAATGAACCTTGTCTCCGTCTGTTTTTGAAACCAAGTTTTGAAGCAAATTGGCTGTTGCGGCCATATTGAAAATGAGGCAGGCTTTGAGTCTCCACAATAACAGCTATAGGGCCCCAGTCGGTCACATGAGCTGAGCTAAGCCTCTGATTGGGCGAACTCACCAACATAATATCTGCTTAACTGCCGAGTTAGAAAAAAATTCACCCCTCTACAGTGTGTGGCGAAATTATCGATTCAGACGGGAGACGTCTTTAGTACCAGGCTGTAAACACGTTTATTTCTGTTGTGAAAACAGCTTTTTTTTGTCTTGGTGTTCTGGAGCCAGCCTCAAGTTGACACTTGATGAACTGCAGATTTTAGCACTTTCTCATTGTCACATATTTTCAGACCATAGGTTGCCGCTTGCTTTTAGCATCAGAGATGATCAGGGGATTGATGACACCTATTGTTATATGAGTAGATAAAGTTTAATGAGGGGACGCATAGGACGGAGAGCAGAGAGGGAGAGAAACAGGTGTGAATAAAGAAAACAGGAAAGAAAAAAACAGATGACATTACAGATCTCCAAAAGTGAAGCAAAAACCTTTAAAGCTCTACGGCTGACTGTAGTGTATGCCACAAAGCTGTCCTCTGCCCCCTAATCAAATGAGATCTGGATCACACTTAAATAGCATTAATTTCATTTTTTTAAAACAAAAAATTAGCCCTTATCTCGCTGAACCGTGCATATACATTCTTTTCCTTCGGAATATCTTGTTTTCGTAATTTGAAGCTAAAAAAGGAGGAATACGGGCTCTGTTAACCTAGCAGTTCAGGCTAAAACTTATGATTGATTGCTTTGATGACAAACGTGAATATCAAATGTCAAATGAAATGTGACAAACAGAACCAAAAGAAACAAAGTTTTCCCCCTTTTCCCCCCTTTAAACTAACCAAGGAAGTGTTTTTTGTGTCTGTTAATGGGATCTTTTCTCATTCATCTTGAGGTTTAAACCGAGTATTTTTATAGTTATCAGAGGTGGCAGGAAGCGAACAAATCTGGCTTCAAAAAGGTCAGCGCCGGTCATGGGGGATTTTTTGGCTTCATTCATGTTGGAGGAGGTGGAAAGGTGCCATCCATCTTTAAGTAAGGGCCAGATAATTTGTTTCTGTTTCTTAACAGTTGTAAGAACGAAAGGTAAGTGATGAAGCAAAGTACGACTACATCTTCCTGTTTGTCTTACACAAACACACACATGCATGTTCACACACACGGTGTTCAAGCCTTTCTATATACCATTTGGGTTATGTTGCTAAAGGTTTACACAAGAAATAAACACACATGTCCGTCATAAACATTCTGCGTCATACCTTCCAAACACCAACCTTACACATTTAACACGTTCATACTGACTCACTCTGCACACACACACACACAAAAACACAAACTTAAGGTGATGTTGTCCAGCTGTTCGCACATGGGTTCACATACATGTCCAGAAACAGGACGTGATGCAACTTTTCATCAAATGCTTCCCATCATATAACTGTCAAAGACAGCTGTGGCTGGGCCCCAAAACACAACGCACACACTCACACACTCAAACACCCCCCCCCCCCCCACACACACACACACACACACATTAAAAGATTTCTGGTCTCAAATACTCCCTGATTACTTGCATCCATATAAAGGCTTTAACTTACTCACACTTCCTGAACACACTTTCATCTATAGATGACTGATACAGACAGTGTGTGTGAGATAACTGAGGGATAACTGTGTGTAAACGTGTGTGTTCAGTCTATAGCTGGAGTCAGCTTTCAGAGAGGAGTAAAACACTTTCTCCTTCATTTCAGCTCCGCACATGTGTTCGCCACATTGAAAGGAAACGCAGACCCTCTTGGGGAAGCATGTGTGTAAGTGTGTGTGTGAGTGTGTCGGCCCAAAGGAGCCTGTTTGTTGAGCTGACCTACATACAAAACAACCCAACTCAGATGGATTTCCCAAAAACACACACAGACCCCAAAAGATATGGCGTTACTAAATAGACACACTGTGCTCATTTTATCTTTTAAGAAAAAAAAAATCACACACACACACAACCTTTGAGTACCCTGTGGGAGCCCCATGGAGGCAGCTGTCTGATCTCCATAGGCACTTGTATCCCTATGTGTGTGTGTGTACATGTGTGTGTGTCTGGGTCAGCTGTGACGTGGCGTTGCCTGGAAGTTATGTAAGCATCGGCAGAGTAATGTTATCTGTCCTCGGTGATCCAAGAGCGAGACACTCCCACGACAGCTTCCTCTGCTGCCTCGCCAACACACACACACACACACACACACTCAAAGAAAGATACACACAAGCATGCACACACTATAGATCATGACCTATTGTCAAACCAAAGACATAAATCTGAAACAAATTCCCAGGGGTCCTTTAGTCTCCAGCTAGTACAGGCTCAGGAGACAGAATGTGGTGCATGATGGGAATTGTAGTGAAGTTAATAAATAGAGCCAAAGAGGAGGGAAGAAATAATTCTGCGGTAGCAGGAAATGTGTGAGACAACTTTAAAATAGCTCAGCATACTGTATGTACACATCCTGGATTAGTGTGAAACATGTGATGAAAAACACACACACACAAACACACACACACTTGAGTCCATCTCCGGTGACTCAAGTCCAGCAGACAGCTTTGCCCTGTACGGGGTGAGGCTCAGTGATGGAGGAGGAAGTCAGGACTTCCTGTGCTGCTCTGCCCTGGGTAACTACACCACCTCTCTGCACACACACACACATGCACACAATAACACACACATATGAATGGGAACACAAAACTGATGCATTTTACCAACATCTATGCACATTTGTATCACAGAAACATACACACGCGTATTTCTGAGCCTGAGTGTGTTCTAGGGGACTTTGGGTAATTTGAGCGGGCTGCAGATATACAGAGGAATGTAAATCATAAGCTTAGTGTATGTACATAACTTGAGTGTGTGTGTGTGTGTGTGTGTGTGTTTTTGGTATGCAGGAGCACATATCCTTCCAGACTTCTAGCCTCAGTGTTCAAAGTTGCATAACACAGTATCATAGGAGAACAAAGAGAAAGTATTGTCAGCTCTGCCAGCTGATGATCTGTCTGTGCCACGATGACCTCATCTTCACGTGACATCAGGATACTAAAGAGAAGAAGAAGAAGAAGAAACAATCGCTACAATGATGAGGCTTGTAAAACCAGCACTGTGTTACTGGCTCACTGGCGAGGGATCGCATTTCAAATTAGGAGCGTGCTCTCTTCTGCACAGACTGAAAAAAACAACAGAGTGGAGACTTTTGAAACAATGGAGACAACTTTCCAAGCCACATGCTGTGTGGAGAGAACAGACGTTGTGCACAATAGCCTTCAGTTCAGTTTCTGGTTGCTTAGCCAAAGGTTGAAGTTTTGAATCTAATTCTTGCTTGACAGAGAGATTGAATTTAACCAACACAGTTATCTACATCTCTGCTGTCTGTACAGATAATAGCACATTAAAAATACCCACTTTATTAAAGAGGGGGTATTGTGCTATTTTTTAAGGCTTTATCTTGTCCCTTTGGTGCCTCTGTAGTAGCTTTACATGATTTACAGCTTTAAAAAAACAACTTTTTCATTAGGCGCTTTGTCATAACTGCTGTCTCTTTAAGGCTCCCTGCACCACAAACTCCCCCATCCCTCTGATTGGCTAGCCCTCTAGAAGCCTGTCAGGGGCTGAGCTATGTGTGAGTCTTGGTGATTGAGGCCCAACCCTCAAATGTGTAATGAGCCAGTTGAGAGATCTGCATGGGATGACATCATTACTTTAGCAAGTCTGGAGATGATCTGTGCTATTTTAAGAACGGACAGCTTTGAGCAGTTTGCAGGTTCAGATTCAGGGATTTCTACAACATATGAATATCAGTTTGAAAATCTGCACATGTTGAGTTTAGACATCCAGCATTGTTACTTAATATCCATGTTTACAATATGAGAAAGCCAAATACCCTCTCTTTATTCTTAAACGCAAAGTGAAAAGACACTTGAGACAACACAAGTGAGATTTTTAGCTTATGACTGATATGTCCTGTTATTCAGTTGACAGTTTTTCTATTATTATTTCACTTATTCAAATCACATGTTTTAAACTGTGTGAAATACCTCTGAGGTGCTTGAATTACAATCCCATCATCCAAAAATATGAAGCTTCCAGTCTCCTCAGGTCCACGCTGGCCTCCAGGTGACCTTAAAGACTTTATTTATTAGGCTTACGCTATGTTATGTAACCTGCATTTTTTTTCTCTGTTAGTCTCTCAAGATTGAGTGTTTTGTTGTTTAAAACAATATAAAATGAGCAAAGTAAGCACTTTTGGTACCTCGTCATCTTTTCTTGCGTCAATATTTAGAATAGTTTAGTTCCTCTGTACGGGCTACGAGCCCAGATGTGACCAATGCTGCTGCTTTACACATGAGAATAATTACTGCTTTAATAAGAGACACCAAGGTCTAAATAATCATCCAAGGTGTTTAAGATAGTCTTAGTTGCAGAGGAATTCTCATGTTTTGATTCCTCAGAGAGATGCTTTCATCAAAGGGTTAAAGAGTTTCTAGGAACAGACCATGAACCCTTTAAACCTTATCCTCTCCTGATCACTGTGTAAACGCAGCTTCAGCATACAGGCCCAGATCTGTTTAATGTATCCCAAGTGCCAGCTCACAGACCTCCACCCAGCCCACATCTCATCCACCCACAGCCTGTCGACCTACTTCTGCTGGGTCTGCTCCAGAGGAGAGCAACGTAACGTCTGGAGGGACACCGAGCCCAGCCGGGCTTTGTTCTCTCCTGATTTTAACATACACAAACACACATAAACACACACACACGGTCACAGATGTAAAACAAACCAGCGTCCAAACCCGCCAACCAATGCCCCGATTAACACTTTGGCATATGTGCAGGAACTCTTCAGATGTCATGCTGACATCGGCAAACACACACATACATAAAAACACACTTAAATCGTGGAACACACTGACATTTGCAAAGTTTACACTGACACAAATCCTGGTCACCTTGGTAGAAACGTCACACACACACTCTCCCTCATGCACACACAGACGCATGCACACACACAGTCAATAATGCATTCACAAATTAAATTTAATCCCATGAGGCTATTCTTGGACTTGCAGATATAGTTGTTTTGAGAGTGGTAACCATGCGACACGCACGCACGCACACACACACACACACACACACACACACACACACACACACACACACACACACACACACACACACACACACACACACACACACACACACACACACACACACACACACACACACTCACACACACTCACACACACACACTGCAAGCAGAGACATACTCTGCTTATCAGTCTTCCTTTTTCATGCATGTGCGAGCGTGCATGTGCACATGCAAAAACACACAAGCCAGACACTGATGACTCATTGTATCCATTCACTAATCAACTACATGTAGAGAGAGAGAGAGAGAGAGAGAGAGAGAGAGAGAGAGAGAGAGAGAGAGAGAGAGAGAGAGAGAGAGAGAGAGAGCAAAGAACGGCAACAGCTGTCGGTGTGTAAACAGACTCGGAGTCTAATGATCATCCTTTTCTTTTTCTCTCTCTCGCTCCCCTCAAATCCACGAGAGGAAACTAATTCTCAAACCTTGACCCATTAAAGGAGCAGCCCTGCTTTTAGCCCTTTCTGCTCATTTTTTCCCCCCTCTGTGCACAAGCTGCTACGTCTGTTCCCAGCTGTACTCCTCTCCCTCTTTCCTCCTCCTCCTATCTCTCCACATGTTAATGTGGGGCATTCCTCGCGTATGAGTCACAGTCTGAACAGCACCGAGTTTGTGTCCACCACAGAGTGCAGAGCGGAGAAAGTGTGTGCAGGGAGGAAGAAGAAAGACAGGAAGAAGTAGAAGAAGAAGAAGACGGAGAAGAATGTAGGGTTAATGTCAGTGGAAAGGCAAGACTGGAAGACTGGAAGTCCAACAATTGCAGGGACTTTCCCCAGCTCCTTAACTCTGCATTCCACTTTTTGTGTGTGCATATGTTTAGAAGTGTGTGTGTGTGTGTGTGTGTGTGTGTGTGTGTGTGTGTGTGTGTGTGTGTGTGTGTGTGTGTGTGTGTGTGTGTGTGTGTGTGTGTGTGTGGAAGTGCAGATATGGCACAGACTGAGTGTGCATCCAGGAGGGGGAGAAACATGAGAATTATCTAGGTCAAACTGACCTCTCTCTAAGACAGACACCAAAGCTTTCCCGCAACCAGTCCCTCCGATCACCCCTTAAACCTCCGTGTTTGGGGCCCTCCCATTGACCGACACGCACTCCCACCCCCACCTCAACCAATCAGATCGGAGCTGAGAAGAAAACAGAGGGGCTTCCCTGTGAAATCCAAACACACATGATGTAAACAATCACATGTGTAGTCTGTGCAGCTGTGCAGGAGGCCTCAGGAACCTCAGGCACATTTGATGTCTGCCTCTGAGAGTTAGTCCATGCCACATGTGATTTTTAAGGGCTCATCGAACTAATTTAATTGCACTTGATCTGGAAAAACAGCAACATGTGGGGAGCATCCAATGCTGTTGAAGTCCAAACAGTACTGATAAGCTGAACAACATTAAAAGAAGTGGTGCAGGTTTTACAAAACATGCATTGGCAACAAAACAGCTGGGTCAAACGATTAATCATTTAAAGAATAAAATGTAGAAATTAAGTTGTAGAAAAACTTCAAGTGGACTAAGAACTAACTAAGTATTTCCACTGATTAATCGATTAATCGTTTTAGCCCTGGTAAACAGCTAGGACGTTATGTCACTTGCAGTTCACATACAAGTTAAAAAACTGGAAAAAGCAGAAATTTAACACTTTACACAAACAGTTCAATATTTCATATTTAGTATATTAATGGATGATTTTTGTGGTTTGATTAATCGATTAATCGATGAAGGTCTCTAAAAAGCCAGATAATGCAAATATCACAACCGATAACAGACCTATGAAACAAAAACAGAGAAGGAGAAACACAAGGAAGAAATGAAGAAAGGGGCAATAAAATATGCATCATGAATAGTCAAGCAAAACAAGAATAGAATAGAATAGAATAGAATAGAATAGAATAGAATAGAATAGCATTTACTTTATTGATTCCTGAAGGGAACTCCAAGAATACAAAAAATTGACTAATATAACAAGAGTCAAGTAGAAAAAAATGTCCAAAAATTCTCCAGTCAGCCAGCACCTCCACAGGGTCCAAGACTGAGCTGGACCTCCTCACCAGTCTGTTCAGTCTCTCTCTCCTGTACCCTGTCTGCCTACAGCAGGTGAAATCCTTCCATTAAGGCGTTTGTGTCCAATGTTAGCTTCGTTAGCCATGTCTGTGAATAGCATGATGCTACTCTGCCAGTATTGCCCCTGGTGCTGGGTTAGCAGTACTGCTAGCTCGTCCATCTTATTGGAGATAGATCTTACATTCCATATCACGATGGATGAAAGGATAGGTCAGTGTCATCTCCTCTTAGCTTGCACCGCAGTGCCAGCACATCGTCCTCACCTCCTTCTCCTCAGCTAACAGGGAACATCGGGCTTAGCACAGGTTAGCATCAACATGCTGCAGGCTGCTAACAGGTTACAAGTAGGATCTCCAGACATACATATGATTAAAAAAGTTTAAAAATGCTGCAAATGCAACAAGTTTAAGATATTTAAAAAGATAAGAAAAAAGGGGAAAAAAGAACAACGAAGAGAGAGCTGCTGCAACAAGCTGCCACTTGAGTAAATGTACTACTGCCACTCTACTACATCTGTAGATCAGTATTTTATTGATTTATTGATTAAATAATAAATCAACACATCTTTGTTAAAACTGTGTGCAAATCAACAAAACTGATGCTTGAATGGTGGAATTGGAATAAAACTTCAAAACAGATTCAGAAGACAGATAAGCATTAGATAAAGTGACAAAATAAAACAAAGAAATAGATTCTGCAAATTCCAGGACTCAACAATGACATTCAATTTAGGTTTTTAAATGCTGCATGAAAATTAAAAATAAATCCTGGGCAACATGATGAGATTACATGATATATATAGGATTTAATATATTACATGATAGAAACAGAAAGGGGACACAGGGAAGCTCTGGAGGAAGTGAAGGAGGTTAGAAAAAGAGAGAGAGAGAAGGAGGAGGAGGAGGAGGGAAGAAGGGCGGAGAGAGGGAGAAGTGCTCCAGCTGTACCCTGAGCTTCAAGGGAGCCAAGAATTCATCCCTGGAAAAGCTCGCTTTCTCTCTGGAAAATTCTGCGAGCCCTCTCCTCTCCACAGCTGCTGTTCACACACAGTCTTACATATGAAGACAGACACAGTATTTTACAGATTTCTGCCCCCTCCCTCCACCCCTGTGTTGCTCCTAAATGGGCCAGTCCCCACAGCAAACACAGCTTCTCCTTGGAGCTGGCAGCGCAGACCAAGTCAGCAGAGCAGGGGTGGCTGGGGTCATCATGGAGAGGAAGTGGCCTCGCCCGGAATGCATGGTAGCAGACACGACCAGACATGTAGCGTCTTATTCTCTCGCTCCTGCTCTATTCCCCCCTTTTTTTTGTCTCTCCCCTCCTTATTTACCTTTCGTTATTCTATCCTTTCATTTCCACTTCACTTATTTCTCCCTCTGCCTCCTCATGCCCTGCTGCGCGAGGGCATTGAGTTTGCACGTTAGCACTGGGCAGGGCATACAACAACAATCAAGTCTCTCTATGCCCCACACACAACTTTTACACACACACACACACACACACACACACACACACACACACACACACACACACACACACACACACACACACACACACACACACACACACACACACACACAATGTTTCTAACATTTGAGTGGAAAATGCTGGAAAAAGAATTGAAAACACAGGTATGCTCACACACAAATTGTGCCCACAGGGAACACATTCCAGTACACACCACCTGGAGTTAGAGTCCGTTCCCATGGAGACCAGTTTCCCTAAATCTAGTGGGACATAACACGAAATTAAGACACACAAACTCACAATAAACACACCTCATGAGTCGAGTTTACAGTCAGCCCCAGGGAGTGAAAACCTGAAGGAAAATTCTCTGTATGAACGCTCCAACATGCACAGAGACATATAGATGTAACACAAAACATAACACGAAACATACTCAACAGGTTGTATTTTCTTGAGCATCTACATAGATAAAGACCAAGCGGCCATCAACACAAATACATAGACTAAAGTAAGAAGAAAAACATGCTCTGGCAAAACCTTTGATTTGGTTTCCTGCTAGACAGACAGCAAACATGACT
This sequence comes from Labroides dimidiatus, assembly GCA_030710495.1. NCBI lineage: Eukaryota > Metazoa > Chordata > Actinopteri > Labriformes > Labridae > Labroides > Labroides dimidiatus. The sequence goes on along the minus strand of CM061156.1, from coordinate 7,912,198 downwards.
GTGCTGGTAGATTAAAAATGATGGCTGGTGTGTTTGGGGAACATTACGGCAATGCAAGGGAGGGAATATCCACCAGTATGATATCAGTACAATGAGCTCATCCATTTAGATTCACAGGTGTTTCTTTATAGGTGAAAGGTATTAGCTTTAATATGCTAAGTAAAACTCAAACACAGCTGTTCCTTTGTTAGCTCAAAGCAAAGTGTCATCTTCGAAATCCATCCCTGCTCCAGCTCCTCCTTTGATGCTGTGTCTGATTTTACCAGTGTCATATGTATTTTCACTGATGCTCACTCAGTTCTGTACCCCAGGGGTCTTTGCTGCTGCTCTTCCTGTTTTGGCTTTTCTTATATGCACATGAAAGGGAGTGGAGGTGTGCTCTCCCTGCCTCAGATTTTGGCATTCCACATAGGCACGTGGAAGGGCAAGGAGCTCTCAGAACACAGTAGGGCTGTCACTTTTTCATAAGATCAAATTCGAACGAATTTAAAATGACCTGTAAATCGTTTGAATATATTCGACCCACCCTCCTGCCCATTCCACACAAGTGAAATGAGACATGCAAGATCAGCACCAGAGAACGTGTGTGGCTTTTGTTTTTCACACTCGGCACGGCGTCCATTCCCAAACTGCAGGGGGCAGTGCAAACGCACGTCTACCCGTTTACACCATTCAGAACCTTTTTTTCCCCACAAATTCCTCTTCTCTGCCAAGTTTGGCCACAATTTCCAACAGGAATTGTTCATCACACAGTTATCACGGTGATCTCTGTGTGGTGAATCATGTAAATGCCAACATTTTTGGTACCCGAGACACAAGAAGTTCCTGTTCTCCGTGCGGACTTGTGGACGCGTCAAGCATGAATCCGGCTTTACGGAGAGAGCTCTGACAGCGTTGAAATCAAACACATAACTGAATGGCTCGTCTTAATTTGTGATATTATTCGCCAGAAATATAAGTCTATCCACTCGATTTTGGAGCACACAGGTATTTACGGGCCAGCTTTGAGAGATGCGGGTACCTGTTGCACCCTATGTCTCTCCACCAAGCAGTGGGGTTGCTGTCTGCAGACAGGAGTCTCCTTCATGTAGGATGCATCTCAAGGATGCAGCCAACATTTTGAACGGGTAACTAGAGTTTGAACATGAACTTTTCACCTCATGTCTGAGACTCAAAATACAGTAGTAGTTGAAAATACAGACATAAAAGTCTTTCTTTTCGTGCAAGAATTCCGTCTGTTTGTCACACTGTCCCCTAGAAGTAGAACTTGGATTTTGAGGCAGATAAAATTTCCAAAACAAGCTCCTCTGATTAAACGCAACAAAAACTGAGTTTCTCAAACATTACTCCTCATTAAGCGCGACTGAGAAAAGTGTATTTGTATCTCCTCCCTCATCTTGTTTACAGCCACCTGGCCTTCCATAAACAAGAGCCATGAGGCCTCCGTCTCCATCTGTATCAAAGGACTCCATGTAGTAGCATGCGCTCCAGCAGAAGGCTGGAGGAAACGTAGCTCAGCGCTCCTGTGTAGCGATGCAGTGAAAGCACGAAGAGGAACAGCAGAGTGGTCCTGCCAACAGAGACAAACACTGAGGCATAAAGAAAAACAGATACGAGAAAAAAGAGTGAGACTCCACAGAGAAGCTGATGATGGAGGCTAAAAGAGGTTCCTTTCTGTGGTCTTCACATTTTGTGAAGACAAATTTATGAAGATACGTTGGCTGAATTTGCTAATTTTTGAGCTTGAATTCAAATAAAGCTTTACTGGATCCAAATAGGTTCGATCTCAACTCTCAGGGTAACATATCTGCATGCTTATATTGATACTAGAACAGTTGTTCCAATTACAAATTCAGTTTTCATAACGTTATGATTTTGTAACTGTTCCATAATGTATCCACCTTATTCCTGACTTTGCGAGTTTACCCATAGTTCATTGCGATAGTCAGTTTTGCTCTTCTGGTTGAACTCTCTGGTTATGTTAGCCTAGCTGCCATACTTGCTCTTATAACCAGCATTTAACAGCAAGAAAGCAACAAAATAAATAAAAATCCATGGTGGATTCATAGTGTGGATGTTTTGAAAAGTCATGAGGACAGTTCTGTAACGGTGCCTCACCAGTCAGTTCTCACGAAGTGGGTGGATGACATGAAGCTATGGCCCGAAGTTAGCTACATCGACATAGTTACTTATCTTGTAATTATCTTTCTGAAGTTGTTAACGGCAAATAATTATTAAATTACAAAAGCACAGAAGCATACAACTACCTGCACGGTAACAAATTAGGGACAGTGCTATTGAAGAAACACTGCGAGTTATATGTTGCAAGGCAACCGGAAACTAAAAACCGTTGGTAGAAGTAGTTATCAGTCGTGTTTTCTGAAGACACTAGTGGATGCAAACATATTACTCTTACTTGTCTGTCCATTCCTTTTTTAAATTTATGTAGCTAATTTGTAAATCTGAGAATAAGGAGATACTAGAAATGCCTTATATAGTCGTTGACATTTGTCTAGATGTGTTTTTATACAGCATCCACTCACTGTTTTATTTCACCGTGGAGTATCGCTCTGATCAAAGACTTCCACCTAATGCATCCAGTCGTCCATCCAAGCTATCGAGCAGAAATGAGGTAAGTGAACCGTCCTTAATGACAGCCGACCTCATCGATTTCAGGAGCGCAGAGGAGTTATGAAACAGCAGAGTGAGGATGCAGCCACGGAAAGAGGGAGAAAGAGAGAGAGAGAGAGACAGAAACACTGAGTGAGACACAAAGACAGAGAGCACAACAACACACATCTGCTGGTAAAACATGAAACAGACCTCGACATGATTCACACTCAGCTCAGTCCGCATGAGAACGAGAGACACGCAAAAGGAGCATGAGCACACAGCTGGTGCAAAGGCCGCAGCTGTGAGGTCACACAGACGGTGTCCACTATGACAAGTGCTTCAGAAACATCCCAGGCTGACTTAACTGGACTGCTTTTCCCATGATGCCTTTGTAGTCATGATGATTTCACTAGTCTCATATGTATTGCCAGTGATCCTTGCTCTGTTCTGTACCTGCTGGGCTCTTTGATGATGCTCTCCCTGCCTTGGCTTTCATGTATACACATGAAAGAGAAATAGAGGTAGTGAAAAGAGCTCTGGCATTCCACATAGGCATGTGGAAGGGCAGGGGGTTCTTACTGTATGAGGAAAACTGACAAATTTCTGTATTTCATGTAATTTATCTGACAGGAACTTCAGGATTTAATCAAGTATGCCTGATTGGTACAAAAAGTGGATGTGTGCGCTCCCCACCTTTGGCTTTGGCATTCCACATAAGCATGTGGAGGGGCAAGGGGTCATTCCTGGAGGGGCCATACTGACAAATTAAAGTTATTGTACACAAAGAGCATCCATTATCAATATCAGTATTTGTATTGTGTCCATATTGTCAGTATCAGTACCGATATCTGTATCAGTTTTTGAATTGATAGTGACATCAAGAAGGTTGCTGGTTCGATTCCCCAGTGCGACAAGTGCCTTTCTGTGTGGAGTTTTCACTACAGACCAAAAACACACTCTTGAGTCTGTATGGGAATTTATTGCTATGTGTTAGCCCCTGATAGGCTGGGGACCAATGAGAGCTCAGATAGGCTCCAGGCTTTCTGGCTCTGAAATGGAAAGAAGGTAAAAATACTGGATGGATGGTACTGGTAGAAATGATTATACAGGACACAGGTACCAAAAAACGACAACATCAACATTGTAAACCATATGTGTGTATAGTATTCAAGGCCTTAGTAAGTTGACAGCGTGAGCTTTGCTCTACCAGGACAAAAGTTCAAACCGTAAGGTGACAAATAGTTTGGATTTCTATTGATCACATCCTGCCGGGCAGGTCACTGCTTCCTTCTCCTCACCCCCTGGCCTCATCATCCCTCATAAAAGTCCAACAGAGAGCAAACAACACAGTAAACCAACACAGTCTTGTAAAACACACACACACATCCACACACACACACACACACACACACACACACACACACACACACACACACACACACACACACACACACTAGCATTCCATAGCAGGGTGCTCTAACACACCCTCCAGAGTCTTGTCCTTTGATGTGAGTGTGGGAAAGCTCAGGGGAATGGTCTTAGTGGGGGGAGGGGGAGAGAAAGGGAGGGGAAGGCGGGAGGAGAGTGTATACATGAGAGCAACGGGGTGAGAGATAGACGGGGGGCGAGTGGAAGCTGACCCCCCGGAGCATGGAGAGGTCAGGCTGTTTAAACAGGAGATGGAGACATGCAGACACACACACACACATCACAGTGCATGCTAATTAGCACTCTGATACAGGAAGGGCTGTGGATACAGAAACACTAACTCAGTGCTCCAAAACCGGGTCAAGAAACAACTAGAAAGTCTGAGAGGATGAATAAAAACTGATGGATAGGTAAGCAAAGAAATTAACAACAAAACTGAGACAGAGCCCCAGATTTCAGCTCAAAAAGGAGAGACTTTAACGTGCAGGGTGCAGCTCTAAAACGGATTTTCTGCTCCCTGCGGTTATGGAATTTGTTGAGGGTAATTAAATTCTATGTAAACTTTTAGTCCAAATAAAGGAGCTTAATTAAGCCAAGTGGATTCAGCAGTGATGTAGCTAAAAGGCAGAAGTTCCAACAAATACAATGACCTCCTCACATTGGCAGGTTTGACTTGAAGAGAATAGATGAAGAGGCAGACAAACGAGGAGAAGGAAGGAGAGAAAAACAAGACAGGAGGAGAAAGAATCTCTTTGGCTGCCGTCAGTGTCTCCAGGCTGGTTCTGCCTTGGCACAGTGTGTGTGTGTGTGTGTCTGTGTGTGTGTGTGTGTGTTTGCATGCATGCACCGCAGTACAGCAGCTAAACAGAGGTTACTTTATATAAAAGCTGAGTCCTGCTTGTGCCCTGAGGTCTCTGTAATCTCACTTGCCGTCGCACACACACACACGAGCACGAGCTAGAACGCAGCGCTCTGAGGTCTGAGTAATCACACCGAGTCTCTGTCTAAGGAGCGACTCAGTTCGCCTTCATAACACACTGCCACACTCCACCTCTCATTAAACCCAGTGACCTCCTCCACACACACAAACAGAGCAGGAGTTTCAGTGTGTGTGTGGCCCTCCACATTAATAATATGTGCATTCAAACATGACCCTGAAACCCCCGGCCGCCCGTCCAATTAACTGTAGTAAAAAAGCACCAAAAACAGCACTGAGACACAGATGCACACTGTGCTTCAGAGGCTTAATTTTGCATGCTAGCGCAGACAAGCAGCCACACAAATAAACAGACAACCACCAGACTCCAGCTAGGTCAAGACAGAGCGTGTGTTTCTTTCTCTTTTTTTTTTTTTTGGCTGATGTGTGTGCCTGTGTGCAGAAACTTTTCTTTTTTTCCCCGTCTTTCCAACTTCGCTGATCCATATCTGCAAATTTATTGTGCACTCTATCTGCACATCTTTGCATCCGTCCATCCCATCATGCACTCTTTCTATCTGGGATTATCTGTGCCTGCGAGGCCTGCCAGGGTCGATCCCACTGATTTCAGGGAAACATTGAATTACACGGCGGGCAGAGAAAAGGAGGCGGGCTGTAATTAGTTACAACATAGAGCATAAGGGGACGGCGGCAGTGGTGGGGGTTGAGTTTTTTTGTATTTTTTTCCCCTTTCTTTCCAAAAAGGGAATCAAGCATCTGAGCCAAAAGCTTCGTACAGAGGGCAAGAGAAAGAGAGTGGGAGAAGAAGCAAGAGACAGACAGAAAGACAGAAAGAGGGAGGGAAGAAAACAAAGGCGCCCTTTCAACTTACTCTGCTGACATCATCAAAGTGAGACGCAATTCCACAAGAGCTGGGGAATTCCCATGCTGCTGCCACCTCCTTCGTCTTTAAGAGGCACTAAGTGGATTACATTTCCAGGCTTTTCATGTTCTGATATCAGGTTCTCAGAGGGTGAGACTATGGCTGCTGTCCTAATCTGTCACTGACTTTAGTGTCCACCTATAGGAGTTAAGAATAGCATGCTTCGATGCAAACATTTTCCTTTACCTCCTCCTTACAGCTGCATTATTGATCGCTCTGTATACAACATCAATACAGGACAATGCTTATGTTTCTGCCTGTATGTACAAAAATCAATATCTATCCATTACACTTTTTATGTGGGAAAAAAACCACAAAGAATAAAAACCCTGCAGAAAGACTACCTCAGAATCTAAAGTTAAACCAGTGAGACTTTTATTTTGAAAATCCACATCAGCTTGGTGACTGGAGGTCGTTAGTTCAAATCCCACTATGTACCAAAGTATGGAAACTGAGACTGGATGTTGGAGAGGTACCTTTCCACTTCCTTAACAAAACTGTAGCGCCCTTGAGCAAGGCATCACACCCCATACTGCTCATCAAAATGCAGCTTTGTTTACGCTTTCTACTGGATTTCTGAAAATACATTAGTGGAAGGAAGCAGCGCTCTGAGACGTTGAAAATTCAATATGAAAGTGTAACTCCACAGATTTTATATGCAAAAAGAATGATTGATCAATTTTATGTGGTTTCAAATTTACCACCAGTCAAAACTTAATATGAAAATCATAGCACAATTCTGACAGCACTGTGTAAATGGTATTACCAGGTGGGCTCAGGAACACTTGAGAAAAACATAGTCAGGTAACGCAGTTCATCACTACATCTACAAGTACAAGTTCAAACTATTCCATGCAAAGACAAAGACATATATCACCACCGGCTTCTCTGGGCCCGAGCTCATCTGAGATGGACTGACACATAGTGGAAAAGTGTGCTGTGGTCTGAAGAGTCCACATTTCAAATTGTTTTTGGAAATCATGGACGGTGTGTCCTCCAGGCTGAAGAGGAAAAGGACAATCTGGATTGTTCTCAGGTCAAAGTGTAAAAGCCAGCATCTGTGATGTTATGGGGGTGTGTTAGTGCCCATGGCATGGCTAACTTGACCATCTGTGAAGGCTCCATTAATGCTGAATGGTACATACAGGTTTTAGAGCAACATATGCTGCCATCCAAGCCACGTCTTTTTCAGGGACGTC
>CM061156.1:7392599-7902599 GCA_030710495.1 Labroides dimidiatus | reverse complement strand
ACTGCAGTCCTTAAAGAGACAAAAGCTAGATCTCCATAAAACTTCTCAAAACTGCCCCAAATTTCCAGATTTTCACAATTGCATGTGTGAAAGTATTTGCTGAAATTTTAACCTCAAATTTTCTCCAGAATTTTGCCCGACAACCTCCTTTTTTTTTTTTAGAAACATAAAGTCAGGGTGTGAGGACTCAGCAGGATTTTCACTCCAAGCAACTGGATGACTGTGATGATGTCACCATCGTGCAACAAGTGCAAACCAAGCGGCAACCTCTGGTCTGAAAAGATGAGACAATGAGGAAGTGCTAAGACTTGCAGTTCGTTTAGTGTCCACTTGAAGCTGGCTTCGGAAGTACTGGAAGTCACGTACACACCCAGCCTAAAAAACCCCCGCCGTTTTCACAGCAGAAATAAAAATGTTCACAGCCTGGTACAGAAAATGTCTCCTGTCTGGTTGTATTTTGAGTTATGGATTACAATCAGTCATATATCTAGAAGTAAGACTTTCAAAATCACTCAGAAAGTCCTCACAGTCCCTTAAAGTTTAGTTTAAATTCAAACCAAGTAAGTTATGACTATATTTTTGACCTTAAATGAAAAATGATATATTTAGGAGGATTCTTTCAGAAGTCACTAGTCACCTCTGCAGAGCAGTTTGTCGGAGGAGAAAACCTGCTTTCTCCTTGGGAATTGATAAGGGAATCAATAAAGAACAGCCTCGATTAGAAGAACTGACAAAGGCTTTTGCAAAAATGTCATTATTTCTCATCCCTTCCACGTAGATTCTCATGTTGATGAGAATGCACTACATTCAGATAATAGAGGGTTCTAATTAAGGTAGCCAGTGCAAGGCTGCATGCTCCTAGCATAACACAAAAAAGGCTTAATTAGCTCCATAGTTGGGCTTTTTATCACATTCAGATAAAAGTAACAAATCCGTCGCTCTTGTTATTAAAAGGAAGGTTTGCTCATCTTTTCAAGAAGATAAATTTTCCTTGAACTGAGTTTCAAGCAGCAGCCGAAAATAACTCTTTAAATTTTTTTTCTCCAGAACCAACTACAGTAGAAGGATAAACTGGAACACCCTGACAATGTCTCTGATCTCGCTGCCTTCATGCACAACAGCAACACACACACACACACAGATAAACAAGCATATAAACAGGTGTAGGCAGGTAAACTCAGATACACACGGACAGGAAAACTGATAGACAAGCGAGCAGACACAAACACAAACACAGAAATATGTACTCAGTCTCAACACAGACACTGATAAAAGAAACACACGGGCTAACAAATGTATGTGCGTGTGTGTATTTGTGTGTGTATTCAGAGTCAGATCTATATAATCATTGGTCTGGATCCCTGATTCTACACTGGGAACGGAGCTCAAACTGCAGGGTGTTACAATAAAAAGAGCACCCTAACTGCTGTGTGTAACAGCCAAAACCCTCCCTAACTGTTATGTGTCGCAGCCAAAACACTCCCACCACACTTCCTCTGGGCTGAGAGGGAACAGGCGGGGATGATACATAAACATCATCATCATCATCATCATCATCATCATCATCTGCCAAAAGCTCACAGTGTAAGAATCTATCTGGATTAGACGCAGGTCAATTAACTGTGATGCTTTTAATTACAACGATCGCTTCCTTTGGTCTCTGCAGAGCTCCGGCGGGGTTTGTGCTTTGAAGGTGATCCAGTTGGCTCTGCAGCTTCTGATAAGATCAGTCAGAGAGAAATGGCTGAATCCTTTTTCAAAGTCACTTAAGCAAAAGTCTGGGGTGCATCGGTTGAGTTATGTGCTCTGTAAGATTGAGTGACGGATGTGTACTTGCCTGTATGTGTCTGTGTTTATTCTCACTCCTACTCAAGACAACATGTGTTACTGTTGCAGCTTTCCAATACATGTGGCAACAGCCAACAAGCCAAGTGATGATGTGACAACAAAGAGCAGCTCCTGCGTGGCTGTTTGACGTGTATTCTTGCATGCATCTGCTCAGTGTGTATATACAGCAACACAAGAATGTTGAAAGATGTATTTGCAAGTCAAAATTTGCACGCTTAACTGAATGCAAATGTGTGCTGTGTGTGCTGAGTTTTACCTGCTGTGCAGCGTCACCGTTAACCATGTGAGGCATGAGCGGGACCTCGTTCAGGAGGGGGGGCGGAGCCAAGTCCAGTGGAACGTGGTCTGTCATCATCATTGTGACGTACATTCATGGAGAAATTCACTGAACAGCCCTACCTATAGGTACAGAGAGGGAAAAAAAAAAGAGAGAGAATGAGGAACAGAAACCAAACCTGATGCATGAACTAAACTATAACAACAGAAACACACACAGTGACTTCAGTAGATGCATGTTTCCACTAAACTTTCATGTGACATACATTAGAAACATGACATGACACTTAAAAGCTAGGTTAAGATTATTTTCCTGTATTGATTTCAAGATTCAAAATGAGCAGTTTTGATTAAATTTACTGTCCGCTGCTAGCTGCTCATTTCAAACTTTCAAAAAAATCAGTAAACAAAGCGCTTAACATCTGCTAATTTTGGAAAGATGTTCAAGTTTTTACATTCCCATTGTATGATTTATGAGAAGTGGCGCCAGGAGTGATGTTTGTAGATGAAGAAGACTGATAAAATGCAGAGTCACTACTTTTAAGCCAGTGGTAGCAGCTAGCTAGCTAAGCAAGGCATAACCAGTAAGATCAAGCAGCTAACGCGGTCAGCTAGCTTGACTTTGAAACTATCAAAATCCTACTAACAAAACGTACTGTCAAAATTCACCTATTTGAATCGTCAGTTAGCTAGCTGTTTTCTTTGCTCCTTTTGATGCCACACTAAGCTATTTGGTTGCCATGTCTTCACTTTTTTAAAAAAAATTCCAAGTCTAGTGTTTATTACGAGAAGAGGAGGGATAAAAATTAAGATTTCTTTCTTTTAAGCCTAAGGTAGCATCTAGCTAGCTGCTAGCTAGCATGAGTTATGAAATCAAGCTGCTTAAGTGGTCAGCTAGTTTGTCTTTGGAGCTAATAAGATCCTCCTAATAACACCTCTAAGGCATCCTGGAAAACAACTGAACTGTTTGGTGTTATCTGTTAGCTAGCCGTTTCCTCTAGCTTCATTTTATGCTACTCTAAGTTAGTTGGTTGAAGTTTCTTAATTTTCAAGCCTAAACTGGCAGATCATAAAGTAAGCCTAGCATAAAGAATAAAATTCAAGCTGCAAATGTGGGAAGCTAGCTTGGTTCTAAAGCTAACACATCCTTCTAGCAATACTGCAACACTACGCTAGTCATTTTTCATTTCTGTAAAACAAACAGAGATGGGAGGTTTCACTTTTCTGTCTTATTCACAGACAGAAAGAAAAGAGTGTGTTTAGAGTTCAGACTCATTTTCTCTTGTTAAATGAAATATGAGTCGTGCTATGACAAGATTGCAATAAGCCAGACTCATGGTGTATCGCCATTAGCGCTAACAGCGCAATTTCCTCCTCAAACAAGGCAATTTTCCCCTTCATGCCAGCGTGAAATCTTAATTGTTGAAGTACTTCTTCTAAATTTTCCTCTTTTCATTGGCTTCATTGTAATCAAGCTAATTTGTAAACTAATTTGAGCCCATTTTCGATAAGCACTTGAATCAAAACCAAGATTTATTTTTATTACCTGAAGTGCACTGAAACATGACGGATAGCCGTATGCTTGCACAAGTTTTAGTTTAGCACAAAAGCAGAGAATGAGAGGAGGAAATAACCCCACATAATATGCTTTCTCCTCTCTTATACCTGCTTTGAAAAGCTTTTTTTCCAACAAGTCACATCATGACGCTATGCAAGCAAAAAACATTCAAGTGGAAGAATTAAAGAGAGCTAAGAGAGAGGGGCAATTCAAAACACTTTATCATCACTCAACAATGGTTGAGTAAAATAGATGAAGGATTATATGAATATCCTGTTTGGTTTAAAAAAAAAAAAAGGGTGCCATATATTGGCTGAATGAGGTCTCACTTTGGCTTAGGTGAAAAGGTTCACTGCACCTGCTGTAGCTTTGTAACAAACATCACAAGGCACACTAGTACTTCTTTGCAAACACATGGCAAGCAAAGGGTGTCTTTTGAGGGCTTCTGGGGTCATTTGTGCTCTCGCTCTTTGGGGAGGAACCGAGAGAGCTAAATTTGGAGATGGTTTCTTTGCTTGCATAATAATAGCAGTAAAAGCCAAAAGTACAACTGTGAAAGAATTAAAACAACATCCAAAGCCATTCATCTTAAGTGGAAAATAACATGTCTTCAGCTAAGAGGCTAAATGTGCACACGCTCTGTAGCTGCGACGCTAACCCTGAGTTTATCAGTCACAATGTACGTGAAGCCGAAGTTACTTAACCACTGAAGTTCCCATAGAGCACTGGACAATATGTTGTCTTTGCACACAAACACACATATACAGAGCCCTCACACAAACAAACACTCTCATATACACAGATTCACGGCTAAAGGTGGATTTAGGAATGGCGTAGGTGTTTCAATTTAACCCTGTTGAGTGAAATCACTGTTTAAAAGCCACTGACTAATAGCTATAAGCTGCTATTACCAACCACACACACATTCACAGTATGCTACGGGGGACTGGCTGCTGCTAGTTAAGTTCGTAAAAGAAATCTATCTCCGCCACGAACATGAGTAATACATGCGTGTGCAAACAGCTGTGTGTCTTTTCTTTCAGCTGTTCGTCGTCAAGCACCGACAGGGTCTTTGAAAAGGTTAGTAGAACACACAGCTGGGCCTCATACTGCTGCAACATAAACACACACACACTCACGCAACACTCGCCATGTCTCTTTTCACCCCTTCTTTCACCACTCGTTTTTTTTTTTTTCTTCTCCATCTCCGACTCTTCTTCTTCTTCTTCTGCCTGAGCCCCGTTCCCAGCTCAGCCCGGCCATCCAGCCTTAAACACACATACACACACACACACACACATACACGGTCAGATGCGTCCAGGACACATCACAGACAGATGGTAACACCACTCGGAGCTCCGCCAGGAAAAAAAGAAGATGAAGACGGGGAAGAAAGTAGGGAGAAACTGAGAGGGGATGAGCAAATGAAGGATGAGCTTAAGTGATAAATCGAGAAAATGCAGAGGAGGACAGTCGAGGACATCTGTTCCAATATCCCTCTGTTCTCAAAATAACCTCTCATTTTCTCCAGAAATTCATTATATTTGCACAATCTTTTACTCATGACTACATGTAGACAGGATTGTGAGTAAAACTGTGATTCTAGTTAATTTTGCGGCTTGATGTTGAAGATACTCTGGTGCATACAAAGAGCTGCTTAGGGGTAGCCTAGGATTCAGGGGAGCTGCATTTCATCAGTACTGCTCGTAAATCTAATCTGATATAATTTAATTAACAATTTAGGTGTTTACCCTGTTCATTTTCAAGGTGTGTCACGAGCCAGTGTTCACATTCGTACTGGTCCAAGTCCCAGATAAATGTAAAGTGATGTGTAAAGGAGGGCCTCTGATGTTAAACTGTTAAATCGGACACAAGTGATCTCTGATCACCATGAAAAGGAAAAAGCCAATAAAAGAAGATTAAGCTAATTTTGTTTTTCATGCATAGTGTACACAGGTTGAACTTTTTAGATTTTTTAAAATATTAAGGTAAGATTAGACAAGAGAGTAGCAAAATTAGACCTTAACATTTAAATTTTTAGATTTCAAAATTAAGATGTTTGTCTATACAAATAATTTAGTTTTCCAAAAGAAAAAAAAAAAAAAACAAGAAAAAGTGCTCCAGCTAACAACTTCCCCAAAAGTTGTTTTTAATACAGGTCCTGCTTGGTCAGTCTTGGGTTAAGCTTTTAAGAATAGCAACTGGGGTGGCCAACTAGATTTCAAATGGGGGGGGCACCCCCTGGATCCACCCCTGGTGTCATCATCACAAAATAAACCATAAATCATCAAAGTGTTTCTTTGCTTCTTGGAGAGCTGGCAGAGCAGAGAGTCTGCCCCCGTTTTACAGATATGCTAATCATAGTCTGGCTGCAGTTTATTGATAATTCATTCAATACAGTTTTGACATTTCATTCTCAAGACATCACATTTTGCAAAATGTCAGCATTGCATTGTTTCACACAGTGGTCTATGTTCTGCTGACATATGTCTTTTTAATAACTCTTGGCACTCGCATCCTCTAAGTAGAAACACTTAACTTTCTACTGCAATTTGGAACAACTGGTGTGTGAAATTACGCAGTGCAGAAGTAACTTAACAAAAATACGATCATCCACTTGTGTATAGAGATCAAATTTTCAGCTGTAATGGACGTTAAATGTAGGGAAAATGCAGATGAGTGTTATTTCTGCAGCTGTTGCAAATGTTTCCTACAAGCTCTAATGCACATATCTGGAAGTTTAACATATCACTGATGAATAATGACCTTTATTTTCCTTTTTAGAATCATTACCAGATGGATGCTGCTGTTGATAGCTTCATGCTCACTCACACACACATACATGCACAAACACACACAGTGGTTTCCGTTCCCTTGTGGAATGTGGGAGGAATAAGGTGTCGATTCCCAGAAGGGATAAAATGCTAAATTGAAAAATTCCACGTTGAATCCGGAAAACAATCACCTACTTGTTCGAGTGTTTGAATGTTTGTGTGTGTGCATGTACACCCATGTGTGTCATTGGACAGACAGGCCTGTGTGAGCGTGGAAACTACCTCGCTAACATAAAAGATGCATAGAGTTAAATACAAACTTTGGGATGTAAGAGTTACACACACACACAGAAGCCTCAGATATTCAGCAGCAGCAGCAGCTCTGACCTCATAACACGACGGTCATTACTCATACAGCCATTCATCATTCACACACACGCCCAATGACTCTGGTTTGTCCATCCTGATGAAGCATACTGGATATTCACAAGCACATAACAGACTGTCTGCCTTACTTCCAGTCGACTGCTTCACACCTCTCCCTGCAACCACACACACATATGCCCCATCCAAAACACCAATTATTCTCTCGCAAGCAGCAAATTCTGTCTCCAAAACTTGCCTTGGTTTCATTTTGTACGATAGCACGAATAACACATTGAACATTCAAATCACCCTGTGTCTCTACAATCTTGCACTTCCCCTTTTCAGCAACATGAATGAGTTATTCATAAAACACAGGCACAATACCACAACAGCACGAAACCAATCACATGTCTCAAACCACAGAGTTCTGTTTGAGTGACGTAAGGAAAATAAAACAGTGTGACAGAGAGCAGGTTCCAGAAACCACAGGTGATATAACATTACATATGAGCTCACTGGCCATACTTGTATTTTCTTTCACACTACAGCAGGACTTTATGGCTGCTGTTTTTTTTTATACATCTTGCAGCTGGGGAGATCAAAGTCAGTCGTGTCTCGGTCATTCGTCATACAGTGCATTGCTGAATCAGTACATCAGTATGCCTGACTCTAAGTTTGTATCTTTCCGCTGCAGTTAAAGAAGGAGAAGGAAAACGTTCTGGTTTTGTTAAATAATTTTTTTTTTTTTTTAAAGGTTTATACTCTTCGGTGTGGAAAAAAACTTTTAGGGCTGTGTCCAATATGCCATTGTTGCTGTCAAACTTCATCTCAAATGTGCTAACCATAGCGTTAAGTTATTCCTTTGTGGTAATCATGAAGTCTGTTTAAAAATGCTCTGTATCCTTAAGATTTGCTTTCATTGAGAGGGAATTTAAAAAGTAACAAAGAACAGTTGATACAAATTGAGCTGCAGAATTAGCAACAGCCAGTATGGGAAGTTTAGCTAGCAAAAATCAAGTGTGGTTACTTTCTGTCCCGCACAAACCTCAACCATTGTTGTTGACAAAGCTGATAACAAAAGTCCGTCTTGATTTTGATTGTTCAGGGATGGAGAAGTGAAACTGCAGAGAGTAATTTTTAGCTGTGAGTGCTGCAGAGCAATACACTCTTAGAAAACTGTGCTAAAAATGCTAATGGTTTGGTACCGAGCAAAGGCCCTACTAGCTAAAAAATCAGAACCTTGGTTTGATAAGCCTTGGTCAAACCCTTTTTTTAAAAGGCCTGCTTTTCAGAATTGTGTCAAAAATAGTTACAAAAACATGTTTTTTTTTGTGATAAGAGCACTAGTCACTAGACTGCTTTAAATTAGCTGCCAATTGAGAATAAGCTACTTGTTTTTTTCCCTGAAAACAGAAGCCAAAACAGCAGCAACATGTTGTATGGCTTCCTCCAAAAGCTTCCATTTAAAAAAGAACAAAGAAATAGCTAGCAATGTGATGTTTATTAAACACACTTTTTCCATACTTGACAGAGATAATCACAGAGGGTTTGTGAGCTAATGTTAGCAAAGCTTATTTCTAGGTGCTTAGCTTGCTTTTGGATAGGAGTGTGCTAAAAATCATGAGCATACAGGTTTAGAATCAGAATCAGAATTAGAATAGCATTTAATTGCCAAGTATCTTCAAAAGAATACAAGGAATTTGACTTCGGTTTGAACTGTGCTAACTCTGTACAACATATATGAATAAACACTAAAGAGCAGTAGCATAGAGAGATTAAGTAAGTAAAAAGAATAAGAATAAAGGAACCTATATACAAAAAAACAATAAAAAAATAACAGATTAAGTTAAAAAAGTGCAGTGTATATATAAGTAAAAAAACACAAAATGTGCATTTTGCAATGAAAAGGAATTTGCAAAACGGAACAGACAACAGGCTGTAGTGGTAATGAGGTGTAAGAGTTGTAGTTTATGGCAGGTTAATTGTTCAACAAAGTGATGGCCTGTGGGAAGAAACTCTGTAGAGACTACAGCTGTCAAATGATGATATTATTTTATATATATTTTTGACATTGTTTGAACAGCTTGATTAGTAAGTTATTTTGTAATAGTCAATACTGAAATACACAAACTGGACAAAGATTCAAGAAGCAAAAGTATCTGGAAGGCACAAGACGTACATGTTATTTTTCTGAATTCTTATTCAGGTGTTAAGTTCTAAGATTTGTAACTGGAGACAAAACTGACTGATTCACACATTTACAAACACTACAAACAGATTTATCATCCTTCAATTCTTTTTCAGTAGCATGATGCATTGATCACCTCTGGATGGATCAGATGTGACTGGTTCTCCTGAAGAGTGCATGTGTCTCAAAAAGAGATAAGCATTGATTTTTAGATTGATCCTGCTGTTCCCACAAGTACTTTTATCAAGGAGGCCGTCATTGGAGATGACAGGCTGGAGACTTGGACAAAAGGTTGGTTGAACTTTGAGAGCTGTGCAAGCTGCAAAAACAGCGAATTTTGTATCTGTCTGGGTTTTAAACTGCAACTTTTAGATGGTAAACATGGTCCTGGGTTATGTAATATTTGGACTACAAGAAGTTGAATATGCTGCCACATGAAAGCAATATTTAACATTAGAGCATAGCATTTCATTTAACCAAGACGCCATGAGAATCCTTGCTTGTTGGTTGACTGCGGTAAGAAGATCACCGAGAAACTTTCTTTCCTGTCCCTGATAACAGTTCAATGCAGAAACCAGAACCAGAAACACACACTGAGCTAGTATCCACAAACACAGCGACAGACAAAAATCAAAGCACTTTCATCCAGCGCAAGTTTTCCAGGAAGTTCAGAACTCTGTGAGAGAACTCAGTGACTTTAAGCTGCTTCTGATTTTGGTTCCTACCACAAAAAACTGCCCTGCAACCAACATGCTCCTTTTCATTGGGCTGTGAAAACCTGAGGTGGAGTTTGGACAAGTGAACTTTGCTGACAGCTCATAGACAAGAATCTGACACAACCGCCATTTTTAAATGCCAGCAACCATGTGATTAAAAAAAAAAAACAGAGAAGGGAGAAGTTATATAAAAAGTGCTGCTGATGTGAATCTTGGATTTAATTTGGGAGAGTGAAAGAAAACAAGGAGACAAAAGAGAGAAGCGTAAAAATAAAACATAAGGGAGCAGATTTTCATCAATGCTTACAGCAGATTCATAAAAATGTGGTAAGTCGGAGTGTTGCTTTCAGCATGAATGCAAAGATGCATCTTATAAATGGCTTCGTCAGTTTCTCCTTAAAGGGACAGTGCAGTTTTTTAGGTCTGCATGTAGGGATGTGGATGATAAAGCCTGGTTTGTACTTCTGTGTCAACTTGAACTGGATCTGCTCCATTGCGGTCCTGCTGCATCCCTTCTCCGGCAGGTCAAAGTAGATACACAACTGTTCTATTTTTGCTGGATGCCGGAGCTGTGATGTGATCTGTCGATTCATCATAGGGCAGATCAGCGGGACAGGGAGTTGTGCACAGAAATCAGCTAAAAAACACCCAGTGACATTTAAAATAAAACAAGTTGTGTCAAAACCAGATGGTATTTAACTTGACTATAGTAGCAAACCGACAGCCGTTATACGGCCCAAAAAAAATGAGGAGAGGCTCATTAATGGATTGGGAAGCGTAGGAACTCCTCATTCTCAGCACTCCAGCTGTCTGGTGTCCCGCAAGGTGCCAGACTGAATGTGCAGCCTGTGTGAGTTGAAGTACACAGTCAACAAGCAACAGAGCGGAGCAGGACCTGAGACGCATCTCACGGCGTGAGTTGATACATTGACTTGACTGTGCCTTGATGGAACGGAGACTCATCTTGTGAATTTTGGCTGTAAGGTAGCACTGTCATCTGCCACTCACGCAGCCTGTAGCTCTAAGTAGTGTGTGCCGGCATAAAGCTATATAGAAAAGAATCACCACCTATCCTTTAATGTGAACTTTTCGTGCTTATTCATAGGGAAGTGATTTCAGAACAACAGAAACACAAAAGAGAAGAAGAGGAAGAACTGAAAGTAAAAGTGAATCTGATTCCTACTTGAAGGTCATTCTCTGTAATCCTGATAACAGTCATGAGTTTGGATCTACTTCTGCAAAACAGACAGTAACCTTAGACAGAAACACCATCATCATCATCGTCATCATCATCATCAGATACTGTGTCAACAGGATAAATCAGACGCAGGTGATCCTGATTCACATTGTCCATGTTGGTGTAGAGACACAAAGAACTAAAGATAACAGGGAGGTAAGAAGAGGGATCCTTTTCCTTGTTCTGGGTGTGTTAAACAGTAAGGAATGCTCTCAGGTGTCAGAAATGAATGGCTATCTATTCACTACAACACACACAAACACACACTAACAACACACTTAGAAATACACACAAACATGACTGGGATTGATCCAAGTCCTTTTAAACCTGTCTTATCAACTGACAACTTTAATCTGGGCTGGCATTTAATACACAGCAACACAGTGATATGTCAGTGTGTGAGTGTGTGTGTGTGTGTGTGCATGTGTGAGTGTGTGTGTGTGTGTGTTTAGAGAAAGGGGGGCAGCTTCTAAATATGGTGGGAAACTGCCACCAACACCACTCCCATTCAAGCCCAGCTCCTTTTACAAAAGGTATTCAGTCTAGGAGAGACCTGCTCTCTCTTTCTCACTCACCCTCTTTCTAACACACACACACACACACACACACACACACACACACACACACACACACACACACACACACACACACACACACACACACACACACACACACACACACACACACACACACACACACACAAATTGAGTGAGCACCTTTTTACCAGAGGAGGGAGAGGGAGAGAGAGAGAGGCAGAGTGGAGAAGGAGGAGATGCAGAAAAGGAGGGAAGGGGGGAGGGAAAGACGGGTGGAGAGGAAGGGAAAGAGGAATGCTGTGCTTGTGCTAACTCTGAGGGGAGCGTGAACACACACACGTACACAGTGAACACACACACACACACACACACATTTGGGAAAGAGACAGAGAGGGGATTTATAAAAGATGGAGGCTCTTTGGGTTCCCACGTCGGCTGGCAGCTTTCTGCACATATGCAGTCAGTGTGTGAACATGTACATGAGTGTGTGTGTGTGTGTGTGTGTGTGTGTGCATGACAAGATGGAGTGAGAAGAGAAAGAGTCAAAAATGAAAATTGCTCTTCAGTTCACCGTCATTCATTTGGCTTGCATTTGTGCAGAAACTCTTTTTTTTAAGCGCTCACTTCTGAGCGTGTGTCTCTGGGTCGCAGTCCTCTCGCCCTGTAATTGCGGTAATGATATGTCATCCACAGAGGAGAAGAAGAAGAAGAAGATAACTCAGAGCGGGTGGAGTGGAATGCAACGGACACATCTGAGCGCACACACACATACATGCTCAACTTGCAAAACCGTGTATGAACAAGCTCTTCTTTAAAGGCCTTTAAAGCACCTCTTTCTGAAGAGATGCAGCACCTTGAGGGATTACGTCAGAGGAGCAAATCAACCAAGCGCTGCAGATCTAATCAGCCATGGCAACTTATTTCAACGTTAAAGGTTACATATGGGTTTCTAAATGAGGTTTCCTTGGGCTATCAATAATTTTCCTGATAAAATCACAGTTTTCCTGCAGATGAAAAGCAAGAAAATCAGGATAAAGTAGATAAATTTGTTAATACATTCTCATGATGTACATGAGAAAATCACCAAAGAATCCATCCCTTTACAATGCAATCAATGCAAAAACTTTCAGCCACTCTGATCTTCACCCCCCCCCCCCCCCCCCATCCCCTCCCCAAACTCTTTCCTGTAAACTCTGGGCGTCTGCCATCCTTATCACCAAAATGTTGCAGTTTTGGGAAGCCTCGTCTCTGCCACGTCCCACATTCCCCGCCCGAACGAGCATTTCTCCACTTTTACAGAATGCAAATGAGTCTCCCAAGGTTACACTGCGGTCGCCTTTGCCTGCATCTTGCGCATAACTCGAGGCAGATGAGGAATTATAACCGGTCTGCAGAAACACCCCAAATCTTGATGTCTGATGAAATCTTGAACTGTCACGCTGCGTTTAACTAATCCCAGATTAGGTGGCATAAAAAAACATTTCCTAGATTACTCTGTTTGCAGCTCTGGTTGCGCTCTTTAATTTTCCCCCCACGTCTACTTTTTTCCCCTGTTTCCTCTAAATGCCAGGCATTCTGCAGATCATTGTGTGCAGCCGGAGCGCCGACAAGTCAGGACTCAGCCCACTAAACGACGGTCTCAGCACTTCTCCCCCCCCTCCACGCACACACACACACACACACACACACAGAAAATGAGCACCCTGGGCAAAGCCTTTCTCCCCTGTCATCCTCCCATCTATCCATCTACACACCCATCCAATCCTCTCATCAGGCCTGGATTCCAGGAACTCAGGCCTGAAACAGATGACCCAGTGACTCCGAGTCAGCCTTTGCTCGGCCTCTCCCTCCCTCCCTCTTCCTACAGAGTCCCTTTTAGATTTAAGTGATGCCTTCTTTTTCCAAGACATACAGCTTAAAATACTTTTAGATTAATAAAAAGCAGAGTTGTTCCAGTACCAATACAAAAATTGTCTCCAGGCTAGCACAATTATAGCAACAGGTGTTAGCCTGTAGACCAAAGCAGCTGTCTATTACTGAGATTTATCACTGTAACATCAGTAATATTAATCTTCTTCGAACAGTACTAACACATTTATGATTTAAATGACGGCCATCCATAATTTTTGTTTTAAAGCTGTAGAGAAGAAGCAGCTCCATTTGCAATCTCATGTAGCCAAAGCAAACAGCAGGACTTGGATGCTAACAGAGAGCACAGCATTTGTAAGCTAGCTAGTACAGCTTTACTTTATCCACCAAGCTAGTTCTAATGCTAGCTCATTTAAGCATTTTGAGACATTAAAAGCTGCTGTTAAAAGGTGATTTTGATGCAATAGTCAGACAAAATCTGGACTTTTTTTTAGGTATATGTGGTTATAGTCCAACTAAAATCATACTAAGTTAAATTTCTGGAAGTCAGACTCTCATGTTCTCTTTCATGAACCTCATTGTGCCTATAATTTGTTTGGGTGGTCTGCACGTGCACCGCAATCTGCACCACAAGCTTTCACTTGGAAGTTGAAAAGCATATGACTGAGACTACCTACCTTTAGATGTCAACAAAAGCATGAGAGGCAGCAGAAATCTCATCTGTACCAAAGTTAAGCATACAGTATGTATCAAAAGTTGTCTGTGTTTTCATTCAGCCCATGCAGAAGTGCTACAAGTTACAGTTTGTTGACTGTCCGCGTAAGGATGGCTGCAGAAACACCAGAAACCATGTACACACGAAGCCAAAATAAATTACTTTTACAACACAGCCTGGTTTAAAAACCACTTAGATCTGAAAAGCTTATTTCTCACTCAACACAGTTTATTGGGGTGATTATTTTTCTAACTCACTGAAAAGTCTGGCGCCCTGTAGCTGTTAGTTCGGCAGCTCAAAGCGCATCTTCTAAATTAGCATTTCCAATATGGCCCCTGTTGACAATCGGCTTCATAACTCTGTTCAGGAAGAGACTATGTTCATATATTATACAGCCGATAGTTTTCACAAATTGAAATGTGACTGGCCTCTTTCTAACTTGTAATTGATTATTTTGATATGCGACATATTGGTCCATAGCAACTGCATAAAAAAGAGGTGTATTGCCCCCCTAATGTGGTGGAGTTGAATTGGTAAATTAATACTCAGACGTAGCAAGTGGTCCAGTTAAAATAGACATGGCATTATGGTTTTCCTATTACATTTCTGGATTTAAATGTACTTTTCTCCTCTTTTTGTGTTTTCTTTTCGCATGTAAACCACTCTTTTAAGTGTGTGGTACTAATTCAGAATCAGAGTATCAAATACTTTATTAGTTCCAGGGGGAAATTAAGTAAATTCTTAGAGACAAAAAATCTGATAATTTAAGAAAAAACAGTTAAATACTTTAAAAATGAAAGAACAAACATCAGCAATGGTGACTGGCTGCGTGTCATCAACACAAATCTGCTTCTAAGTTTATATCTTGAGCTTTATACTGTTTAATTCAGTTTTTACTTTATGGAAACTCACTTTCAACCAGCCTGTGTGCTAAGAAATGAGGAAGAAGCACTCTGCTGCTGCTAACTGTCAATTCCATCATGATGTATGATGATGAACGTATGTTTACGGTGTTTGTTGCGCTGCTTCGATATATGTACGCACAGCAAAGGACCACGATGAGTCAAGACGGCTCACATCCTTTCAAAACCTGTGGATCAAAGTCAACTGAAAACCAGCCAAGAGCCTCGTGAATGTTTAAAGTCTCATGGGCCAAGCCCTCTAATTATTACATCTATTAATTATGATCAGTTTAGAGGAAGGATATTACCCAGCGGTGTTTATATTTAATCCTTTAACTAATTTGGAGCCAGCTCTCAAACCAGAAATCAGTACTGGCCATCTAAAGATGGAGATTTTTTCATACCTTCTGTTTTTAACGGAAATAATAGCTGAAGAGAAAACTGGATTATCTTTAGCACACTGCGAGAAGAAACTCTAACTGCTCCGATCAGCTTATTTCCTCTCAAAAAGAAGTGCAGTGACATTCAATCTTTTCCACGGTGCCAAATAAGTAGCTCAGCCAAAAGAGTCCAGGATCTGACTCCACTGCCATCCACTTCCTGGAAAGACCCCGCCCCTCCTCACATTCCTCTCCGCTGTCAAAACACAGCTCCCCTCTCCCACTGGCTGACGGGAAACCATCGGCTCCCGTTATAGGCTGTTGCCGGGGCCGGTGGGCGGGAGGAAGTTAAAGTGGAGCTCAAAGAGGCAGCGGTCCATTCCCAGGGAGAGACTACAGTTACATAACTACTCATACATATACACACACACACACACACACACAGGATCAAGACAATACCCTCAACAGAGAGAGCAGAACACAAAAACATGGTCAGAGAGAAAGAAAGGTGAGGAGAAAGAGGAGAGGAGGGGGGAGGAAGAGAGGAAAGGAGGGAAGGGTGTGTGAGGCATCAGTTTTCCTTGTGAACAAAATGAAGAGGAAATGGCTATTTTACACTCAGGTCAGGAGCTGTGGGAGAGGTGCTGCAGAGTGTGTATGTGTGTGTGTCAGTGTGTAATGTACGTGTGTGTGAGTCAGGGAGAGAAAGGTTAATTGGTGTACGGAGGAAGATCACCTGCATCAAACCCTGAGCGGAAGACCAGTGGACCGAAAAGGAGGACTGAGCCACGAATAGTTCACTAACACACACACACACACACACACACACACACACACACACACACACACACACACACGCGAATGACTGACACAGGCCTGTAGTTTGGTAGAAATCTTCTTATCAAATTAATCTGTTGACTGTCTGCGCTACATGGAATTGACAGCAATCTGTTGACTCAGAGAAGGAAAGGATGGATGGAGAGAGTAAGAGGAAGAAGAGAAGGGGAGGAAAGGGGAGAAGGGAGAGAGAAAGAGAGGAGAGGGGGGAGTGAGGGGGGCACAGTGTGTGTGGAGAAAGAAATGTGTGGAATCCTAATTGTGTTATTGCTCCAGAACAAACATTAGTCCTGCCTGTCATACCACAGACAGCGGGCTGTTAGAGCGTGTGTGTGAGTGTGTGTGAGTGTGTGTGTGTGAGACGAAGAGGCAGAGATAATTGAATGAGTCCGGCAAATAAAGAGTCAAGCTATAAGAGCGACATGCTCTCTGTTCATGAAGGCCGAGCGTTTACAATCAGTTCTATGTTGCTTTAGGAGTTCTGCATTAGCCGTTAGCTTCTTGCTAGCTCCAGCAGATGTGTGCATCTGCCAGCAAACCCTCCCTCCTGCAGCTGTGCGGCTGTGGGCTGGCTGTGTGTGTTTCTGAGAGTTAGTGAGTGTGTGTGTATGTGTGTGTGTGTGTGTGTGTGGTTGGGCCAGGGGCCAGCAGGCAGTAAACCCAAAGCAGAGAGAGGCCCTGACAGTCCAACGCTTGCCACGTAGCCACGTAGCAGCGACGTAACTTTAGTGAGGGGGGAGAAAAGCAGATCTGGAGTCCTTCTCTGTGTCTCCTGTGTTTTTGTGTGAGTGAGAAGAAGACAGAAGCAGACGGGAGAAAATAATCAGGAGAAATAATGTGGGCCATTGTGTGGGAGTTAGCATAAACAGAGCTAACGCAAACAGAGACAAAGTGACTTTGTGATAGCGTTTATCCCAGCCACAGACCCTCATGTTTCCACTAGTTACATCAGCCAAGACCTCAAGACTCTTGCTATTTTTCCTCCAACTGAGAGACGCTTTTGACTCACAGATGTTCAAGGCCGGCTTGCACAAACTGTCGACCACACATGCAACAAAATCATTTACAGATCAGCACAAACACAAACCCACCCCACCCAAATCATCATCATTAAAAACTGCTCCCATCACCCATAACATCTCCACCATCCCCATGACTTCTTCTGCCCAAATCTTCAGCTTTAATATTCCCCTCAACGTGCCAGACTGCCTTCAGAAAAAGCTCTACTTTGTTGGTGTTTATGTCTGCTAATACAGAGGAAGTGGCTATTCTCCCACAAGCACATGAACATGACTCACTCTTCTCTTTTTGCCCCCTCCTCCTCCTCCTCCTCCTCCTCCTCCTCCTGGTCTCCCTCTTATCCATCTCTCCCTCTTCCTGTCCCAGCACACTTCAGACTTTTTCCTCCATCAGATCCAGACAGGCTGAAGTCCTGAGCGCTCTGCAGCCCAGAGAGGAGCAGAGCTGAGCCGAAGGAGAGCCCACAGCAAACCCATCCCTAACACCTTGGATCATCGTGGCTCAGCCTGACCACACACACAGAGGCTGGTTCCACAAGTCTGGAGATTGCAGGCTGAGTTAGGCTGACTGATGCACACACACAAAAGCCATCAGTAGCTGAGTAGCTTGGCATGGCTAGCTTTCTGTTTATTTTAAATAAAAGCATCTAATTTGAACACACCAGGTCAAAACTCTTAAAGAAACATTCTTGAATATCTTTAGCCCCGAGCACATTTCTTTACAAGCACATCCCCAATGAACCCGACTGATCTTTAACCCGCTTACCAAACTCTGAAGAAGACAAGCCTTCACCTGTGTTTTCACTCGCCTTCTTGTGTTACATTTTGTCGTCATTTCATTTTTGTGAATAAGAGATGCACTGTCGGCATTTTTCTTCTTCTTGGTACCTTTTTTTCCTGCAATAACAGACGTCTCCTTTAGATTAGCAGGAAAACACATTAACACCTGACATGTTGCAGCTTTTACAAATAAAATAATCTCTGCTAGCGACGCACTTCTGTTTGTTTTAATATATGAAAAATGAAGCTGATGTCACCAAACTTTCTATGAAGGCTAAAAATTATTTTTTTTATTATTTCTTGTGTCTAAATTATTGTATTTTACCAGTTTTATAGCTTTGAATGTTATTATATAGTGCCCAGTCTCATCCTGCTCATATCAGATCATATCATTTCATATCATATATCATTTCATATCATATCATATCATATCATATATCATTTCATATCATATCATATCATATCATATCATTAGATTATCATATTTTTCTATACTCGTACATATCATGTCATATCATATGTATCATATCATGTATCATATATCATTTCATATCATTTCATGTCCCATTGGCAGATTTTTTGAATCAATTCAAGTCTCATTTTTTTCTTTTAATATCAAGAAATAAGACATTTTACTGGACATGGTCAGGTGAATGTGTAGGCTCATATTAGGTTTAATAAGACATTTTCAGAAAACAAAATAAATTAACCCTTGCCTTGATTTCAGTTTTCAGAGATTTTCATTTAATAAAATAATAATGAAAAGTTAAAAATGTTTTTTTTATATATTTTTTTTCACTAGACCCTGGTTGTAATGTGATATATCCGACCAAAAACCTTTTCAAATATGAGAAAGCATCCGTGCCAGCTGTTGGTCAAACAAGCGCAGGACTTTGAGATTCAGAACTGGAGAAATGCAAACTCTGATCAGTAAAACTAGAATAAATTTAGGTGAATCCTAGTTTGCCTACAACAACGTTGCACAGTCAGTGAGTGGAGGAACCATGGAATCATATGTTAATAGTTAGAAGTAAATATCCAGCAGGATTTTTGCTTGAACTGCCCATCATTAGTAGATTAGGGTTAGAAACATCCTTGTTTAGGGTTGTGTGCAATGATTTTGTTTTGTGGTTTCAGAAAATGGAACAAGCCCTTACACAGTTTACAGTGCTTTGAATTAGACACACACACACACACAAAACAAATTCTAATGATGTCTGAAATGTTGAGGAGTCCACACAGAACCAAAGAGATGGTCAGACATTTTGATACTTCTCTGATCATGTATACGGTGATATTAATCACCATGTTTTCATGTTTGAACAACCATAATAAGACCAAAACCAGGAAAAAGATCAAACCAGGCGAACTAATGAGCGTGCTCACATCACACTCTGATAGATGGAAAATCACACCAGTAATGCTAACAGAAGCAGAATCCCAGATGAGGAGGAGAAAAGGGAGACAGATGGAGGCAAAAGATGGACAGTGATGTTTTACTGTAACATATTAATGTGTTGGGTTCAGAAATGCATGTCATTTCAAAGTCATTTTCTCTCCTGTCACCATGGAGATATGAAGACAGAGTGAACTCTAATCGGGTTCAACGATTCTCTCTTTGTCTGCCCTTTTTCCTCCTCCTAATACACCTATAATCGGTAAATGATGCTCGCAGCAGCTCTTGGGATGCAGTATGTGTTCATCTGCAGCCCAGACATGACAATATCAAGCTAGTATGACATTCTGCAGGGTGAGCAGCTTGGCATTAGTGCCACATCCTCATTCATCTCTCATCTGTAGGTTCTCAAACACTTGCGTCCCTTCAGGATCTCTTCTACTGATTCAGCATTTTAGCTCATATATGATGCAAAGCCTGCAGAGCTGTTTGCGTTTAAGCTGTAGCTCAGTTGCGTGTTGTGTATGATTTTTGGGGCTGCATAGATTTCACACTCACAGATCCAGTGGACACTAGATATACTTTAATGCAACAGTGCTCAGACTTCCTCTTTTGTCTTCCCTCACCTCCTCTCCTCTGTCTCATGTACAACCAGCTTTAACCTGCCCAAACTCTCTGCTCCTCTAGTCACCCCCTACTTCCCAAACAAACCCCTCAGCCTTCTTCAAAAGACAGACACCCATTCAGGAGTTTTTGGGGGTTGGGTGGGGGGAGGATAACGGTGAAGGCATGGAGTGTAGGGGGATGTGGGGGTCTTATTCCCGCTAAATTGTCCCACATGGCTGAGCGTGCTTAGTTTAAACAAACACAGCCACTTCCTCCTCACTGCGCACATCGGCAATCACACACACCCACATAAACACGCAGCGATCGGCATGCCTCAACTCCTTCACACAAAAACAAGCATGTGCACACACACACATGCATAACACACATACACAACACACATACATTATAGTCCCTGGCAGCCGGCTAACCACACTCTCAGTTTTGCACTCAGTCCAGAGAGCTCACAGCTGATCCTGGAGAGCTCACCAACACACCAAAGGGATAACATCAGTGTATGGTTCACACCCATCTCATCATACTGTGTGTGTGTATGATTTGGCTTCTGGTGACACAAAGCAAAGAAAAAAGGAAACCTAGAAACCTGAACTCAACCACAGAGTGAAACTAAGAAGACTATGAAAGATAAATTAGGCCATTGAACTTTTTTTTTTTAGGTTTGTTCTCTATTTTTTTTTCTGGCAACTTTTTTTTTTTAAATTCTGACTGAGAAGGCAGAATTGAGTAAAATCTCCAGAATTCTGTGAGTTCTGGGAAGAAAGGACATTTTTCTGTTATGGGTTATTTTTTATACCTTTTTATAAAGAGGGAATTGTTGAAATGCTTAGATACAGCATCTGTGAAGTGCAAAAAAGGATCATGGCAAAAGTTAACATCAATACTTCATTAAAAAGTGAAAAAAGGGAGTTTTGTGTATTTTTTAAGTCTTTACTCTGTCTCTCTGGTACCATAGTATTTACTTTAAATGATTTAGAGCTCAAAAAAATCCTCAAAGTGGTGTTTTAGAAAACTCTTATTTCAGCTTCTGTCTGAAACACTTTGTTTTAGTTGCTGTCTCTTTAAGACTCCCTGCTACATAAACCTCCTTTCCTCTGATTGGTCAGTTCTCTTGGGGCACAGCATTGGGCAGAGCTTGGTGTTTGAGGTCCCAAATTTCAAACATGTCCTGATCCAGTTAGGAGAGCCTTATGTGATGACCTCATCTTTTCAGGAAGTCTCGAGATAATCTCGTGCTATTTTTTAGAACGGACCATTTTTAGCCGTTTCCAGACAGATTCAGACATTTTTAGAACATATTTGTATGTAGAGGTTTGAAAGTTTGCATGTGTTTAGTATGAGCATCCAGCATTGTTATTTTATATCCATGTTCATGGTACAGGAACACATGATACCCTCTCTTTAACCTAAACAGTGGCAGCTTTTAGATGCATCTGTATCTAAATCGCATGTCTTTATTGCTTCAATCTTGCCTTGGAGATTCAAAGTCTCGCTATCATCTCTCCAGCTCGATCACCTCTCTGCATATTTCAAAGCAAACAGCCACCAATCATCACAATCAGCTCTCCGTCGCAGGCAGAGAGCAGAGAGGGCTGAGGGAGGAAGACCGCAGAGTCCACACAATGAGGCTGCATTCAGTGCCAGCGGACCTGCTGCCGCCCGGGCTGCACACACAGCACGTCTCTGCTGCTAACGCCGAGCTCCATCAGGGCTGCATGCCAGGAGTCTTAATTAAGACAGCTATGCCAAGTCAAGAAGTGAATTCAACCCCCACCTCCCTCACACACACACAGACACACACACAAACACACACTCAGGCACAGAGACAAAAGCTCAAAAACTCTCAGATGGACGGGCTGGTAGACGCAGAAAACCACAGAGAGACGTTCAGATCATCAGTTTTATGAGCCATGAAAAAGCTTGAACAGTGGGTGGTGTGTGTATGTGTGTGTGTGTGTGTGTGTGTGTGTGTGTGTGTGTGTGTGTGTGTGTGTGTGTGTGTGTGTGTGTGTGTGTGTGTGTGTGTGTGTGTGTGTTTGTGTGTGTGTATAGGGGGGGATGCTGAAAGAGAAAGACTATTTAGTCACACCTACATGAGAAACCTGTCTCCTCTTTCACAGACAAGACAACAACTGAGTTTGAGAGATTTTTGCACACACATGTATGTACACACTCACACATACACACAGACAGGCACAGAGAGCTTGAAATGCACATCAGAGCAGGCAAATCATGAATGAATGCTTCTTTACATGCTTAATTTACATGCTTAATGACTAACTTACCGCCTGCCATGGTTATGAGTGTGAATGAGTGAGTGTGAGTGAGTGTGTTTGAGTGTGTGTCGAGCAGACAGAAGTGTTTAATCCGTTAGAAATGACTGAAAAATGAGAGAAGACACTTCTGGGAATAGCAGGCCAATGGAAAGTGTACATACAATCACTTGCTCCCCTCACATCAAACACACAAGCACACACACATTTCGACACACACACTTATAACACCCCTCCCCACAGCCTCGGGGTCACAAGGTCACATTCCTCCTCCTCAATCAGCCTCAGGATTTCACACACTGGTTTGGGGATGTGGGTGTGTAAAGGTTGTCTGTGAGTGTGTGTGTGTGTGTGTGTGTGTGTGTGTGTGTGTGTGTGAGTTGTCGGGGATGTTTTAGTGATTTGTGGGGGGTCCAGCAGGCTTGAGGGCGAGGAGGAAAGTAGGGGAGGCATTGGTCACACCGAGCTTGACGACTCTTAACCGTGAAACTAAGTGTTTTGAATTCCTTCACAAAATAAAAACATTTCTTTCGGGACGGTTGTGGTGGAAAGTGTTTTAAGTGCTTCCTTTTCTACTTCCAAATACAGGTGATTCACTTTTGTTTTTGGAATTGCAGGAGCTCAGGTGCTGTGTTCGTTTAACTCCAGCTAATTTTAAATTCACGTGACTATGTGCACCAAACGTCCTCAAATCTAACAGAAAAATGTGACAAAGAGAGGAAACAAAGAGAAGAAATGACAGGTATGTGGTGCAAAGATGAGGTGAAAGGAGACAACGGGGGGAGGGAGAGGTAGAAGTGTGTCTGCGTGCCCTCCCAACCCCTCCCTAAGCGGAGTGGAAAGGAGGAGGGGATGGGGAAGGCTGCTTTAACAGGGGAAAGCAATAAAACATGTGGCTTTACATTAAAAAACACCTACTTCCTCCTTGAGCTGGGACCTCAAATCTGGTCATGCATACCAGCCTGCATGCTGAGGTGTGTATCACAAGCCACACACACTCACACACACAGATATGAGCACACATATCAAGGCTAAGTTTAAAAAGAGTGTGTTTTTTGGGGATGAAATAAGAAATGTTACCGGTTAAAGGTTCAGAACACACGTAGACATGTTCACACACACACAGGACCTCAGTTCGCAGCAGACACATGAGATACACGCTCATAATGCTCACAGTCGGGCATAAAAACAGCCATTAACGAGCGGCGGAACTTTCCATGGGCCTGCCAACTAGCAACACCAACACGCCTGGCATGCTAATGCAGGCACGTAAACTTAGCTCTGTGTGTGTGTATGTTTCATGCATGTGTGTTAAGTCTGTGTGTGTACAGGTGCATGCTTGATCCTTTTAGCCAGCTGACCACACACACACACATACATATAAGAGGCACCTCCTCACTGAGCCATTTCTATGTATGATCCCCTCCAGCGCTACAGAAAGCACCCCCCCTCCCCCGCCCGCCTGCATGTATCAACTGAACTCTGCCAACTGATGAGAACTTGTTGAGAAACTTGACAGCCTAATTTCTGGATTCCAAACATTTTATCTCCCCATCGTAATCCCTTTATTTCGTCAGCCTCCCCTCTTCCTGCGCTGTCACTCTGCTGCCGCCGCCGTTGCAGCGAAACAGCTGCTGTCAGGGACTGCGCGGATGACAAGCGATGAGCAACAACTGAAGACGCGAAATACAGAAGAGAAAGTTTCTGATGAGGTCACTCGTTCGTTGCATCATGTGCCAACAGTGTTGCGAGTCTGAGCGCATCTAAGCAGCACGGATAACTTCCTACAAAGGCTCACAGCATTGTGCTGCACTGAGCTTTACTTTTCAAAGGAGCTGATTTGGCTTATAACGCATCGTTTTTTCAGAAATAGATCTTCTAATATCTGTTTTTGGTGTTTTCTATGACAATTAATCACATGGTTTCTGGAAGTCATCAAAAAGTGGAAAAACTCCATAAATATTACATCCTTGAAGGTGTCATCAACACATTTTTTAGGCTTTTCTCTTCTCTGACAGTCCTGAATATCTTTCGTTTGTAGACAAATACTCAATTAATCAGGAAAATAATCAATAGATTAATTGATCATGAAAATAATAGTTGGTTGCAGCCCTTGTTAAAAGATCCTCAAAACATGGGATACAATGTCTTAGTTTTGATTTTAAGACCAAGGATTTAGGATTTTTGCCTGGTTGTTGTTGTTTTTTTTTTTAATCATTTCCCCCCATGTTTATCTGATTATCGTCTGATACGTCAGCAGCTTGTTCATCTGAACTGAAATCAACTGATCTGACTGGAACAGAATGTCTCTTGGGTTAATTTAACCACTTAACTGATTTAAACAGTGTTTGAAAACGTGAATTTAATCCACTAAATGAATCGTTTCTTTTCATCCTCCATAGTGAGCTTGAAATTGATGGCCTGGTAAACAACCTGTGAACTTTTCCCAATGGTAGGCCCTAAATGAAGTTCATATGTTGTGTCTAAGCTGCAGATAAAACAGACACTGGTCACAGCTGTAGCTTCTGTTAGCAGCTAATTTTAAAAAGCTATGCTACTTTACAAACCAAATTTGAAGAAGAAGATAGAGTAGCTCGGTTTTGCAGTATTTAGATCATAGAAAATGGAGATAAAGTAGCGTGTGTGTGTTTGAACAGGCGTAAAAACACATAACCTTTTGGGGGAATTGAAGGCTAACGGTGCTAGCTCTGCAAGTGTTAGCCACACTCAAAAAACTAATTAACTAAGTTTTTTTGCAGACTCTTCAATCCCAATGGGTCATGTTAAATAACATATTCAGCTTTTGTTGTTTCTGAGTGTTTTTTGTGTCTTTTGATGAGTTAAAAAGTTGGAACTTGAATTTCTGTTCATGCATTGAAGAAATTAGCTGCCGTGGCGCATCCCTTATTGAAATTAATCAGGCATGCATACACTATTTCTCTGTTCCAAAATTTAGGTACATATGATGACCGGGCAATGGCTTTCTGGGTTACCTGCTACTTTGAGCTTTAATATTTGAAAGTGCAGTATGCCCTCACGACTCCTACTTTTCTTCTTTGAAAAGAGTTTGAGAGCAGAGAACTTCAAGACCTCCAATGACAGTCACGAGAGGTGTTAGATTTAATTCAGAGCAGGCCTCACATTTCTCCAAATGTCAGCCTTTTTTTTTTTTCACCGAAACTTGTAAAACTAGAGACAAAAATTGACATTACACATTTAGCTCTTCGAGCAGAGACGATGAGGAGAGGGGGAATGCGGGCATAGGGGTGGGGGTGAAGGGTGGAGAAGTTGAAAGGCTTCTTTTATCTTCTTCTAAATCAACTGTCAACAATGCAGGAAATTATCAAGGGAGACAGAAAAAGGGGGCTCTGGAGAAGGAGAGGGGCTGGGGTGGAGTGGGAGGGGGGAGGAGGGCAGAAAGGGAAAAAAAAAAAAAAACAGGAGGAGGGTAGGGTAAACATTACAGCTCCGTGCCAAGCAAACATGAGATGCTGGGATACTTCAACAAAACGCCTGCGCTCATTTGGGAGAGAGAGAGAGAGAGAGGGAGAGAGACAGAGAGAGAGAGCGGGAGAGCACCAAGGACGGATGGGGAAGGAAAACCAGTACAGACACAGACAGAGTGGTAACAGATAGGAAATAGAAAGTGAAAACATCTTGGGGGAGATAACCAGCTCATGTCATGAGATGGGATGTAAAGTGCGCTCTCTCTTTTGGTATCCTCATGAAACCTTTTTGTTTCGTTGAATCTGAATTCTAAAAGGCATGACACTTTAAATTTCACCAACGCCTACATCACACACTCCAACTACCAACCTAAGTGTTATGAGTTCAATCCACAATTTATGTGTCTGATTAAACTCTGGTACTCCATTTATTTGAACTGCAGGTTGAACTACCAACCCGGTGTCCAACGATTGTCTGAAAAACCTTACGAGTCATGAATTTACAGCTTCGGCCTATATTTTCAGTCAGTCTATATTTTGTGTCGGATTAAACTGGAAGCTGGCACAAGACTCTCTGTTTGACCCACAATTTCAAAATAAAAGTGTCAGCGCCAGTACAAAGGAGGGAAAAAAAAGATTTTTAAGACTGGGTATAACTTTCTGGAAAAGTTACTTGAGATTTGAAAACACTTCCAGTAAAAAGCTTAAAAGCTTAGGCTTGTAATCCATTAGTTCAGTCACGGAGAATTAATCTGAATATTTTGCAAATTGGAGTTTGTGAAGTCATTTCTCAAGTTGAGATTTTTAACATTTGCACTAAGCCAACTTGTGCTCTGGTTGGTTTAACCTCCAGGAACCCCCCCACCATCCCACCACCCCACCACCTCACCGAGCTGCTCTACCACTGGGAGGAACCCACAATCTGCTCTGTGCATCATCAGGACAGACAAGTTACCGGAAACAAGCGGAAGCAGAAACGCTCCTGCTGCACTCCAGGTGTCGACCTCTTGACCGCACAGGATGGGGGAACACCACACACCGAACCAACCAATCAGAAACCAGGTGAGAGAGCAAAAATCGGTGTGTTCAGTGGACCAAACCTGACCACACCTCAGCTACAGTAACAGTGGAGGTATGGAGCTTTCTGGGACGCACACCTGTTGCATTTTAAAGAAACAGATGGAACAGCTGGACTGATGAAGGGTTTTATGCTGACTGCAGGCACAGATCAATGATTTACACAGAAAACCAATACAAGTTCATGGAAAATGTCCTGATATTGGAGGCTGACGGTCCGATTCTGCGCTAGCTAACCATTATTTTCAATGTCTTTATATTTATTTATACATAAATAAATGAAAAATCCTAAAACCATCATCCAAAAACTTATAATTTAATATTTCAAAACTTAATTCCTTTTTTTGACCACATCTTCAAGTTACAAATCTGAAATTGCACATAAGTTTGGCAGTAAAGGCCTCATCCTTGACCAAAATATCAAACTGTTTGATTCGAGCAGCTTTAAAATCAACACTTCTTTGTTTTTACCTGTATCTCCCTCCCTGTTCCCCCACCTCTCCTCTCTCTCTCACACACACACACACTTTCCATAGCTGCTTTGTCTTGTCTCTGTAACTCTAAACCCGTTTCAGCTCCTGTCCCTGATACGCAAGCAGTGCTGGGAAACACTACCCCTCGGATAACATGTTCTAGGTTACCAATCAGACACAAACGCACACCCACACACAATAGCGAGCATCACCCTGCCCCTTTTCTGACCCCCTTTGGACCGGGCGTACCTGACAGTTTGACCAGACCGGAGCGGGAAGAAATTTGAGAGTCCAAATTAGACCGAGCGAATGCTCTTGGTATCACGAGTCCTAATGTAATATGGGGACAACTTCCTCACTGTACTTAAAATAACCCGTCTTGGGATATAAGAGGCTGAACGATTTCCTCTGAATCACAACAAGCTGGGGTCACTTCCTGAGTTTATCATCACCTGCTGGATGTCTGTCAAAGAAAGCACTCTCCTCTGTACTCTGAGCATTCATTCTGCAGTCTTTGTTCAAGACTTCTGCAGGATAAAAAAAAGAAGAAAAAAACTTAAGTGGGATCAAACAAAGCAGCTGTAAAGCAACAGATTTCCATCCCACAGCCCGACACGGAGTTGCACCTGAGCGACAAAGCCGTAACAGTTACAGAACACAGGTCAACTTATATAAAGTGTTATTCAACCCTGTGCCTATTCATGGCAGAGACTGAGAGGACAGAGTAACAATGGCTCTCCTGCGTTAACCTGACTCCTACAGTGCCGCTCTGCTTATATAATTGCCGTACATTCGATTATAGCTGATGAAAAGTGTGTCTTACAAGTGGCAAACTAAAACTTGCTTCTGATTGCATCAGTGAAAGTATTTGCTTACATTACGCTGCTGTACGTCCTCGAGCAACACATTCCTGGATCTCCTCAGCACCGGCATCAAAACTTCACAACAAGAGATGCTTTTTAAAGACTTCGCAAAAGCATTCAAGAGCAATACCAAAACTATTACATAACGTTTAAATGTCAGCCTGTGAGCTGTGTTTACATTCAAATTGTGTGTGTATCTTAAACCTAAAGAGGCTTATGGCTCTCAGAGAACATAGTGCAGTGATATAAACCCCATTCAGCTCCTGTTAAGAGGGATATGAGTGCAGCGCTTAGCTAAGAAAAGAAAACTTTGAAAACACAGATTGCACCTTTAATCCTTTGTGAGCTGCGGCTCTGCACCTGGAACTTCAGGCTGACACAGGTAACTCAAAAAAGAGGATCCCTCATTTCCACGTCTTTGCGCCGGCTGATCAATTACAGCATCGGCGTTTGTTTCACAGACTCTCACATGGCTGTGCGCAGCGAAGGAGGCTGCAGGCCATGACAAACAACCCTGGCTGTAAGTGGAGGATCAGAAAAGAAATATCCTGAGGCTGCAGAGCGGGGGAGTTAAGTAACTGCTGAAATCTGAGTCAGGGTCAGCAGGAGAACTGTGAACATTTGAAAGATTTAAGCAAAAAAAAAAAAAAAAAAAAAAAAATCTGGATCATATTTACAGTAAAGGCTTCTACTTCCTTCACTGTCACTGAGTTTTGTAAATAACAGTATTTTACCATAATATCTGTAGTAACTTACTGGGAAAAGTCCTTTCAGTAACTGTAAACAGCAAAGGCTTGCGGGAAGGAATTCAGCAATGTTAGTTGATAGTTGATGATAGTTATGATAATGTGAATTCTCTTTAATCATAAAATTTACATCAACTTTTTTTTTTTTTTTTTTACATTGTTGGTTTAAGCTTTTGATGCTAATACTTTCTGATGCCTCTGACTTGAGGCAGCAAAATAAATTGCTCATTCATGCACCACAGAGAGAATTCCTCCGCTCCTACCTGAACCCAACACACACCTTTCCAGCTGCAAAACAGATCAGTCCATCCAAAACCTCTACTGGAAAATTATCTCAATAAAAAAAGAAAGAAAAAAAAAACTATAAGGACACATCAGCCTTTCACTAAAGGAATGTCATCTGACGTCATGTATTTGGGATCAGATTTCTCCCCCTCATAAAAAGAAGTGTGTGTTTTCCTTTAGCCTATATTCTCCACCAACGTGCTGAATCTGAGCCCAAAGAAGAAGAAGAAGGGGGAAGGAGGGGGGTGATTCTCAATTCATAGCCCCAATTATTACCCCCCCAACTCAGCATGACAATCAGCCCTCAGTGCTGTCATTAAATCTCCAAATGTGATAACAAAATCTGACGCAAATCCCCCCAGAAATTTTACATCTAGAGTCAGCTTCATCTTCATTTCTCCTCCCTGTCGCTGTCACATTTTGCCTCCTCCTCACTGATGACTTGGAGGGAGCCAACACTTTTTTTTTTTTTTTTGCTTGTGAGTGTTTTGTGATATTGGTGTACGTGGAGGGTTGAGATAATCGATCGTTTCAAAGAAGAGAGGAGCCCAATGTTTGATTTCCACGTCTGCATCAGGGAGAGGGAGAGCGAGAGAGAGAGAGAGAGAGAGGTCTGTCTTCTCTGCACAGACAGACACGTAGTCGTTTCTGAGAGAGAGAGAGAGAGAGAGAGAGAGAGAGAGAGAGAGAGAGAGAGAGAGAGAGAGAGACTGGCTGGAATGCTAGGATATGCTGGAGTTGAATTTTTTTCTCCTCCAAACCTCTTTTTTTCTTGCATTCTGCACCCGCACACAAACTCCGTGGAAAGTTGCTCTAAAACAGCCCCTTCACTGTCCCTCCACAGTTATCCAATGCAAAATAACCCCCTATAGAGCCAATTCAATGATTTCGCAACCCCCTCTGTCAAATGTGACTGCCTCAGCATCTTCCCTTCCAAAGTTATTTTCCAGCTATAAAAAGTGCTCATTTCCTGATTTTCAGCAGCTACAACACAGGCGGACATTTCCACCAAGCAACTCGCAGCAAAACAACAGGACTTTATTGCAGACATGAAGCAAAGAGGAAAGGATTTCTCCTGTTGCGCACTCACTCCATCTGAAGTCCTCGGAGACAAAAACACATTCTTTCGCGAAAGCTGAGAAATCAAAGCCCCACAAAGAGGAGAGTCCAAACGCGCAGCGAGACAAGCACACGGCTAGCGTGGACGCTGTTTTTTGTGCGCTTTCCTTGTTGTTTGAGAATAAAAGGGAAATTAGCCCAAAAGTTTCGTTTCTCCCCCCCTCCTCCGCAGCACTAAGGCAGTTTTCCTTTTTCCTTTGCGCTGGCCAAGTGGCCCAGACTGCCGGCGTCAGCGCTCAGCTCTCCAAACTCTCACACACACTCACTCACACACACACTCAAAAGACACGCACTTCTAAAACTTTTCCAACATCGACTCCATCGGCTTCCACAGCTCGTTTCTTCACGGGCTTCTTCGTACCGTAATGGAAGTGTAAAAGAACTCACCTCGCTGCAATAAAAAGATCTTCAAACAGACGGAGCTGCGCGTTTTTTTATTCCCAGGGTCGGATCCTGACTGTCTGCTGGCGCGGCGCGACGCGTACTGCGAGACTCCGCCATGTCAATCAAAACGCGACGCACATGTAGGTCAGAGCCCGCCTCTTTACCGTAATACACGCTGCGCACTCTGAAAATCCAAAACAGAGGGAAAAGCTGATTCTGCACCTCTGTAACAGAAGCGGTCAACATGGGAACTTTAACCGCTGAATAAAATCTCAAAACCAGTTGAAATAACACCGAAAAGTGACATTTAGCTCGAAACTTTGTCCTGCATTTGTAGCAGTTAGCTTAATATCACTAACGTAATGTAATCATTCACAACAACGTTACAAGTCTCTTAAAAATGAAAATATGTATTACATAACGAATTTTATGCCCCCCTTTATTGTCTTTATCATGGCCTCCAAAGAGAGAGTCAGAAAACAGTCATAAACATGCTATAAAAATTCCTTTAGACACATCAAACGCCACTTTTTATAAAACAAAACACATCTACATGGAATAAAGATTAGCTTA
The DNA here is from genome assembly GCA_030710495.1 of Labroides dimidiatus. Taxonomy (NCBI): domain Eukaryota; kingdom Metazoa; phylum Chordata; class Actinopteri; order Labriformes; family Labridae; genus Labroides; species Labroides dimidiatus. The sequence continues at coordinate 7,871,339 of CM061156.1, read as the reverse complement.
CATTTCTGATACGACGTTTGTTGTTGTTCCAAGAGTTTTTTTTTTGTCTTTTTTTTATCTCTAAAAAGGTGGCTGCATTCCCCAGCAAATAAAAAAACAGCATAATCCAGCTATGTGTTTAATTTTATCTTCATATGACACAACATACGGGGGACCAGCGACAGAGACTGACCTGTAGTGAACCCCTGTCACTATGCTTTCTGTGGTCACTTACCTATTATCTGCTGACAACAACCACTTTAAACCCTGCATAAAAAATGAACGCAGTAAAGCTCAAAATTAGGATTCCATTTATCCTTTTTGCAGATAGAAAAGACTAAAAAATAAAAGTCCATCTGTAACTTGTTTTAGCAGAGTCATGTGTGTCAAAACAGCCAAAACAAATCACAACAGCAGGCCAAAGTCCCTCTGATGGCACTGACAACCAACTAAGCTAAGCTAACAGGTTCAAGGGTTACAAGTCAGACACTGGAGTTTATTGGTATTTTATATATATATATATATATATATATATATATATATATATATATATATATATATATATATATATATATATATATATATATATATATATATATATATATATATATATATATATAGTGCAGTATCTCAACCCAGCTTCCTCCTACCAGATGTATTACAGCACACCTACGTCTATGAACAGAATAGTTTTATCTGTTAGCTGATTATGTGGGCTTGTTATGACTTGATTTAGAGACATTAATGCCAACAGGTACGTGTCAGGATCAGAAGTTGTGAGCTGCAGTGCCAAACACAGTATTTAATGCTCCCATTACACACCTACATACCAATCATTCAAAGCTTCAATCCCTTCCCAAGTTATTTCTTGTGGCTTTAAGGCTCATTTTTTCCCCAGAATTAAATATTTGAACATGAGAGATTTTTGTAAGCTGCACAACAAGTTAAATAATCATCATACTAAACTGAATTGAACAAACCTCTGAATGGTGCATGCAAGGAAGATTTCAACATTCATGGCAAAGATTTGAGCTCTTTTCAAATCATGCCTTCCTTTTTTGAAATACACAACGACAAGCCCTGAACACAAGCTGTCAAATTACCTTCTGTGCACCACGCAGACATATTTCTTCACCAGTATCTAACTTATTGCAAAACTGTAGAGCAGAGAATTTGTAATATATGTTAAGATCAACAGTGAAAGAAAAAAAACCCCAAATACACTCAAATACACTCCAAAAAAAAAAAGAAAAAAAAAAAACCTCAAATACACTCATTGCCCCTGGGTTATGGATTGCTCTGTTTAAACATACACCCTTTCTCCCTCAAATACACACACACACACACACACACACACACACACACACACACACACACACACACACACACACACACACGCACGCGTGCGCACATTCCAGTAACTGCACTAAGAAAACAGTCACTGGTCTAATTCTGAGCCAGCAGAGAAAAAAAAAATGGCTCCAGATCAGGACAGATTGCCCGAGAGGGATCAAGTCATATTTAGATCAATTAAATAAATACTAATCTTCCTTCAGGGGCGAGTGATGTGGCAAGAATAGAAGCTGTGTTCTCACACCCAGAACACACACACAGACTGTGGAGCCCCCTAACTGCAGATATAGTGTATGTTGGACTTGTTTATCATATGGGATCATTATCTCTTCCTTTTTTCATTACTCATTGTTACTTTTTGACCACCGATGTTTCTGAGAGTAAGGTGATAAATAATGAGAAGAATATTCTCTCATGGGTAAAAACAGCTGTATAAAGTGTGATTATGTTTTTGTTGTGTAGTCATAGTCTGCCTGAATCTGTTTAAAGCTCCAGTGAGGAGTTTAGTCGGTTTATCAATCAGACTGACATAGATGATGATGCATCTTCAAGACCAAAAGAGACCATCAGCAACATGACTGACAGTGTCTGTATTGTGATTATTGTTGCAAAAGAAAAAAGAGGTGCTGCTTTGTCCACAGGGGGGCACCAGAAACAACACAAACCAGAGGTTCAATACAGGAGCTTTAACCCTTCACCAAAGCCTAGTTTATACTTTTGTGTCTACACAGTGTCATGGCTTACAACATTGTTTAATCATAGTCTGCGTCACACTTAATGTTAATCTTACATTGTAGCTTACATTGTAGCTTTTTCCATTGTTTACCTCATAGCATCAGAATCAGAAATACTGTATTGATCCTCCAGGAGAAATTACTTTTTTTATGACAGCCACTCCCATTCAAAAAAGGGTTAAAAAAAATAGAAAAAATACAAAATATAAGCATAAGTGACACAAAAAATAGAAACATAAGAATAAAATATAAAATATAACGCACTTATGCTGTAGTTCATAGCAGTGTTTAGAGGCAGAGAATTTTTAATATACATTTAAAACAACAACAGAAGAAAAAAATAGCTTAAAGCTCCAGTTGCTTTTACAGTTGCTGATCTGGAGCTTTAAATCTCATCACATGATCCTCTTCGGCAGATGATCCTGCAAATACAGACGCCCACATATTCTATGTGAACACTGCATTTGTTGTTTCGTTGAGAATAAAAGGAAACAGATGAGTTAGGGAAGGGCTTTGAAAATTTTAAACCAGTGACAAGTGAACTGTTGTGCAACAGAGACCGTAAGTCAGTCTGAGGATGCTGTTTCCAGGGTTTTAGACAACCCGATCTGTGCAGGATTATGAAGAGGAGAAGATTCAAGTAGGCCTGTTAGAAAGAGGAAAGAGGGACTACTTTGGGTACTTTTATTGGGGCTCTTTATAGACAGCGAGTCACATTAGATCAGAGTTTGAGAGCGAAGTGACTGCATGGAGCAGATCCTGTGCAGCTATTTCCCCTGAACGTCAGCGCCAGGCCTCCACCAGCACCAGATGTTTACCACCAACCCAGCTGCTTTCTCTCCCTCTCCCTCTCTCTCTACCCTCGTCTCTCCCTCTCTCTGCCTTCAGATCGAGCCCTCCCTGTAATCATGCACACTCAGTTCAGCAGAGGTCTTTGATGTGCGTGGAATGCATCCAGCCATATGATAGTGTATACGCTATATTCTTATAGCACAAAGAAAGCAAAGAGGGGAAAGCAGGAAAAGAGACTGTTGGATTGCTGCCACGTCTTCTGTGTGGTTTCTCTAGATGTTAATTATCCTTCAGCTCCACGCTTACATGCATGTGTGTGTGTGTATGTGTGTGTATGCTTGTATTTATGTGTGTATGTTGAGTCTACATGAGCATGTGTGTGTGTGTGTGCACATGTTTGCAGACATGCTCATTTGAGACAACGGGTGACAGATGATAACTGGCGTCTGGCAGCATGGAGGCCTCAGATGGAACATGATGGTGCGTGCATGTTAGTTTGTGTGTGTGTGTATCTGTGTGAGTGTGTGTGCGTGTGAGGCACTTCCTCCCAGAGATGTGAGGCTGGAATTTGGCTCATCATAAGTTCAAAGGAGTCAACCCAAAGCCCTTTGCACACCAACAAGAGCAGGCATGCCTCTCGTTTTCTGCCTCTCTCTCTCTCCCCCTCAGTCTTTGTCTCTTTGTCTATCTCTCTCTATCCGACATCCCGTCACTCTCTTTTTCCTTAGAGATCTGCAGAGGCAGCTGGTTGGAACATCAAACACTCACCTCACCTATGTCTGTGGTGTGTGCATGCATGCCCAGAATTGTGCATCATAGCGGAATAGACAGGAGTGTGTAAAGGTGTCTGGAATAATAATAATAATGATAATAAAAGCTGGTTTAAGTCACGATTTGATCAGCTGCTGTGATTCAATCACTGAAATCCAGTAAAAAAATTACATTGCTACCAGTTTAATGGAAAATAAGAGGGACAGAAACCAGAATATCTCTCACTGTGTGATTAAATGTGGACATGGTTGAGTTGAGAACTCTTATTTTGAAAATACACTTTGTTGCACCACTGAGCACCAAGAGTTACAAAATAAAAGTTACACTTTCATTTCAAAGAACTCAAAAGTAATCACTTGATGTTACGTATCCAGGATGATAATTTTGGTTGATCATTTTATTCTAGCATGACTGTGTGATGTACTTTAAGTGGAGTCACTTGTCTCTGATTTTAAAGAGAGGGTATTGGGCTTTCACATATTGTAAACATGGATCTAAAGTAATAATACTGGATGTTCATACTTAACATGTACAGATTTGCAAACCGCTACATGTCCATATGTTGTAGAAATCCCAGAATCTGTCTGTAAACTGCTCAAAACGCTTCGTTCTAAAAATAGCATGAGATCTTCATGAGTTTTCATGACACTTGCTAAAACAATGAGGTAATCGCATGAGGACGTCCCGTTTTGATCCTATTTTTAGCAGGGAATGGGGCTCAAACACTAAGATCAGTGCATAACTTCGCCCCTGACAGGCTACAAGAGGACTGGCCAATCAGTGGGAAGGGGGGTTTGTGGAGCAGATAGCCTTAAAGAGACAATAGTGAAAATAGAACGTCTTGGACAGAGGCTGAAATAAGAGTTTTCTAAAATTCCACTGTGAGACGATAGGGATGTTTTTTGAGCCATACGTCAAATAAGGCCACTACAGGGTAACGCAGGGACAGAATTATCCCTTATAAACAGCACACTATTCCCTTTTTTCGCCAAAACCAGTGGTTCCCATTTGGAGTAGCCTCAGGAACCCGTCATTTTCTGTATTCAGAATTTATTGTTTAACCTGATGTGACAACCAGCATTAAATTGCATGATAGCCATCACATCCGGCTGTGTCCAAGTTTAAATCAAGGACACTGCATTGGATCTCAGAAACTCACTTTTGGGGTGGGAACCAAGAGTCTGGACCAGATGTGTGGACTGACCAACAACCCTATTAACTGTAAATCCTTCCACCAGGTTTTATGTCTCAAAAGGCAACAAATGTTACCTTTAAAAGCCCGGTACTGATATTTTTGGTGCATATATCTGGTATCTCTTAAACCCTTGGAACACCTGATTTAAAGCCGTCTGTTCCTGAGCACTACTCTCCGTCTCTCTTTGATGTAATGAATTGGTTCCATTTGCCTTCAAGCTTGTTTTAGTAGTTTTCCATGCAGCTTTACCCAATACTCATGTTTCTGGTATCAGTGGTATGTCTGGAACAAGCATGATGCTTTGGTGCTTGTACACATCCCTCCGTCTCCTTTCTCTTTTTAACAAGATGGATTGGTTCCAGTTGTTTCCTCACAAGTTTTCCAGGGGTTTTCTGCTCAGCTTTTCCAAGGGACCCGTGTTCCGGAGAGATCTGTGTTCGTTCAAACTCTGCAAATCAGATCATGTTTTCAAACTTGCAGAACGCCTTCCAGTCACGACATTACCTCACAATCACAATGTCCTGGTTACACCTCCGTGGGGTGGTGGTGGGAGGTGGTAATCATGGCACTGGCATGCCCATGACTCAGGGAGGCTGGGTGGTGATCTGGTTTGGTAATTCTTTGGTGCCTGACATTTACGAAAAACCATCTGAGTGCCATTTCGAACAATGACCGGCCAACTCTGACCTTCCATGGGAGGCAAATTGTTCTTGTACAGATCACAGTGTGGAGGTGTGCCAACTATTACACCACTCCCAGGATAATCCTCGTATTGATACAGTGAACTTCCAGTAGAAAGTTCTGCCTACAATCACTTCTGCTTGCCATGGATTAAATTCTTTAGAAGCAAGTCAATAATTCCAGTGAAAGAAGTATGTTGTTTGTGATAGATAGAGCCATTGGAACAAGAACGCAGAATAACCAAGATAAACACCTAAGTTGTCAGGGTTCATCCTCAGGGCACCATCAGAAGCAAGTTTAATTTTAGGTTAGCATAAAGTTGTCAAAAAGTTTCCCCAAAAAGATGTAAGGGGGAATTTGTTGATGGACCTAAAAGATACTGAGTAAATTCAAATAGTCATGAGGGTATATCATCTGGGAACCATGAATATCATAGGGTAAAAAAAGGCATGGCATTCAGTCAATCTTAGCCTTAAACCTTTAACTTTCACTTTTTAAATATAAGGGATATGAAGTCTATATAATTTTTAACCTTTTAACCTTCCATCCGAGAAAAAGAAAAAAAAAAATGGCTCCTTGGTTGTTGTTGTTGTTGTTTTAATTTTTTAATTTTTTTTACTTTTGTTCAGGTATTTATTTTGTTTTATGCAAATTATTATTACTATTATTATGATAATTATTTATTTGTGTTCAAAAAAGAAGAAAGAAAAAATATTATAAGAAATAATTTTTAAAAATTTTTTATGTCATTAGGGCACTCTGATCAGAAACCACAAATTCTGAATTTTTTTGTTCAAGCAGTATAGAGAAGATCCAGTCAGGTTTTACTCAGTTCAACGCAAACAATAAGGTCTGCTCATAACTCTACCTTCAACAGGCTTCAAGAGGGGTTGGCCAATCAGAAGGAACGGTGTTTGTGGAGTGGTGAGCCTTAAAGAAACGGCAGCTGAAAGAAGACTGAAATACATCACAAAGGTGAGACAAACTGAGATATTTTTTGGCTGTAAATTGTGTAAAGAAGGAAGAAACTGTGTAAACTTCAGAAAATAATACACAATACCCCCTCTTTAATGAATACAGCTCATCTGCTAACTCACGCTGTTACTACTGATAAACTGAGCCTCTTGATGGAACTAGAGTGGGAATTTATGGAAAGTTACACAACTGAGTTGTAATGAAGTACAGGGACTATAATACCACCAAGACTAAGTTAAAAACAACAAGAGAGTGACTCACTCAACTCTTAATCATGGAATGTAGTTACTGGGGAATCTCCTATCTGTGTCCAGCTAGGAGAACAATCAAAAAAGCAACACACTCACCAGGCAATTCCCATTTGGCTCATGTTTGTCATGACAACAGTGACGCCACCAGACAGTGGCAGTGATTCAGTGCGGAGCTGTTTACGTCATGTTTCAAAGTCACAGTCCAAGCCTTGTGGGCCTGAGAACCCTTAATGAAGTGCGCTGGCACCGGATCACTTCCTGCTCTTCAGAGGAAAACAAACCACAAGTTACCTTAAAGTGTCCCAGAGTTCATTCAAAACAGGAAATTATGCACTTAATGCGCATTAAAGAAGATTTTATTCCATGTTTCAGCACCTTTAACCAAAATGTCAAAGAAGTTTGTCTTCAGGTAAAAAGTTCAAAAGCTCAGACAGGACACACACAGCAGTTTGAAGGACTGTAAAGTTCACTCTAATGCGCACTGGTGCAGACAAACACGTACAGTACACAGCGTGTGCGCACAAGGAGAGACTGATGACGAACGTAAGTGTGTATGTGACTAAGATGTTTGTGTTTGAGGGGTTAGGAAGACGGTGGTTGTGAGAAACTGAGGAATCTTCCAGGTTTAGTAATAGTCTTTATTTCTTTATTTGAACCTTTAAACTTCAGACAAAAGCAACGAATAACATGAGACAAGGCAAAGAAATGAAGAACTTGGAGTGAAAGGTAAAGCAAAAGAAACAAGAAAAGCGGGGAAGACGTAAAGAAAGAAATAAAAGGAGAAAAAATAGGGTTACTGAAATAAAACCATGCCAACAGAACCTCCAGGATTTGAGCACATCTCATCCCACTTGAGTCTCCTCTGCACAGAGGAAGTACATCAAAGTAAAAGTCTTCACCTCTCACAATAAAGATGGAACTTCAAAGTAAAAGCATCCCCCTCTACTTCTTTCAGTAGAGACTCGACTTCAAAGTAAAAGTCTTGCATGGCTTCTCTCCTCGTCTGATGCTGCGTTTATGAGCATCAGGATGCTTTACGCAGAGCCAGAAAGTTATCAACCAGAGGCATCTTGTTTCAGTCCACACTTCCTCTGGTGGAGCAGCTCTTCATGAGCCAGTGTGTGTGTGTGTGTGTGTGTGTGTGAGTGTGAGACCACAGCAGTGAAACACCAGTCCCGAGGTCTCCAGCTGGGATTAATCCCATATTTTTGTGATTGTCAGATCAGTCCTCCAGAGGATTCCTCTTCTTCTTCTACTGATGAAATCCACCGTGCATGTAACACACAAACAAACACGTACATAATTTACCCCCCGCCCCGTGCCACACAGTGGCACCGCATTACAGAGCATGAAAATACATCAAAAACCAGAGCCGTTATATCCATAATGGCTTATTATTATTGTTATTATTATAATACCATATAGTTTAAAACACAGTCAGGCACATTTACAATGGCTGTCGAGCAAAGGGAACTGAAGGTCCTTAAACCTCACAGGGGCCCCTAGCTTTTCCCTTTCAAAGCAACAGAAGTCTGGTGTGTGTGTGTGTGTGTGTGTGTGTGTGTGTGTGTGTGTGTGTGTGTGTGTGTGTGTGTGTGTGTGTGTGTGTACAGTAAGTGCCTGTAAAGGAGGTATACACCACTGGATTTGGAGGACACAAGCTGTCCCATACCTAATTAAGGAGTTATACAAGAGCGTGCACACAGACACACACATACACACTCACAGACCCCGAGAACACGTCCATGGCAACAGCTACGGCGTATAAACAGCCTGAAACTGAGAGCTACACATCACACACTCCGAGAACACACCCCTCTATCAGTGATTTATAAGCAAACACACGCTCCTAGTTATTACAGTACGGGCAGTGTACACACTTGCACCTGTCCCTCTGAGTGCAGCACAGTAAATCATGGATTTAAAGGGGCAGTTCACCCAAAAAAGGAAAGACAACATCTCACTCAGTGTATCCATCTGTGCAGATAATTTAGATAATAATCGCCAAAATCAAGATAGAAAAGTTCAGTTCTAATTTTTTATAACGCAACACGTCTCTGTCTAAGGGGTGATGCATTACCTCTGTGAAGAGGGGCTGAAATTGATATTTTTTTGATAGTGAAAATAAGTAAAAAGGCGTCAGCCAGTACTAAAACAAAATCATTTTGGGGGGTTTTAAAGTCACAATTCTGAGAAAGAAAAAAAGTCAGATTTCTTCTAATCTTATAACTGTGATGAGAAAGTCAGAATCCAAAGAGAGATCTGAAATTCATAGACTAATCAAAGAATTTCAGAATTATGAGAAAAGGAACAGATTCTGACAAACATCTGAGAATTCAATCTCTAAAGAACCCCCCCTTCCCGGAATTTTGACAAAATTCTCAGATTTTAAAAAAATTTAAGTCAAACATGTCGTCTCCACTCAAATCTCTGAGGTTATCATCAAAATGCTGGTGTTTTTTTTTTTTTTTTTCATAGAATTTTGAGCCAATTTTCAGAATTCAGAACTTGACTTCTTCCTCTGAGTTCTGACGCTACAGCCAGAATTCACACTTTTTATCCTTAGAATTTGAAATTATCTTTTAATTTCTTACTTTAAAGTCAGATTTAACAAAAATAAGTCTGTATTTTTTCAGGCCTTCTTCCTGTCTCCTATTTATCCAAATACTTGTGGAAACCTGAGAGTAGATGTGTCTTCTCTTTGATTTGGGTGTCTGACTCTTTCGAGAGGCATTCTCAGTGCTGTTTGGTTTGGGTGTTAAAGGGAGAAAGGGTTCTAAAGCGTGTCAGAATCAAACAGTCTGTTTCTATTTCGTAAAACTAATCAATTTGGCAAAACTGACAAAAAGAGAAAAAAAATCCCAAAGCAACAACCAGGTTCTGTACATATATGACAAGGATATAAATAAAAAAGTTAGTGAGTGACTGTGCAGCTGGGAAACCGTGTTACACATACGTCTACGTGTCTATTGCCTCGTTACAAATGTTACAGATGGAAATGTGTGACCAACTCTACCAGAGAGTTTTATTTGTGTGATCTTACTGAAAATAACTGTAGCAAATGGCTGGTATGATTTATCACACGTCATTCAAGATTTTTTTTATACAAATAATTAAAAATAGAGTCCATAAGTGGAGCACTAATAACGCTGCACTAAGAATAGAGCAGCTCAGGCTGTGGAGTCAACTCCTTCTTGGACCTGCTGTACAGCACCATGCATATGCAGTAGCAGAGAGTGGCCACAGAGAGGTGCTGTTACAATCACTCAAACTGTCACATGAATCCTCCCTGAGGAGACGGGGGCTTTAATGACTTCCTTTACAAGAAACACAGTGACGAGCTGCTCAGGCAGCCGGTTTGTGACGGCAGTGTCTGTCTGTGGGTCACAAGTGAGCAGCTGATTTTGGCAGTGCCTAAAATAATAGATTTTTATTTTTTATCCCTTTTTTATATACAACTCTTAAGTCCATTTGTGTAACTGACAGCTTGTCTGTTTCCTTATAGTACAGTGGAAAAAAGTGATTGTCTTCCAGCAGGATTGTCTGAAAAGAATTAACAATAAAAACATTTTTTTACAGTGATATTTTCCCTCCATTCACTTTATCAAACACATCTCCCTGCTTCGTTGGCTTTGTCCTCCAAAAGGAGTCAAGAGCTGTTTGGCAGGAGGCAGTGACAGTGTTTTCTGTTTCGATACAGATTTCTTATTGCACCAGACCTTGCACAGTTCTGGTTTATGGTCACACGCACACACGAAAAAACGACAACAAAAAACTGTGGAGTCCATACGAGGAGGCGCCGAGTCTTTGAAATACAGATGCAAAAATCTTTGCATCCATGTATTCTTTGATGCATCCATCCAAAGAGACCGTCTGTCGCTCTAATCCTGTTTGCTACAGAAAGAGAGAGAGAGCCTCAGAGTTTCATGCTGTCAGGTCTGAGATAACCAGTTTGTCCATTTTATTCCCAATGTCTCCTGGGACTTGGAGTTCCTCGGATTCATAGTCGTCGTCAAAAGACCTGAAATATGATACACATTAAGGAAGTGGGTCACTTTCTTGCTTCACATCAACTCTTTAGACTCTACAATTGACTAAAAAAGGTGACGTGTTATGTTTGTATGCAGATGATCATGTGGTATACCCTTCATGTAGCTGTTCATTTGCCGTCTCCTCGGCCACGAGTATCTCGTACTCCTCCGAGGCGTATTTATCCCAATCACACGGCTCTGGACCTTCACTATCAATGTCCTGCAGCAACACAAAAAGCAAGTTATCAGTGTCATTGAGGTTTTGACAAAAAGAGAGATGAAAGGAAGAGAATTGAGAGAGAGAACATGATCAAAACTTAAATCTCATTGGTCCAAACAACAAAACAAGAACCCCTTTTTGAGTTTCATGTTTGCATAGCCACCTGTTCACTATACATTACCCCTTTTTTTTATTCAAAACCGTCTTCTATGTTACCTCGAAAAACTTCAGTAATCTCTCAAAGACCACCAGTAAATTAGTTCAACTATTAATCAGTTTATGAGCTCATTCAGTTAATTATTGCATGCAAAAAGTTATACACGGTTCTGTTCTGGGAGCTCCCTGCCCTTCCATGTGTTTACATGGGATGCCAAATCCCTAAGGCAGGCCAAGTACACTTCTCCTTTTTTAATGTGCAAACATACTGGCATACAATTTATTGACAGGCATTGAATGCTTGAAAACCCCACAGCGACAGATATTCACTCCCAGTAACAGAAGCAAAAGCAGGAACAACCGCATCATCATTCAAAACAACAGGGAAATACATTTTTTGACTGTTTGCTTCCGCATTCCATTTCGTTGCATCATTTTTTTGTAGGAAACCATAATCTAGCCTTGAGGCAGGGAGAGCACCAGCAAAGACCCCCAGGAGTACAGAGCAAAGCGAAGATCAGTGACAACACATACGACACTGGTAAAATCAGAGGGAGTATAAAAGAATCGTGGTGGAGGTGGGTTGTAAAGAGATTTGTCAGCCTGTGTTAAGATTAGCTGATGTTCTGTTGGCCGAGCTTAAGAAGTCCCTTCACTGCATGAAATCGGTGTTCCTGCTACATAATGCATCTAAAGGATGACAATGATCACCTTTTGCACAGCAAATGGATCTCTCTGTTCATGGTCCAGGTATTTCTCCAGGTTGAAGAAGGTGTCAAAGAAGATGTGGGCCATCCGGCAGCGCTTCAAATCCCCGAGCGTTATCTTACCTGTGAAAACAAGACATGTACACAAACATAAATAAAGCATAGGAACAGGATGGCTGAAGAAAAATCAAAGTCATCAGGGTTAAAAAAAAAACCTTGGCTCTCAGGTTTGACCAGGTCAAGCATCTGGCAGAGCAGATCCTGGAAGGGCAGTGGTTCGATGCCCATTCTCTCCATCCTCTCACACTGCTCCTCATAGAAATACTCCAACTCAAACATGGACAGGACGCCGTCACCATCTGTGTCCATGCAGCGGAACCAGTACTCTATACTGGAGAGAGGAAACAACACATGATTAGTCACATAGAGAAAGAAATAATGCTCCAACAGCTGCTCCATCCTGAGTGACTAACTGCTACCTTGTGGGATTTTTCTTGTCCTCCTCAGAAATGATGAACCAAACGAACTCAGCGTAGCTCATCCTGCCTTCTCTCTGCACGGCGTTACCCCTGGAAACAAACAAGAGCCTGTCAAATCCAATGTCACCATTGAGGCGAAGAAATCAGCTCCTCTTTTTTACTCTGTCTCTACTTACCGAGTAACGGCTCCTGAAAACAATCTTTCGATGATCCTGTTTGAGGACGCTGCAGGAGAACAAATTGACAAGTTTAGTTGAAAGACGCAGAAAAACTTTTTGCATTTACCGTCACTTGTGTTAGAGCTGAGCCAGCTAATCGAATTTTAATTCATTTCACAACAGACAGCATTAGAGCGTTGGGCTGAGGACAAGCGGTTGTTTTTGCACCAGCTGGGGGCCAAGAAGAATGAAAATCAGTGAAGTAGAATCCAAAGACCACGTGTTTCTGATTCCTTTCTGGCATTAAATCGATATTTAAACAATGAGGCAAAACACATCACAAAAGCCCCCTGACAGCAGTACCATATCTCTCTCTAAACCATGATGTTTTTCATTTCTGAATGATGTAATATTTTGCCTTAAGCCTAAAAATCTTGTGATGAATTTTTGAGGAATAACCTCTACTGGTCTGGCTTGTATCTGAAGAAAATACACCCTCCGCTCCTGGAGTCGTCCTTACCGTGGTCGTTGTACCTCCCCAGGTCTTTGGGGTCGATGTACAGGTCATGGTCAGTGTCCAGCTCCCAAAACTTGCAGTAGATGACGTAGAAGTGCTCGTAGGAGAAGTAGTCAGTGATCTGGTTGATGTCGTCTTCCTCCTCCAGCAGGGCGAGAGTCTGTAAGAAGTTGCTCCTGCGCAGCTCCATCATGGTGATATGGCCCGTCCAGGAGCGGTTCACCACGTAGAATATCCTCTGGATGACCTGAGACAGAGGAAAACCCAAATGTCACTGATCAAACTTTCGAGTTCACCTATACCCTTTTTTTCCCCACGTTCACTGAAACATCTTCCAAGACTGAAATCATGAATTTACCGTTGTACAAACAATCAACAGTTCAGATCCACCTATCTGATAAGGTCTAATGGGTGCAAATGAAGTTAAATGGATGAAAGGTCAGAATGCCTTTAAGAAAAAGTATTCTACTCCAACTTCAATCTCAGAAATCTGATGAAACTCTAAGAGACTGCGAAAAAATTCTGAGAAATTCTGATTAATTTCTAAGATTTGGGTCAGAATGCTGCCTCTAATTGCATGACTCGCATGATTTTTCTCATTTCATGTTCTTTTAGTAAGAGAATTGACTTTTTTCGGAAATTATAACTTTAATCTGAGGTTTGGGATATTTTTCCCCAGATTTTTGATTAAAGGTCAGAATTGTGTTTTATTTTTTTATTTTACCAGAATTCTAACTTTAAAGTTAGAATAACATTTTTTCTGTCATAACCCTGAATAATAATAATAATAAAAAATATTAATCGCTCCCTTCCTTTTCCGTAGACACCAGCCAATACTCCAGGAACAAGAGCTGCAACATGAACTGATTCTTTAAACCATCATCTTCTCATTTGTATCTCAAGGACAACAGCTTACCTCTCAGAAAGTGATTGAACTTGATGGGCAGAACAAGAAAATTAGCTTTATATGAACTTGTTAATCTTTCAAAGAAACGATTGGGGTACAATACAGGTACTTTTTAATACCTCCTCTCAAATGTATCACCATGCCATGATGGAAAACCAAACCAGAGGTGCATTTTCACTGATACTTTTGTCCTCATTCATAAAATGAGTGACACAAGCTCACACAGGAAACCAGTGAGTTCAGGCTGCTTGTCCCTGAAACACAACACTAAGAGCAGATTAGCACCCATTTCCTGGTACAGAGACCTCCCTGCGCTTCTAATGTCTGGTACAGTAAGAGGTCAGCTGGTCTAAACTGAAGGAAGTGTCTTAATATGGGCATGCAGAGGGTCAGAGAGGCCTCTGCTGCTGCCACGGGGGGGCATCTGTGTTTCCGTGACGTCAGTGCAGAGAGACGAGTGAACTCCTCTCAGCATCTCTGAACTTCTACTCAGCGAATCCTTCAATTCTGAGGCACGTGTCGCAGCTGTCCCGATATACATCCTTACTGACAACACATACACACACACATACATACACATACACATACATACACACACATGCACACAGTCTGCTCCTAATATTTCTGGGAGTACACTGGAGCTTTTCTGCTGACAAGTAGGAGGAGTTTATTTAAGCAGTTTATTTATATTAAATGCTTATACATCTGTCATGGTTCAGACTACGTCATATTTTATTAATAGTCATTCTTGCTTTATACTTTATTACTTATATTATATGTTATATTAAATTATAAATTATGTATATATATATATATATATATATATATATATATATATATATATATATATATATATATATATATATATATATATATATATATATACATACACACACACACACATATATATGTATATACATATATATACACACACACACATATATACATAAATATATATATAAATATATATATATATATACATATATATATATATATATATATATATATATATATATATATATATATATATATATATATATATATATATATATATATATATATGCATTGTTCCTTTTTTCTCTTTCATTTTTTAAACTTTTTTAATGAATAAATCTTTTATATGTTTTTTCCTCAACCTTTTTCTGTATCCAGTGCGGCTGCTGGGACTTCATTTAAAGTGTGTAACAAAATTGTTTTTTTTATATTAGTTGGATGAAAACCACTGTGGTTTTATTTTAGCATCAGACTAAACAGGGATGGTCTTCATTTACTCCATACTACAAATTCAGTATAGAGGATAAAAACAAAGCTGTTATAATCCATCGTGCTGTTTACCGTTGTTATGTATCGGGAATGAAACTCTGGTGCATCCTTCAGAAACGTGAGGCCAGGATGAGTATCCACGATGTCCTGAACAGACAAACAGGAGACATCAAACATCCCAAAATATAAGTCTCTGATCAGGGGGGGCAGAGAGAATATGCAGTGTTTGATGCTGATAAACGTACCTGCAATAGAGGAATAAAGTCCTCCTGCTCAAGGTAATTACAGCTCGGCTTGGCCAGCAGGTAAATAAACCTCGATGCATCATCATGGCAACTGTGCAACAACCTGCAGGGGGAGGAAAGAGTTTCAGGAGACCATTTATCTGAAAAATCATTTCTCACATTGTTTTTGTGATTTAGACAAACAGTAGGGGGCCTTACTTTCTCCATGTTGCGACAAAAGAATGAACAGAGACGAAGCCCGTCCTTTCACCGCCCGCTGAGTAGAACATGGGAGCCTTCCAGTAAAGTGGACACCCGCATGCCTGAAAGGAAACGCAAGAAACACTATTATTACCTTTCCCTGAAATCTAGTCATGTGCTGCATTTCAGTCTTTGTTTCCAGGAAGTGATGCCGCTCAACAACGCGCCGCTGTGTGTGAGCAGAGATCTGGAGAGGACTTTAAGATTTGATTTAGCAGAAAGTTTATTCTCACCTTTGCGATCTTGCCCATTTCATAAATGTCCGCCTTCTCCTCCTCGAAGTCAGTGAATGCCGACTCGATGGCAGTGATGGCAGCGTCGTGGTTGGCACCCAGGCCCATGGAAGGGAGCCCACAGGGGTAGTAGAACCTGGGAATGTTGATAGCCGGGGGAGGAGGGGTGACGATCACCGGAGCCGGGGGAGGGCTGGGTGAGCGTGGCTGTGGGGGGGGTGGAGTGGCTGTAGGTAGAGCAGGGGCTGGTGGAGGTGTGCCGGGTTTCTTCTCTGGTTTGGACTGAACCTGAAGGAGGGGAAACAAAGCATGAAGACTGACGCACATTTGATTCACTAATGTTGAAGCTGAATTTCGAAATAAGAGCGTTGTTAATTTCACCCTTAATTTTCCTGCATTTTTATTAACTGACAACAAACTGAGTCCTGCATGACTACGACTGCACCAAAAACATCCACCTCGTACCAACGTCATGTTTTTTTAAAGGAAATGACTGAAGACATCAAGTTACTTCTGCAGAACTGTTGACAAGACACAACCTGACTTTTAAAGGGTAAAAGACCTTAAGGGGAATGCTGGGGACTTTCAGTGAGTCATAAACACACCAAGAATGAGGAGCGCAATAAAAACCACAATGAGAAACTTGTTTTACAATCAGTCATTAAGTCAGTGAGACCATTTACGAAGAATTCTGCCCTCAGATGGGTTCGAATTGTTTGGTAAGAAAAGCTTCAGCTGCCACATGGTTAGGATGCTCTCAGTTTTAGTCAGCCTAATCTCTGAAACCTCAGCTAAGAAATGCATGAATTTAGTTGTATTAATGACGATTTAATCAATGTATAGAGCAGTTCTGTGGCATCTTTTTGTATGAAGATTAATTCAGCCTTACAGCTCTGTGCAGAGAAACAACATAATCATAAAAAAGGCCTGTCCGGGTAGTTTGCAGGATTGCCTAGAGGAGAAATCTGAATCATTTGTCTGAAGGTAGAAGGAACTTGTTGTTGAAAAGATGTCCAGAGTCTGTTTGAAACACAAGTGAAGACCGAACCGTAAGAGCTCCCCCTGCTGACTGGCTGCAAAGGTTATAGAGCTGGTCCAGTCCACTGTAACAGGTGTGTTGAAAAGAGAACTAGGGCCAGTGAAATACCAACTTTTGGAGGTTAGACCATGGACGAAGACGTCTACTTGACCATCTAAATTTTAAGTCATGATTCTGAAGTTTGGAAATTTAGAAACTCAAAATTTTGAGGTAAAAAAAAACAACAGATTTCTGATAGATTAATTCAGAAATTAATTCTTTTCAAAAGCAGAATTCTGAGATTAGAGTACAAACTGTATTTTTTTGTTCAGATTTCCGACTTTAAAAAATAAATAAATGATCAGACTATAAATAGAGTTTGAGCATAAAGTGCGAATTCTGACTGTGTTTGGAAAATTATTCTCAAAATTAAGAAATTTTGGTGAATTAAACCTCCGAATTTTGAGAAAAAAAGTCAGAATTTTAAGATTACAGTTCGGATTTTGAAGAAAAAAAAAACAACATCAAGATTTTTTTTCTTTTCTCTGAAGTAATCAGAACAAAAGGACAGACGTCTGAAATTAAAATAAGATTTCCAACTTAAATCTCAAAATTCAGAGATAAAAGTTAGATTTAGGACTTTTTCTCGTAATTCTCAGATAACGGTATCATTTGCGATATTTTAATGGAATACTGAAAAAAAAGCAAAATTTAGTTATTGAAGAAGAAACTCTGAGTTTTAGTCCCTCTGAGTACTGAGATTAAGATGGGATTCCTCACTTTTTTTTAAACAAGACCTGACTCTAACTTGGATCTGATAATAAAGTCAGATGTCAGACAAAAAGCAAATTCATCTACAATCTACAAGTTCTCTTTTTTTCGGAGAAGCTTTCTTAATTAATTATTTCATGTGAAAATGAAAACTGACTGAAAGCTGTTGATTTACGACGTCCTGCAGCGTTTACCGGTTTAGCATAGTAGACGAGAAAAGGCCAGAAAGAATGTAACAATCACGAGAACAAGAGCTATAGCATTGTGAGTTTTACATCAAGAATGGTTCCTGCTGTGGACCGTACCAACCTGAGGTGAACTTTGCTGTTTCATTTGGAAGTTAAATGTGTTTTGGTTAGTAGAAGAGAGGTGACATCAGTCCTGAGGCTCCACAGTCCAGATCACTTTTGCGCATGCCTTTGCTGCACCAGTGTAGTGTATCAGTGCTCAACCAGGAGGTATTTTGGCTTCACATCTTACAACAAGAGGAGTGCTGTTCATCACTTTATAGTGCAAGAACGCATCTGTTTAATGTTTTTGACTGTTTTACTGATGATCTGGCTTTCATTCAGTCTGCATTCAACAAGGCTACCCAGTGTGTTGTAACAGAGCTCCCTGGTGCATGGTGTGTTTGGTGTGTGTTCTCTCCAGAGCCTCCATACTGTGTGTACTGAGCAGAACAGCTGTAGGGGTCCTCCCCCCCCCCCCCCCCTCCCTCCTCTCTCCCCTTCACAGAGTTCATTCTATCACTCTATTCCTGCTCCTCCTGCACTATTTATAACCTGCTGGTATCTGCTTCAGAAGAGTTTGTCGTTCCCGGCACGTTGCGCTGTGTGTATGAGAGCTACTGGATGCATGTGTGTGTGTTAGAGATATAAAATGTGCATGTTTTATAGTAAGAAAAAAGGAAAGTTTGAGAAGGGTATGAAAAGTATTTCTGTGACTTCACACGTCCAAACGTGCGCCCTCTCCATCCTCACTGACCTGCTGCTGCTGGAAGGACTTGAGTCTCTTCTTGAAGCGTGAGGGCAGCACAAAGTCACACCCCCTGGCCAGAAAAGCCAGCTCCCCCCTCAGATCAGGGTCCCGGCGTAACGACGTCTCCTTGATCATCATGGTGGGGGCCGAGACACGCAACCCCTCACCGGAGACGGCGACTGACACGGCGGGTGAAGTCGGACCAGCTTGCCCGGCAAATGGGACAATCACTGGGAGGAAATGTGGACTGGAGAAGAGAAAAGTCCACTTGACAGCTCAGATATCCAGAAATAAAAGACTGGTGGAACACTTCAGGGCAGCATTTGAGAAACTCAAGTAAAATGCCTTCTGGGTATCACTCAGACTTTAAGGTTCCACTTCTGTGTGCAAGCTCCAAAAGTAGTAATCCAGCAGAGTTTCATTGCAGAGAGACACTCCTGGAGACTCCCAAGTGACCACGCAGGCCAGAAAACAGAACCATAGTACCAGGCTACTTGAAGCTTGATCGCAGCCCCAAACAGCAGCTCCTCTCTGGGGTAGAAACCCTCCGGTGTCCCCTTGAAGACTCTGGATGTATGTTTTCACTTCAGACTCACTGGTGCCTACCGATCCGAGCTGGGCTCTGACAAACTGCACTGAGAAACATGAGCCATGCCGGGCTCTGGCAACACACTCACACACACACACACACACACATATACAGCAAAGCGGCTGTCTTGAGCCTCAGGATGGGGGTGGGGGGTGGGGGGTCCAGTCATGTTGCATATCTGTGTGTAGTGTTCTGCAGGTCTGAGCCCTCCTCTACACCGCCTTTGACTAAAGTTAGGCAGAGGGAAGTTAGACTCTGATTGAAATAATGGTCCTGCAGATAGGAAGCTGACATCAAACCTGAGTATGAGGGGAAAGGACACGTAAGCTGTAATATTTTTATGCAGGTAATTTGGGATGTTATGAATCAGAGGGCAAAGCACCTGTTGTTATATCTGTTGACGTGCAGTAATTCCTCTGGGTTTAAGGAAGGCAGGCTGAGTTTCCCATCATCAAAGATGACATTATTGTATAAAAACAGACTCAGTGAATAAAATGAAGGCCAATGAAAACTATTTTTTAAGGATAGGCAAATAAAAAAAGGTTTCTTAACACACACACACACACACACACACACACACACACACACACACACACACACACACACACACACACAATTCCAACTTGAACGTCAAATTTCTGGAAAAGAATTGGGAAAAAATACAAAACTGGTGCCTAAATCTCAAAATTTAGAATCTCAGAATAACCCTAACCCTAACGTAACCTAACGTAACCTAACCCTAACCCTTTTTTTGTCAGACTTTCACTTTATGGAATTTTAACTCTGTCAGAATTCTAGGAATCCAAAAAAAAAGTTGTAATTCTGAGTTAAAAAGTCATATTTCTAACACAAATTTGAGATCTTATTGAAAAACAACAGAAATCAGTCAAAAAAGGGAGACTACTGAGACCAGAGTCATTTGATCTTAATCGAAATAAGTCTAAATATCAGAATTAGTATCATTTCCTATCCCTGAAATTGAAGTGGCTTTTATATCAGTACACAGATTTTAAAAAATGTTAGTGTTATTATATCTCAAAATAGTCAAAATAGTGTCAGTAAATTATAAATAAATATAATTAATATTCAGATTATTTGTGCAACAGGGCAGTAAGGTCAATCAAAAGGGAAAGTCCCATCACTGCTGCCACCTCTAGGGGTCTAACGTTTAGCTAAAAATGGATCATATGCCCTTATTCTAAATGGTTCTAAAAGCACACAGTCTTAGTTAAACTTAGAATCCAAGTCCTTTCCTGGACGTCATATTGCACTTCTTCTTTCCAGTTTTCTGTTCTAGCCCTCTCCTATCCTCTGAATGAATGTGTAAAAAGCTCGACATTAACCTGAAAATGAGACTTTATAGTGTAAAACATGCCTGTGAAACAACAACAACAACAACAACGAAAATCCCATATCTAATGTATAACAGACAGCTGAGTTAGAAAATAATTCCTTTCTGGGGATAAACTCAGCTAACAGTAAATCTAACAACAGAGTTCAGAGTGAGGCTAAAAACAATGGAAAAGCAAATCAGAGTATCTCAGTAAAAAAAAAAAAGCTTTAGTGGGAAGAAATACCAGCGCCTTAACCAGTGTTATTTTAAAAGTAAAGACAACTGTTGAGTTCCTCAGAATCAAACAGGGCAATAAACACAGATTCCTCTGTGGACGTTCACAGCACAGCTGGAGAACAGCGCCCTCTAGTGGGGAAATCTGACTCCTTAAATTGAAGAAAGTAGTCAAGTGTGACTTTTCAGGAACACTTGTTAGGGTCTGAGCGGAGAACAAACTCAAGTCTTGAGTTTAACCCAAAAGAGTCACATACTTGTATATTCTGGGTGACTGTTATTTTATTTCCTGAACATTTTCTGGTTATTTTTGATCTGAAGCTAAATTTCTGCCCCTGCTGCTACACCAGTGTGTGTTGGTATGTGTTTTCTTTGCATGTCTGTACCACTGACAGAATACAGTGGAAGTAAAAGTTGAATAACAAAGAGTTGAAACACAGAGAAATTTGTGTGTGTGTGAAAACATTTTCCAGAAAGAGAAGTGAGTCACCTTCAGATTTAGGGTAACTCCTCTCAGCTCCCGGTACGCCCTGCTGCTGAATTCTCTGGAACAACTTGACTCTGTACTAAAGCCAAGGTCACATACCGATCCCACACCCACTCGCACACATACACACTCACACACACATTGTCTTCTTTCTGACCACTGATCAACTTTGTGCTGCTGGGGAGTCCTTCTAGAACCGTTACCTTGTGTCTCACCAACAGTTTGTGTTTTTGCAGGTTCACTCTCTCACCCCTCCTCTCTCTCTCTCTTTCTCTCTCTCTCTCAGAAAGTCGGTTCCCACCACTTCCTCTGCACTACCTCATCATCTGCAGGGATGCACTTGTGATATCATCAATCTTTGTATAAAGAGATATGTGTGTGCATGTAAGTGAGTGTGTGTGTGTGACAGTGAGAGAGAGAGAGAGAGAGAGAGAGAGGGAGAGAGAGAGTGTGTGTGTGTGTAATGGGAGCCAGAACAGATGCCATCAGGCAGCTGTGTGCTCTTTTCCTGTCTGACTGACAGTCGCTGTAACCCAGCCCTCTTCCAAAAGGCTCCACTCGGTCCCTAAAACCAGCCTCAGCATCTTCAGAGTGAAACTTCACTCCGTCAGTCTCCTCAGCTCTGCTGGCGGAGCAAAAATGAATAAAACACCTTCAAATCTCCCCCAAAAAACAGCACGAGCGAGGCAAATTGACTACTGTACGTCATGTCAAATCAATCCAAAGAAAGATTATTTGTTGTAAAAATGCTTCTTGGAAATGCATCTCATACCATTAGAAAGTTTATTTATAATACTTTTCTAATTTTATTTTTAATTTCTAAAGTTCATTTCCTTTTTCACTGGGAGCTAGTGGTTACACTGACAGGATGCAGCCAACTTGTTAGCTAGCTCAACAACCAACTAACTGCAATCTACTTTAGAATCTTTTCTAAAGTTTTTTCTAAAGTTTTTTTTTTTTTTTTGTTACTTAATTATTTTATTGTATGAGTTTTCTTTGGTCTGTTTTTCATTGTTCATTATATTTCTATTTTTGAAATGGTGAAGTTTATATCAATACGTTTGTTTTCCTTATGCACATTTGAGCTTTAGAAAATAAAACTTACTTTTTTAAAATTAAAAACAAAAAACAGAATCATGTTTGTAGTCTGATTATTCATAACAGGATCGTGATTTTTGCTGATTGGAGAGGCTCTCAGGTGCATTTTTTGCCTAGGGCCACAAACTCCTGTTCTCTATTAAATGGTACTACATTTGTAAGGAACATGCATTTGTTGGATGAGCAGCAGAGCTGAGTTTGTGGGTGGCATCCATCAAAAATCTAGTTTATTCTGCTGCTGGCTTTGACTCTTGATTTGAACGTCTGGTTCTGCCGGGTGCTGACAAACACTCTTTGAATGACTTCATTTCATTATTCTTACTCAAAGAACTACTTTGTGACAAAAGGATTGTGGGAGTTTAGGACCAAGAGAGAAGGAGGAGGTTAGGGGCTGAGCAACAGGTGTCCTCGACTGTTATGTCTGCAAGTGCTTTCCCAGACCTAATCCAACCCCACTGCTACAGGAACAGGTGAGTCAGCAGCCTTTCGCAGTGCTGATCAAACAGATGCATGATGGGAACTCAGTTGTCCAGCAGCAACTGTTGCAAACATGCTGGGTTGCTCACATACTCTCCTAAAGGGATTAATTAGCACACAAGCACTGATACATGTGTGTAATTTGGCATGGCATGCATGTGTGTGCATGTGTGTGTGTGTGTGTGTGAGGGGATGGTGTGGAGGTGGGGGTTGGTGTGCACGTGTCCCTCGATGGATCGTGCTAACAGGAACTGCTTCTTCCAGGCTTTCAAGGGAGTTAAATAGTGAGAACACAACAACTTCCTAAACGCACACCTGTTCTGTCAGAGTGGGCGGCTGCTGTGAGTAAAATTATCTGTGTAAATATAGAAACTCATTTCACGTTTATTTCTGCTGCAGGCACTGGGCAGACTTCGAAATTACTTACTGTGAAAGATTTGACGCCCTGTATCACTTAATCTGTGAGTTTATTTTGCTGTGTAAAGCTATAAATGCTTTGTACACATAAGGATTTTCTAAATCTGAAGAAAGCACTGAACAGTCTTGATCGTACTGTGTGTGGTGTGCTCCGATAATCTCAACACAGCTCACCATAATCATAACAACTCTGTCCCACCACCAATGGAGAATCTAGACCAAACGTGATCTAACAAAAAGTAGAAGAAGAAACATAGCATACATAGCAGCAACACCAAACGCAACACGGAAGGAAACAGAAGAGGGAATGATGGTGGTCTTGCGACTATTTTTAACAAAAAATTCCAAACCGAAAAAAAAAGAAAAGACTAAGAAAAAAAAAAACCTGGAGACGGCGGGAATTCACAAACTTTCTGTATCGGATCAGCCATGCTTGTTTTTGTTTACGTCTGCTTCCTTGTTCTTCAGTCAGCTCCTTTCCTGATTGGCTACATTCCATTCTACGTCACAATTCACAGAGTCATGACTCGGGAGTTGTCAGCTTTCCCCACACACATGAAGATTTTTGGTCATAAATACTGAGCAAGTTTAATATTTACGATTGCCAGCTCTGACCCGTTTTGAAGCCGATTATCAGAACTAATTCAATCTTAACACACCTCAGACCACCGGACAATCTAATAGAATAATCTTGTGGGATTAGAAATAAAATAATGGGGCGTTTGCCGTCTTTGGTCCGAAAGCAGGAAAGTCCGGACAAAAACAGCCTGATAATCTTTATGTGTGCACCCTGCTTTCGTGTGCTGCATCAGCTTCCTTACTTCACACTCACCCCTAAAAACAACTTAACATCAAATAAAATTAACGTGCAGGTTTATGAATCAGTTTAATATCACATGCGTTCTGTTATTCATGTTAGCGTTTTATTCTTACGTAATGTTATTTTTAATGCTTGTTGTGAAACCAACTTGGACCAATTAACTTTAAACTTGAACCTGATATAGACAACCCCCCTGCTCCAACTCTGTGAGGTTACACACACACACACACACACACACACACACACACACACACGCTCACGCGCTCACTTTAGCTCAAGCCTGCCAAATGCCATCTCCATGGAAATAACCCTTTCCCTGGATTGAGTGGCGGGTGGAATGCTCCCAGGGTTACCGTGCCAGCAGCAGGAAACACAGTTCACATCCCTGCTTGATTCTTTATTCCCAGTCTTGCTTCCTCTCAAGGACACACACATGCTCATGAACACACACACATATATACACAAAGTTGCCTTGGGCCGCTCCTCCCTAAAATGTGGAGAATGAGCGGAGTTGAAGTGTTTGTTACATGAAGTGAATCAGTTTTGGCCATGGTCAACCTCACATCTGAACCAGAGAGGGGAACATGGGAGCAGTTACAGACACAGCTGCTGAGGCTGAACTCAAATAAAAAACCTGACAGAAGACTAATAAATGTTCTGATGACATTCGGATTTTATAAGAGCAAGACTCTAGAAGGACAAGTTGAATCAAGGTCAGCATTATGTGGCTATTAGCAATTAATGCGAGCAGAAATTGCCAACATGTGGTGTTTATATATGCCTGCCCTTCCACATGCCTACATGGAATGCCAAAACCCAAGGCAGGGAGAGCACACCTTCCTTCAATTTTATGTGATTATATGAAAAGCCAAGGCAGGCAGAGCATCAGCAAAGACCCTCTGAGGTTATACACCTAAGTGGTTGTTGATTGTATGTCTGCTTTGCTATCTGTTTTAAGGTTCTAAATGGCTTTAATATGATGATTAACTGGTGAACTTTTTTTAACATCTGTTCTGGTCAATTTTTCATGAGCATACATGACAGAATAAGGCAGGCAGAGCAGCAGCAAAGACCTCCAGGGCTTCAGAGTAGAGTGGGCAACAGTGACGATACATATCAGACAGATAAAATCAGACAGCACAAAAGGAGAAGCTGGACTTGAGGTTGGTTGTAAAGCATGGAAGCCAGGAAGTAACAAGAATTTAAGCTCAACTAGAACGTTTATTTGCCATTTGGTTGCGTAGATGTAATATCTGACTCGTCAACTGATGGGGCTTATGTTAAGAGCAGCCTATATTCTTAAAATTGGTGCCTGCCTAAACTAACACTATGCGTAGTTTCTGGCAGAAAGTTAGCCATAGCTAGCATAACATAGCTTGTTTAAAAACAAACAAAAAAACAGCAATCACCACATTTCCTACAGTGTTATAGAATACCACATCACATGCAGGCATTAAAATAAATTAGTTAAAAGGCATATTTACACTGATGTGTTTGCAAAAATGTTGATTAATGCGCACTGTCCTAATCAAATCAAATAAAAATAAATAGATAAAATACACCTATATATTCAGGGCCAGTTTAGTCTCAGTAATCACAGGATGAAAGCTTCTTTATAAATAAAGATTCATTCACATCTTAATCAATGAATCACTTTTCTGCACAGAGCTGTTGCCTGGCTACGTCCCCATCAAAAAGCCCAGTGAGAGAGCTCCGAGAAGGCGCAGCAGCTTGTCAGCGAGTAATCTTAAATGACAACAAACCCCAGGCCTTCATCAGCCAGCTTGGCTTTTTTATTTATACACACGGCTTCCATGGCAAGTTTTGCATTACCTTACCACGGCTAATTTGGGATTTAGAGTGAGTGAGCTAATGCTGCATCGACAGTAGCGATGGGCCTCAGCCTGGAGCCTGGAGAGGCTCCAACCTGCAAATAAGAGGAGGAGTAAGCTTCTGTTTCCTCTCTTTTTCAGGGGGTGAGAAGATCTAATGCTACTGCGACAGTTTCCAATTTCTACTGCAGCACTGAGTTAGTGACGACAACGCATCCACGGAAAATAAAAGTATCATGCATGAGTCACAATTGATGCTCCAGAAGTTGTCTTTGTCATGCACCTTGAGTAACATTTTCTGGCTCAAGCCAAACAACAGCTTTTCTTTAACCAACTTCCTTGCTGTAGATTGTTTCACTGTTAAAACAGGCATCCCCCCCCCCCCCCCCCCCCCCCCCCATGAGGGCCCTGAAATAATCACTTACAAACAGCTTCAGAAAGCATATCAACAGAAAAATCTAAGTCTGAACTAGATGCTGCCACAAAGCAGCAGTCAACAGATCGTCCTGCAGATGGAGTTATAGAGCCTCTCTATATGAGAAGTCAATCAGACACAGTAACCTATATACAATAGAGGCTGAGGGACGCTAGAGGGAAGCATCTCTCTGCTTGTAACCTTAACTCAAACTCGGAGGTGAGCCTGGATGCTGCTTTCTGCAGCCTTTGATTCTCTCGGCTTTAGATTTATCTTATGCCAGACGGAGAAACCCCTGAAATCATCCCGACGGAGCGAGGTGAGAAGTCTGCAGGTTGGAAACTTAAAGTCAATACATCTGCAAATTTTGAAAGAAGGTAAAAAGCTTGTTCCTAAATCCAATATTTGGGTGTATGTTGACGGAAAAGAAGTCTAACTGAGCAAAAGCTACAGCCGTATAAATCTCTTCTTAATCCAGTCTGAATGACATCTTGTGCATAAAAATGTGGGTCAAACACATTTGGAGAAGAAACCCCCTCAGTGTGGGTGGAGTTGGGTGACTTTAAAAGAGGAGGTAGGGTGGGGTCAAATAGGGAGACTGTAGGGAGATGAGTGGGTGGGTGACACCCAAGTTTATAGTGAGCCGTGATGATCTGGAACATTGGCAAAGTCTTTGACTTGGAAACACACAAACATACACACACATACACAGTAATCTGAAATAGCCTGAAAGACATATACTCTTCATCTCTTCTCCCCTGGTGCTGTGTTTCTGAGAAGGAAACCCCAGCAGCCAATCAGATTGCACAACTGATATTCAGAGGAAGGGGAGTCCCGCTCGCTTCCTGCTGCTTATAAACATGTTGTGCTGGTTTCCACGACAACTGGAGGGAGGCCCGAAGAGTTACGCAGCGATGCCTCCCACTGTGCTACAAACTTTTCAGATGATAAAAGTCAAGGGTGTGTGTTAGTGTTTGTGTATCAGCATATGTGCGAGGTTTACACACTCCATCAGAGCACAGTGCACTGGGAACAGAATTGGATGATATCCCAGCATGCACTGGGAGTGGTGAATCATGATGTCACTTGCTTAAGAGTGTAGTTTGGTGTGTGTGTATGTGTGTGTGTGTGTGTGTGTGTGTGTGTATGAGCGTGCTTAAGAGCAGGGTTGTGGAAGTTCCATTGTCCACACTAACCTTGGATGGAATTGGAAAAGTCCTCTCACACATAGCAACACAAGCCCCCATCTGGAAGAGCATTGTGTGTGTGAGTGTGTGTGTGCATGTGTGTGTGTGCACGTGTGTGTGTATAAATGAATGCATTCATCTGTGTGTTGTGCACCTAGGTTGAAACAGTCTTTCCCCGCTTGGCTGCGGTTCCTGCTGTGACCTTATTTCCTGTGGAAGCAGCCGAGGAATGATGTCATCTTCAGCGACCCAGAGTCAACAACTGTACACTGCAAGACCCCCAGACTCCCACTCCTTCCATCCTCCTCCCCACTCAGTTCTTTTTTCACACTTGTTCTTCTCTTTCTCTAACTCACTATGAACTTCTTTTTTTTGTGCTGAACTTCTCAGACACAAACTTTCCTCCCCTGCTGTCCCACACAGACGTTCATTCTCTCTGCCGCCTTGTCTTCTTGTTCTTTCTTTTCTGTTTTCAAGGCTGCCTTTGCCGAAAGAGAGCAGGGTTCTACCTTCAAGGTCTACAGTGTTTTCCTTCAGCAAAATAAAAAAGGATAAGTTAAAAGCGGGAGCACAGACTCGCAGTTGGACTGTTTTTCTTCTGAAGCTTGAGCTGCATTAGAAAGAATAATTTGCTGATTTTTTGGCAAATATTCATAAAAAAATCAATCCCTAATATAAAGAGTGACAACCTCATATTATCATTTTTGTCAAACTGTTGTCTAAAACTCAAATGCTTTGCTATTAATTTTTAATTAATGTGTGAAAATTAGAGATGTACGCATTAAGTTGACTACATCAGTGGTTCCCACAATGGGGGCTGGGACCCTGGGTTTGCGAATTGCCTTCCAAACTCAAAAACATCTTACATTGCATATTTCATTTACAATTAAAATATGGTCAAAATATGGGTTAATTTTTAGTTTTTTAAAAAAGCTGAAGACCCACTAGGTGACTTAGCCATGATAACAACTGTGTCAGTGGGCAATATGTGGTGCAAGAGGTTGCAAAGGGTCTCCAGCACTGCTATTTTTGGGGTCATAAGTGGAAAAATTTGGGAACCCCTGGATTAAACCATTAAACAATGTCACCCTCGTTAGTTAGGAACAAAATTGCAAGACTGGTCCTTTGACAAATTTGTTAAATTAAGTTGTGTCTGGGCTGTGATGCAGAAACTCACTGCTGACAAGGGTTGATGCCCCAGAGGATGGCTAATGGCAAAATGCAACAAAGCTCTACTACCAGGATGTAAACAAGCACTGTTGCTAATTCAGCAGCTTTTCAGACCCCTCTAGCAACTCTTTTTCAACGCACTGATACATCTGTTGTGACTACCAATTTTTCCTGGAGTTTGCAGACTCTGACTTGAAAGCACACATCGATCTTTAGGCCCCGTTTACATGACAAAGGTTTTAGGATGAAACGCAAAAGTACTGTTGCATTTCAGGCCATTGTTGACAAGAATTGACAGAAGAAAGTTTATTTGTGATTCTCTCTCGCTCTCCAACAACATTATTTCTTTTTCCTACGGCGTCCATGACAGTTACATGAAAATGGGCTAACTGAGGAGTTGGCAACACTGTAAACAAGCACAAATAGACAGCAACTTGTAACACAACATGGTTGTAAGTTGTCAATCAATTTTTGGGTGATAAAATGTTGAATCCATTAATCAATGAGGCTTCAGTTGTCTTCAGTCACTAGTTTTGACGGGGCTCATAATACTTCAAAAGTATCAGGGTTACGATGCTTAACTTTCTGAGAGAGTCACATAATGTCATAACATTATTTGACTCTTGAGGAAGACTGCAGGGATTATTAAACACAGTAAGATTAAAATAAATAAATGAATCACACTGGTCTTGTTACAAGAAATGTCCAACTATGACACGATGATGTTAAGCCACGTTATATTTTGCTATTGGTCAAGTTTCCAGATACGTACAACTCCTTCTTTTCAGCAGAGGACATCCCAAACAGGGTCCAGACCACCTTTAGCACACATTCACGCTGGCCTGAACTTACCGGCACTGTTCTACCCAAGCAACACATCCAGAGCAGTTGACACTAACAGTCAACCAAGCAGTGGGTTAATTAAGCCATCAGACTGTCAGCTCTGCCAGGAGCATACTTGAGCCTGTAAATCATGGTTGGTGAACTGAAACAACCTCCCTAAAATAAAAGTATACAGGTCAAATTTAAGTACAGGGGAAGAGTGCTCTCAAATATCTTCTCTTGTATTTCCCATAAAGAGAGGTGAAGAGAAAGACAGGCAGATAGTGAAGGCCGTTGACCTGAACAGATTGAGTCGACTTTACTCATAGCTTCACTCTGAGTTTGACTCTTATGGGCCAGCTTCTGATTTATATCAGCTGGTTTCTAGTCTCCATGGAGATTAATGGGTCTGCTCTGACAGGTGCAGAAAGCCCTGTATTAGTCTGTCAGCAGCAGAATCAACAATAACACACGTGCATGCACACACACACATGCACACATGGATGAGGACGCTGCCGCTTGAGGCCGGCGTCATCCCAGAAGGTTTAGCAGAGCTTCCATCAAAGTCATGGCAGTGCCAAGAGAAACACTGCTACAAATCTCCTCAGGTGAAGCGTGTGAGCAGTCGTGTTTGAGAGTACAAGGGCACTTGCACACTTGTCTTGTTTATGGTTTGATTGGCAGTTTAATGTGAAGCTGAGGCAGGAGGCGGGGTTGGCAGTTGGAGATATTAGCATAATTTTCAGAGTGCCAGGGATGGGATTGAGTGTCAGGGAGCTATTCCTAAACTCAGCTGTGACCCACAGTAGCACTGGGTCAACTTACCCTCGGGCCAACAAACACATACACACACACACAAACACACACACACACACACACAAACACACACACACACACACACACACACAAACACACACACACACACACACACACACACACACACACACACACACACACACACACACGTACATGCTCTTGAGCTTTGGCAGATGTACAAACATCAAATGAGATTCATATGAAAAGAACTGTCAGGGTTTAACTAAGCATGAACACATCTGTAAATGCACACAAATATGTTGACATTTGGATGCGTTGGAAAGCCTGGATGCACTTCAAACACACCCAAAACATTGCACTGTCACACACACAAACCAACACACAGGTCCATTTACACTGTGGCGACAGTAAGTCTGTTAGCAGGATGCCATAGTACGCCTGGGCGGACAGATTTAGGTCTCCCTCACACCTATGTCTGCCAGGGGTGGAGGGGCTTGGCGGGCAACCATGCCATTATCACTATGTGTGCCAACTTGTACCCCACCCAATCCACCCCACTCCTGCTGTGCTCCAATCAGCACCACTTATCGGATTGCTCTGCCCGCCACACAGCAACAACTGTCATTGAGTGCTCCCAAAATAAAACAGCAGCCAATCAGAGGGCAGGGAAGGGAAGAGAAGTGGTGGTCAACACGGACTGGAACCTTGAGATCAGGTGAAAGAAGGACACTTGGAGCAAAACAAACAGCACAAAGACGCAGATGCCCCAGGAAAAAGTTATGAGGGAGAACGAAATGAGCAATTATGGTTTAAGAGTACACAAAATGTGGAGGCAGAGGAGCAAAACACAGAAACAGAGTGGAGAGAGGAGAGGACGGAGGAGGAATAAGTTGTGTTGGTAATGATGTGTTCGGGCTCTAGATGTTCTGCCCTGACTGTGGCAGCTACCATGGTAACCTCATAAATAGGCGCCCTACATATCAGCAGGGCATAAGGTTACACAGCTCAGTAAATAAACACACACACAAAAACAGCAGGAGCATGATGGAGAGATGGAAGGATGATGATAAAGCAAAAAAAGAGGAGAGAGAAAGGGGCTAAGGGTGCTGATTTGAGTCTCTATGTGGGTGTTCATGTCTATTTGTCTGTCATAGATAATTACCTAAATCTACAGTGTGCTGTTGAACACCCACATCAGAGACAGGCTGAAGTAGCCCCACAACGTGTGTGTCTGAACACCGGGACACACACATGCTTAGAGAAACATAATTCTCCTTAACCTCTCCTTCCCTCTGTAGCACAACCCTAAATTACCTCCAAATATTCCCTGGGGTGGAAAGAAGAGCCAACACACACAAATGCCAGGGCGCACATGCTCACACACTCAAATACACACAATAACAGCTCCAAACAAAAGTCAGAAAACCAGGAGAAGTCAACAGAAAGCCACTCCTCACACACACAATGAGCCATTCTGATTCAGGATTCACAGCACCGGTCTTTTCATGCAATCCCAGATAGCACGACTGTATCAGTGCCTTCATCGCAGAAAATGAATACGATTCATCACGCACCATCAATTACAGCAGCATCAACCCCGTTGTGTCACGGCGATTAAATTCTCGCCTGGGTGTTTAGTCAAACATGTAATGACAGCAATAGAGCTTTTGTCTGCTCTCAATCTAATGCTGACAATCGCTCACTCTTTCTCGGCTCCAGTTTAACTGTCAGTCAGTCAATAAGTCTCAGAGTACCAATGTGTTTGCTTCCATGGTAACAAAGACATTGGAAATGCAGGACATATTTAGATGCTAGATTATAGTTCACAGTCTTAATACATATTAATGGCAACATGCGAGGTGAGTAGTGCCGCTCCTCGTTAAGCACAACCATAAATCGAGCATAACGTTACCTCAGGCAGGTCATGAAGTCAAGCTGCTCCAAACACCTGCCCCCATTAGCTGACAGCTCAGTTGAATACATTTAAAAATTAAACTGGCATTAAGCAAAATGGGTGTAATCTTTTCAATTTTGTATCCCTGGGTGCCCTCTCTGCCTTGGTTTCATATATGCACATAAAAGCAAGCAGAGGTGGGCTCTCCCTTCCTCTAACTTTTGCATTCCACATATGAAATAATTCTTTTGAAAAGCCAACAATTGCCATAAAACATGAACATAGTCCCAGTGACGTCAACTATTAGATTTTGAGGAAGGTTAAAGAGCCCAAAGATGGCGGCCACCATACTGTAAATGAGGGGCTATGAGTGTGTTTATTGGACTAAACAAGATGATAGAACAAGATCTCATCTTGTTAGTCAGCATCAGAACAACTAACCAGTTATTGGCATAATTAAAATCAGTGTTGGCCATAATGCTGCTTTAATGCTGTAATGGTCAACTACCTGGATGTAAAATAGCACAGATGACAAAAGCGTCTTGTAGCATGGTGGGATTATGAAACCTGAAAGCTGATGGTGCTAGTTCTGTCAGTGGTAGCCACACTCTGAAAACTAATTCAAAGTGGTTTGCTTGTAGACTCTGATCCCATCTTCACCGGGGTTAAATAGATTTTGTTTGATATTGACTGTTTCTGAATGTATTATCACCTTCAGACTAGTTGGAATTTAATGACTAGGAAATAAGTCACCCTAGAACATCCTAGTTGAAAATGCTAACCCCAAAATGGAGATAATCCAGAAATCAGCCAAGATTTGGTGCTAAAGCCATAAACTTACGGCAATACTACTCTCTAAACACCAAAACTAACAATCTTAACAGTTGCAGTTTCTGAGAATCAAAACTCACAGTCACACTGCATGATTTAAGTTCTTAAAATTCCATTTTCTGTATTTCCTAACTTTGTTGTATTCATTTGTAATATTCATTATTACAAATTGTATTCATTCAAATAGTAATCAGCTGTAATTAATAGTCTCAAATTCTAAGGTATGTCTTTCTCTTACCCTGATCACCTCTGGGGTCTGCTGGATCAGGAGGGTCGAACCAGTTTCTTTCGCTG
Source organism: Labroides dimidiatus (assembly GCA_030710495.1). Lineage (NCBI taxonomy): Eukaryota > Metazoa > Chordata > Actinopteri > Labriformes > Labridae > Labroides > Labroides dimidiatus. The sequence continues at coordinate 7,838,008 of CM061156.1, read as the reverse complement.
CAGCCAGATCATCAGCAGCGATGGCAGCATCCGTTGCAACTTCCACAATCTGCATGACAGCAGGTGCTGGAGCTTCAGGAGTAGGATGTGTGGAGGAATGAAAGCTGGCAGATGCAGGGATAGATTTTGGCTCAAGGCTACCTATGAAGGCTTCTGTAAGTCTGTTTGTAGCCTCAGTTGTAGGCTCAGGTATAGGCAAAGGCAGGGGCTTGAGAAGGACATCAGATGTAGGTTTAGGTACAGGTTCAATTGCAGAATTACCCACATCTTCAGATTCTGTGGTAATAAAAGTTGGAGCAAGTGAAGCCACAGATACATTTGTCTGAGACTGTTTAGGTGGTATAGCTGGGGCTACAAATGTGTGCACCAAAGGAGCTGCAGGTGGGGCTGTGCTCTCCACAGGGGTTTCAGCCCTGCCAGTTGTTGCCAGTGTACCCTGCAGGAGCTTCATCACCTCCCGTTCCTTCCCGCTGTTCCTCTCAGCACTCCCTGTGCTTCCTGCACCAGAATCAACTAGCTCCTGGGCAAAACTCTCAATACTCTCCAGAATCCTCATGAGCAGTGCTCCATCCTCCTCTTCCCCCAACCCAGCTTCACTGTTCTCTCCTTGGGAAGGAGTGAGAATCTGGGGAGTCCTGGAGCTAGGGCCATTCATGGTCAAGTGGATTTCTGGCTTCTGGACTTGGAACTGGGCCATTTTAGAATGAGCGAAAGGGTCTCCAGAGGTGATTCCTTGGTTTGTGTCTCTCTTTCTCGTTTTGGCTGGAAGTGGAGGCTCTGATTTTCTGGGGTGGCTCATACTCTGGGACAAATTCTCCAAGTCCATCAGCAGCTTGTCAATGTCGTCATTCCTGTGAGAGGCAGTTTTGGGAGCTGAGATTGTTAACGATGGTGAGGATGACCAAGCAGGGCTGTAGGACGTGTTGTCAGGCAAAATATTTGAAGCGTTATGGAGTGTTTGAGGATGGCACAGGTTTAGGTGTTGACCCAAAGTTGTCCCATTCGTGTTTAACCCTCTCGCTGAAGTGTGTACCTGTTGCAAGATTTGCTCTGTTGACTTGTCCATATCTGCCTCCTCCTCTTCGATGTAAAGAGCCTCCATGGGGGAAGCTGGAGGAGTCTGTGAGTATGGTGGGGTTGGGGATGTTCGAAGAGGGGAGGGAGTATGTGTTGGAGAGATACTGGATGGAGTGCATGTGATGGACGGTGGAGAAAGAGTATTTTGTGTGATAGAAGAATGTGAATGCTGTAGTCCATTGGTGAGTGGACTGGCTCTGGACGGGGAGCTTTGGACTGGTTTGGTTTGGATGGAGTCTGGTTTTAAGGATGAGGAAGAAGGCGAAAAGGAGGACGGAGTAAAAGGTGAAGAATGAGGAACAGTCTTTGGACTCGGAGGGGACTGTACCACATCCTCATAGCGAGGAGGTTGCTCATTGCCAAATATTGGCGAGTAAGGTCCTTGCTGGATGGAGTGTAAGGTATTCACCAGCTCAGCCAGATCACTGTGTCCACTCTGACCCCCTTGCCCACTGCCACCCAAACTTCCTATACCCTCCAGCTCTAGAGGTAGTCTCTTCAAATATGAGCTAAGTCGGGTCATCACAGCCCGATAAACACTGTCAGGACTGTCTCCCTCATCCCCTGATGCTCCACCAGCTTTCCGTTTGATGCACTGCTTAATGATGTCAGTGCATTTCTTTAGATCTTCCGAACATTTAAGCAAGATGTCCAGGCAGGCTCGGATGTCCTCACCACCTCCTCCACTGCCTGCCTCTGCTCGTGTCTTCTCCAGCAGACGGGCTATCAGGTTCTCCTCACCAAGGGCATTGCGGTACAGGGAGGCCACTGTGTTCAGACTTTGGTCCAAAGACCCAATACTTGATATGCTGCTGGTTGACCCACCTCCCATTTTGGTAATTGCTGACAAAGTGCTTGTGCTGCTTTTAAGCTTTGTCTCCTCCAGACCTGTGACTTTCCCTGGCACAAATGGTGGCAGATTCTCATCATTCAGAGTTGTCGTGCCGTTTGTCATGCCATTGGTCATTCCATTTGTGGCTACGTTGGAACTGAAGTGGCCGTAAATGATCTCCAGGTCAGTGGAGCGGCGGCTGAATGAGTCAGGACGGACTTTGCGACCTTTCCGGAAAGTGACATGGCTTGAAGAGGAGAGGCGAAGCTTGTCAAAAGAAAACTCTTTGAGCTTACCACTGGCAAGGTTAATGGCCTCTTCTGTAATGTCCTTTAGACTGCTTGAGGAGCTCAAGTTTCCTGTCGATCCGCCACAGGTGCTCTTCTTGCCTCGCCACGTTGGGCTATCCTCCCCTAGAGACAAACTCCCACTGCTGCCTGCCCTCTCCAGACCACCATTATAACTTGTCTCCATCGTAACACTAATTTTACTTTGATTCGGCATTAGCTGAGTGATCATGTTATGAGAGTGTATTTGTAAGCCGTTTGGGTCAGTGTACGGAGGGTCAGGCGCAACAAGTAGCTCGGAGCAGGTGCCACGGTGCGCAACAGTACAGTCCAGTCCTTGGGACAGCGCCCCACATGGCCCTGAACAGTAGTGCACTGCATGGGAGTGAGAGCGCCGGTCCACTACCACGCTGTTGTAGCAGCTCACACTGCTTACCACGACACGATAAGCGGCTGCCATGGTAACCACAGTCCTTCAAGGCATAAAAAGTTAAAAAAAAATTTAAATGTAAAACAAAACGTAAGAAAAAATTATCCTTTTGTTTGAAAGAATAGATGGGTCTGAAAACGAAATAATCTACAGTTGAAAATGGGATAATCCAACTACATGACGTCAACTGTCAAAGACCTCCAATGCTGTAGCAAAGACAAAATAGACATGGTTGTCAACAACTGAAAAAAACTACCACATTAACTCTCAAGGTCAATATCCTTCCGTGCTTTCCCTCAGTGGTGTTTAAAATTTAAAGAGTTTCACTATCGTATGAGGAAAAGAATTCAGTCTCAGAGATCTCTGGGCCTCCTAATCACAGCTGTAGGGTCCTCCTCTCTCCACAAGCTCCTTCTGCGTTTCCTCTCCAGCAGCAGTTCATTAGCTTCTAATGATAGCAATGGAGCTTGGCGACAGCAGAGGATCCAGCTGGGGTGTCACCCATCCTTCCAAAGAAGCAGCCCCAGGGGCCTAATCCATGTCCAGTGAGTTCTTAACATCGCCCCAGCCTGGGCTCATCCCCTGGGCAATCACTGTAGCAAGAGCCCGTCTTCTGTCTTTGACGGTTGTTTCCAGAGTCCTGACAGAGCTGAGACTGGTAAGCTTACTCCAACACAGCTGCAGAGTAGTGGGGGACCGACCACAGATGGTCGGCTGCCTCTTTCCTTCGTCTCGTGCGTGTGTCACTCCCGAACCCCTTCTGGGCCCTTCCAGCTCCCACTGTCAGCCATGTGTCAGAGGACGAGTGTGTTTCTGACAGGAGGACACCACCTGCGAGTCAGCAAAACATGGGGAGGGTGGAGAGAAGTGGAGAAAGAGGGAAAGGGGAAGACAGAGGAAGAGACAGTAAATCATCAAGATCCTTATCATGAGGTACAAACATATGAGAAAGACTTTCTCCCTCTAGCTATAATTCAGATAACAGATGATATAATGGTTTTAAACCACGCTATTCTTCATCAACCTCAATACAAGGTCGATAAAGAGATATGACTCACTCTTTCGTCATGGCAGAACTTCAAAGAGTTTCCCACAGAGAGAAAGAGAGGCTGGTGTTTACAGAGAAGCAACACCTGTTGCTTTAATCTGGTTCTTAGATTCTTACATAAAATAGTATTTCCATGTTTCTTTAGCATTTTTCTATACCTCCCTCTCCAAACACTTACTTCTAGAGGCATTCGTGTATCTCTTACTCTTGGGATGGTTCATACTTTTTCTCCTATATCTTTTTCTCCTTTTTTTCCCCCGACACTACAAGGTAAGCTTTATTCCAACTATTCTGACATAAAGTACCAACTGGCAGTCAAATGTTTGAGAATCAGAAATGTTTTCGATTTATTCGGCCACTTTTCGAAATAAAACAACAAGAAATCAAATGTGGGAGAGAACAAGGTATTTTTTTCTGAATAAACTGACTGATTTAAAAAAATAAAACAGTTTTAAAACACTGACAGAAACCTTGGGAGCACTTGAACAAGTTAATAACCTCCTCATTGAACAATCCAGACTAACCACAGGAAGAAAGAACCACGTAGAAAGGTTAATACAACTTAGTGAGAGTGCGGAAACATGATACAAATCATGCACTATGGGGAATTGTGAAGCCGGACTTAAGAGTGTGAAAAGAGCAGCTAGGGAGGGGAGGCAGAATTATTGGTGGGCTTGAGGGTGGGGAAGTTGGCTGGCAGTGTGGGGGTGGGGGTTCCTGGCACCTGGAAAAACAACTATTAAGGCACTGAATGGAAAAAACAGGCGGCCAGCTCATCTTACTGTCTCCCTTTCTCCCTCCTTTCTCTCACAAACACAACAGCTGGATGCTGCTGAATCAGTCTTTTGGGCAGGAAATTACACTTCCTGGCAAGCTGCACTTGAAATCTGGACAGACAGCTTGAAATAGGCTATTACAGGATAGTAATTGCACACTTACACACATCTCTTCACACACTCCTTTGTCCTTGCTGTACACAGATTTTACATATGGGTGTATTTCTCAGTAAATGACAGCTCCCAAAAGTGATACCGTGCTTGTAAACAAACTCCCTGGTGGTTATCACAGCCTCCATGCACGTGCATGAGCACACGCCAGCTTGTAAATGCCTGCACATACCATGCTGACACATTTTACAGAAAAATAGTGAGCACACTTGCACGTTTTTGGTGCCCTTTTTGACTTGACATACTTTCAAGGCTTGCTTTGCCATGAAAGTGCGAAAGTATCAGCTTTCATCTTAATGTCAACGAGAAGCTTGAAGCTGGGAACAGAGTCTCTTTGGACATGAATGAATAGGTTTACACTAAAATATTTGCAAAAGATCAAAGGGGAGAAAGGAAAAAAGTTGACTCACTACCTAAATTTGCATACCACGGATATGTAAACTACCAATTACTAATTCATCAGAATCTTTACAACCCAATTCAAAATGACGTTGAAAGTTATTTAAACCCCATACAAGCTGAAAATGGTGGAAGAAAACCTATTATGATGTAAAAAAAATATTACAAATTTATGCTCGTTTTAAATTTGATTCCCACAAAACATTTTTAAGAAGCTTAAACAGGGACAAGAAAACGCTGAAAAAGGTGTGTGCTGTTTAAAAACACTAGAAAAACATTCCCAAACACTTAGGCCAATTGGGAACAGGTTGGTGATGTGACAGGGTATGAAAATGACATTGCAGGGAAGCTGAGTCTCTGGGAGGAAAGATGGGAAGAGATTGGTGAGAGACTGTGTAAGCAAATAGTTAAACGATTTCTCACTGTTCTGCGGTGGGAAATTGCAAAGAATCTGGGGATTTCATCATTAGCAGTACATAAAAATGTTTAAAGATTCAGAAGATCTGGAGAAATCTTGTACAAATGGGATGAAGCTGAAAAACAGAAACTAGATGGTAATGAGGAAGCACTGCATTAAAAGCAAATAAAGCCATATTTCCACCAAGAGGTTCAGTTTTGTTCGACTTGGTAAAGCACACATTTTGTGGTGTTTCCTTTGACTAAATCCCAGACAGGTCCCCAAATTACCAACCTGTATTGTCCCACTTTTTGGTACCCTTCTGTTGGGGTGCCAGATATACCGATCCGACCCCAGAAGGTGGAGCTAGAAACACTGCAGTCCATTAATTGGTCAAAAGAATCGTCACTTCTCATGCGACAGTGGTAAGAAAGAACAACACATAACCCTGCCATGTTTAAATCTCCATTCGACTTTGTGAAGATAACTTTCTTTTAGTTTGGAAACAAATCGAATCGAGCATCGTTGCTCTTTGTTTACTGTATCGTGTTTTTCTTCTTCGATGGATTTATTAGCAGGGTGCTATTATGCTATTATGCAATGACACAGCTATTGGCATCCAGCTAATACGTTCCCTATCAAGAAGATAATGGTTTGCTGTGGAAACACAAACAGGATCAGGCTTTACCAAACTGACCAGTACCAACCTGTACTGATCCATACCGGACCACTTGGTGGAAATAGGGCTTATGACTCTGTTGCGGAAATGACAGCATGGGCTGGACTATCCAAAGTGTACCAAACAAAAACATGATCCAGACATGCTGTTGACTCTTTGGTCCTGAGCCTCCTCTAAGATGGACTGAAGGAAGGTTTCATGAATATTTACCCAGCACCTCAACTCTTTCGAAAATCAGACTGAGAGTTAAAGTTTACTTCTAGTCTTTGTATTGGTCCCCAAAAAAATAAAAAGCCACGATAATGCTGTTAGCATGGGAATCCAATCTATGCCCATTTCTTTAAGACTTCTTCCACTTTCTGTCTTTTGCGGGACTTTATTGTGCTTCAAATCAAGTAAAATAACAGACTGGAGGAAAAAGACTGGTTGTGCTGACTGCTCTGCAACACCGTTTTCACTCCCACTCCTTCCAATCCCCTCGTTCTCTCCTTCCTCTCAAGCCCATCCCACCCCCATTCTTCCTCTTCAATCCAAAAAAATCTTCCCTTTAACTTGACCTTCACCAGGAAGCACTCAATCACCCGAGGCCACTTCTGTCACAACCTCCAATCCGGCCACTAAAAGTATGTTTGAGCGTGTTTGTGTGTGCTTCAGCAAATGTGCATGGAGAGGTGTGTACTCTGTGCAGCTTTGCCCACGTCAATGCATGTATGTTGATTTGCTGTGCTTGTGTGTTGGCGTATGTGTCAGTGGGTGCAAAGCAAGGGGCCAAAGGGGGCCTCCAAGGGGAAGTGGTTCTTTGTGAAGGAGAAGGCCTAAATAAGGACCCCAAACATACCCTGAGGGAGAGGGGACAGGTCTATACTCGCCCTTTAAGTGCACACACACACAAACACAGCTTGATGCACAACTTTAGTGTTGCTACTCAGATCACACAGAGAGAACTGAGAGAACTGAGAGCTCTGCTATGCCATGCACATACTAAACAGCGAGTACAAACTCCTGAACCAATATGTGGTCTGAAAGAAGCGACTAAAATTGGATTAATTTCTTCGTAGAAACCCTATATCTACAGGAAAAGGCATCAAAATGCATGGAAATACTATAAGAAAGGGTACTTTAGGTGATTATTTTGTCTGACTGTCCCATATATGAAGTATAAAAGTCAAATCATATTTATTTCTGTGGATTATTCCATGCATCCATCTCCCCTTTTTTCAGTTTCCCTCCGTCCCATGCGTTAATCTTTATAAATGTCCAACAACCTGACTGCAGTTCTGACCCACTTCTCTGCCTCTGACTGTAACCCCTGCATGAATTATTCACACTGACTTCTAACACACTCCGCACACTCACAAATTAAGAGTCATATTTCCATGAAAGTCGCTCCAATTTATATTCCAGCAGCATTTGTTCGTCAGCTTTGCATCAATCATGGCTCTGCTGTCATTCTCTGGCACATGCAAAGAGGTGCAGAGAGATTCAAAGATACTCTGGCACACGGCTTTGGACGCACTTATCATCATTTCCGATGTCAGATACTGCTGCAGGCAAGAGTAAAGAGTCAAGCTGAGGTAGAAAGATTGCTTTGCTGGCAATAGGATCATCTCACATGCTTAGAAGTGATTCAATGTTCTCCTGGTTTAAAATCTGCAGCCATGAGCTGATCCATAAAGAAATGTCCACTTCACAACAAAGACGTTTTTTTATGCCCAAGAAGTCTAAATTAAAAGAAACAAGATATATACGTTAGAATTCCAAGGTCTGCAAAAAGACCTAAAAATACAGCATGTGAGATGTTCAAAAATGAAAAAAACACAGCTGTAGATTTTTGTTCCTGGATGTAAAAGGCCATCAGTCTTTCTTGCGGAATACATCTGGAGTTTTGAGGTCCCACACAGAGACGAGCAGGGAGCTGCTTTGCAAACCAGACGCCTGCACACAAGCCAAAACACCAACAGGAGAAGAAACAGAGAGGATATCTGACACACTGAGGGATCTGAGCACAGTTAAGTAGCTACTTTCTTACATCTGAGTAGAGGAATTTCTCTGTAAATGAAAAAGGAACCTCACAGGTTTCAAAGGAGAAGGGATGTTTCAGAGAGTCTTAGTTGTTTAAACAGAAAATTAAGTTCCAACTAAACCACTGGAGTATGATTAAACTCACATGACAAAATATGAGACCGTAGAATCTGCAGGTTAACAATGTCAAATTGGTGTATTGAGTGTAGGCTACCGTTAGCAGAGCTAGCACCACCACCTCCTTCCTGCAGGTGAACATCCACATCCTTAATCAAACATATTTTCTTTTTTTTTCAGTTGTCCAACCTAGTTAAGTAAAAAAGTGCCTAAAAACTCTGAATACTGTCATAATATTCGTTAGCCAACATTTAGCAACACATTATTCACTCAAAACCAATTTGGGTGCAGCTTTGTCACTGTTCTCTTTTTTGTGGGGTTTAGAAGTTAAAGAAGCGATATTCTGCTTTCCCTTAATGTAAACATGGACATAAAGTAATAATGCTTAGTCCTTACACTAAACGTGTGCAGACATATTTCAAACTGCTACATATTCATATCTTGTAAAAATCCTGAAATCTGTCTGTTAACTGCTCAAAACAGTTAGTTCTTAAAATAGCACGAGATCCTCATGATGTTTTGCTGAAATGATGAGGTCGTCACATAAGGATTGCCTAACTGGTTCATGACAAGATGGAGATGCAGGTCTCAAACACCAAGGCCTGCCCATAGATCCACTCCTGACAGGTCTCCAATCAGGGGGAAGGGGGTTTGTGGAGCTGGAAGCCTTAAAGAGACAGCAGCCCAAATGAAGCATTTCAGAAAGAGGCTAAAATAAGGGTTCCCTAAAACACCTGTAAGAAAAGATTGGTTTTTTTTTTTTCGGGGGGGGGGGGGGGGGGGCTGTAAATTATAAATGCTTCTAGTTGGGTATCACAGGGATAGAATGAAAATGGAAAAAAAAGAAAAGAAAGCGCAATAGCCCCTTTTTAAGTTAAGGGTTAGTTTAGGAGAGTAACACAAGTCATGGTTCAGGGTTGGTTAGGGTAAAGTCCCCATGAAAGAAATGTCAGTTTATGTAATGTCCCCATAAGCCACTTAAATAAACATTTGTACTAGTGTGTGTTTTGTGTGTGTGTGTGGTGCGTGTGGGACTCGGGGGTTCTCTCATTATGTCTGCCAAACTTATTGTCTGGATGAGACCCAGGCTGCTGCTAGCACAAATCATGGAGCTCTGGAGACACACTTACAAGTACACACTGCTGGTGATGAAACCATGTCTGCAGGCTCGGTAGAGCATGCCCTGCAATAATAAAAGTTCTGGTCTTTATAGGTCAGGGAAGCAGTGAGGAGTGAACATGACCGAGCTGCAGGCAGGCAGATTCAGGCCTATGGGGACACTTTAATAAAAGTCACCGTGGAAACATTTTTAATGTCGACAAAGAGAGGAAACGGGGCACAAAGAGAGCATTAAGTTTGTATTTATATAGTTGGTATTCATCATCATGTTATGACAGGGGTTAATTAATCTGTCCTCATTTCCTTTTGGGTACCAGGAAACTAGGATAGATTGATTCAGCAAGTAAATGCAGAAGAGCAGAGAAAGCATTAGAGGCATGAAATAACACTGAGCTATCAGGACACGACAAACGTTTGAAAATTTAACCTTTGAGAGTTTTTAGATTGTCATGACATGTCTATTCTGTCTCCACATACCACTGAAAACTGAATACTTTGTGGCAATAGACATAAGGTGTTTCTGGAGCCTACCTCTAGTGGACACTGCATGAACTGCAGCTTTAGCACTACAGTTTTCCTTGGCTAATTTATCTAAACCAGGGCTCTAAATTGACTTTTTTGATCACCAGCCAATGTGGCTGGTAAGTTTCTTTAGATACTAGCCAATCAGAATTTTAACTAGCCAGTTTTTTGCTTGTGCCAAAAAAAGACGGATAATGTGAGACTATACATACATATGATGAGTATTATTTATGGAAAATAAATTGATCATCCCTTAGCACACTTTTTAAAAAAAATTTCAATCAATGTATAGCGTTTGAAAAAAAAGTTTAATTTCAGTGTCCCACCTTTCTAAAGTCTGTGCTCCTACCTGCCCACCGCCCAAGAAAAAAAAAAACCTAGACACACCCCTGTTTGCTGCGTAGCAGGCTGTAGTGGACGGAGCCTTCATATGGCTCGTACCACTGCGGGGGGCAAGCCTAATCTCTCAAGATGTTCCCCTTCAGAGGCCAAAACCACAGATGCTAACCCAAGAGCGTTTTCTCATGAAGCAAGGACAACTTAAGACAGTTTATGTAAAGAGAGGGAGGAGAGGGTCACTCTCCTCTGACAAGTTGAGACTGACACATCCTGCCCCACCCGGAGAGAGAGGAGACTGTGTAAACTGAGGTGTGTGATGATGCATTACCACAGAAACCTCCCTTGAGCGTCCCACAAAATCTGATAAAGTGATCACCAACCAAGCTGGCTAGTGAGTCTCTTTTAATACCCACCAAAATTAATTTTTAACCTGCATTTGGCAGGTTGGCAGGTGTCAATTCTAAACAGCAAAAAAAATGTCAATTTGTGTTTCATAGATTATTTTTATGTTGTAACTGTGCTTCTTGGCAATCAATTTTACACCGTTGAAAAGCTGGTTTATGTTCCTTTAAGTGGTGCCACATTTGTCAGAATCATGCATTTGTGTGATGAGATGCAGAGCTAAGTATGTGGGTTGCACCGATGAAAAATTTGGAGATTTAATGGCAGGAACTATATTTACGACAAACTAATCTAACAAACATAAAATACTTTACTTTGTACACTAAGTTTCTTTAGTTTTCTGAAACAGGTGTAGCTTTCAGTTATTTCAAAGTGACAAGAATTCTTAGATAACCATCACTGCCTTTCTTCTGTTTTCCTTTCACCTTTATACCTCTTTCCAATAAGCTCTCTTTTCATTATCTCCCTCCCTCCTTTATTGTTCTTTCCTTCTCCTCTCTAACTGGCTGCACGCTCCTACTTTACAGGCTGACAAGTGCTCCTCTGTAACACTACAACACCAGCGCCACACCAGCTGTTGCCCCAGCACTCTTCACATCTCTCGGGAAAGAGGGCCGTGTGAATAGCTCGGCACCTCATTAGGAACAAGGCAGTAACCCCAAGGAACACACACACTCACACACACATTCATGCACACATCACAATATCTATATCCCCTTAGGGAAGTTGTTGAGGGCTTAGAAGAGGATGTTTTTGTGCTTCTTTGCAGATGAGGGAAAACAGTGAGTCACGTCTTTTCTTATCCTTAAATGTTTCCTGGTTAACACTACTTGGCCTTATAAGGCTAACAGAAAGCTTTAAACACACACATAGGCACACACACACACGGCTGTTCAACTGCAGAGGGCATGAAAAAAAAGATGCTGCAAATGTGCAACACTGTGGGCCACATGAGACGATAATGAAAGCTGGCATCATTTCGAAACATCTAAAACCTGCAACATACACACACACACATCTGCACAATTATACACACAGATAGCAAAATGTGCATACACACACCCACACACTCATGCAGAGACACACATCTGTCCACCTCGCTGTGCCTGAAGCCCACTATGACCCTGCCTCTGCATTGCTGCTTCTTTAAACAGCACATTTTGGGTGATGTCATGCTTTTGGCTGCGTTTCACTAATGCACATGGAGACACACGGATCAGACATCATGCCCACACACTCACACGTACCCATAAACAAATGCTGGCACAGAAGACAAAGGGTACACAAATAAGTGTAATATAATGTGCAAAGACAGCTGACCTGGATTCAGCCAACAGTTAACAGTCTATTCCTGCTACCACCTACAATCCAGACCTAACGGCAACCAGCTTACTGCGCACCTACCAGAGAACAGGGAGCTGAACACAAACACACACACCCCCACAGTCTTACGCCATGAGGGAAATGTTCTGTGTTTGAATTCAAAATCAATACGCCAAAGCACGAAACGGTACATAAATAAGTAATAAACTTGGAGCTTCATTGAAATTCATAACGGTGGGTTTTGACAGCGCAGTGACGAATCAATTGGCTCCATAAGTTCAATATTTCCCCCTTTAAAAGCCTCTAAAAGATTTAGTTCATTTTCAAGCCTGTTGTCTTCTGCACCATTAGATACATACTGAAGTGAAATCAGGTGAGGCAGTTTGGTTGGTTTACTCTTGAGCCACAAAATGTTTGCAACAACTTCTAATCGGACAATTACTCTTACTCTTAAGAAAATGCAGAATTCTGACATTGTTAACAGAATTTTGACGATTTGATTTTAATGTTGGAATTCTACTTTAAAGACCAAATTCTTAGAAAGTAAAAAAAAAAGTTATTCATATTTTAGTCTCAGAATTCTGGGAAGTAGAGTAAGAAAAGAACCACTGAAAAAGAAAAACTTTTATGGAAGGTTAGGCCAATAAAAAAATTTCACAACTCTGTCTTTGATGTAAGGATTTAAGAAAAAGTAAAAATTCTGAATTATCACAGATTTTTGAAAATGGTCCAGACTTACTACTTTATTCTCTGAATTTTAAAAAAATTAGAATCTCAATTTTTTCTCAATATATTGACATCAATCTTTGAATTCCACTTTAAAGACTTGTGAATCCAATCCAAGAATGCTGAATTTTTGCTTTTCAGAGATTCTGGGAAAAAAAGTTGTACCTCCAGATTTTATCTCAGAATTATATGAGGATGAGTCAAAATTCTATCATTAGCCTCAGAATTATAAAATAGGGAAGTCTGAATTATAATTTTATTCTAACATTTATAAGAAAAATCAGAATTCAGATCCCTGACGGAGGATCTGAGAGGAGCTAAAAACACTGAAAATTTTGACATAAACTAAAAACCTATCCATTCAATCTTTTATGTAAGGTTTTATAATTTTGTAACTTTAATGTTCATTTGATTTAATATTCTATTGTCTCTTTTCTTTTATTTGTTTTAATATATTAGCAACTTAGTACTTTTATGGGTTTATTACATTTACAACTTTATTTCTGTTTAATATTCTAGTTTATTTTTAACTTTTAAACTGCCTTAATAAATATAATTTAAAGATGTGCATTAGTCTACTACTCTAAAATCTTTCTTTGAAAAAACATGTTTTCCATTATTCAATTTTATGTATTGTATGATACATATTTGTTTCAATTACTGTGATGCACTTTGAACTGCATTTTTTGTATGAAAGGTGCTTCATAAATAAAAGTTGATTGATTGATTCTATCTCAAGATTCTGAGAAAAAAGTTAAAAAAAAATTTTTTTTTTACAGAATTCTACAAAAAAAAGACTTCTGACTCTAATTTCAGAAATCTAAGAAAAGTTACATTTACAGCTTTGGTTTATTTTTCACTTTAATATGGGAGTTTTTCAAAAAGGTTAGAATTCTGACTTTATTGTCCAACTTAAAAAAATGTCAGAAATATTTTTTAATGGCCTTCAAAAATAAAAAAAAACTTTTCAGTGGCCCTAATCCTGCTAAGTGGGTGATGCACTTTTTGTTTAAGTTGCATCACCTGTAGCCATGCAGATTGTCATTTTTTGTTTTGTTTTGTTTTGTTTTTTTTGAGCAATGGAAAGTATTTCTTTTCCTGGTAATGTTGCAACCAGCTCATAAATCTGTAAATGGAAGAGCTTTTATCAGTCAGTTCATAGGAAAGCCAGCTGATTTATAGAAGAGAGAATAATAAGAGACAGTAACACTGATGTCACCACTTAGGCAGAGAAATGGATGCAGAAAAAGGGAAACATGCAGACTTCAGAGGCTGTTAATTAAAACCTGGTTGGTCATGTATTTTAAATGTAAGATTTTGGCGTGTTTCACTTTTTATTGGATGAAAGACAAGAAGTGATTGGAAAGCATACAGAGCGCGATAGCAGCAATTTATCAAGTCTATTTTTTTCTCTTTTTCCTCCAACTTCCCTAGTTTACTCTTGGTCACATGCTAGTTAATGTGTGTTTGTGTGTGTGTGTGTGTGTTTTTTCTGTGTATAAACATACTGTCATTGCTGTTGTGCCACAACTGCCAGCTAAACACATATCTCCACACATCACGACTGAAGTGATGGCAGCGCTGACGCTCATCACTTCATTTTGCTGCTGACGTTGCATATGAGTACATTGTTCCTAATGTGTGTGTGATTCAGTCAGTTATGTGGTGCAGATATAACTCTTTGGATGATGTCTGTTAGTATAAATGCTCTCTGGTATATTTGGAATGTCTGATATGAGCTTGGTGAGTCTTGTTATGGCTCCATGTAATCTATTATTAGACATCTTTTTATGGGCTGAGATTTGTGCCACTAGAAACCAAATTTGAATAATTATAATGAATTTGGAAGGCTCGCTTTGAGTTAATGCATTAATAAGCAGAATATGAACGGCATGAATTGAAACTGAATTTAATAGCTGAAACTGAATATGTTTGCTTTGAAATTCTGTTGTAGCCTACTTGAAAATTCCCCCTCTCAATATTCTTAAAATTCAAACATTCAATTTCATTTTGCACAATTCAAATTCAAATTTTCATTCAATCCCAGTAATAGATTCACAGAATTCACAACTGAGAAAACTCCTCATTGATCTAGTACCCATGGACTAGAAGTGTGCCTTGCTGGACTCAAAATAGAATTAACAAAGTGAATCTGAATTATGCAAACTAAAACGGAATGTTATTTTTTTTTTATTTTAGAATTTAGAGAGTTGGATGTTAAAGTAGGTTAAAATACCATTTCAAAGCAACTAAATTCATTTACAAAATAATCATAATGCTATTTAAATTCAGTTTTTTAATGGAATTATTGAAAGTAAGCTTTTCAAATTCAAAATAATTACTCAAATAAAGTTTCTAGTGGCATAAATCTCAGCCCTCACATGATGTGTTGATTTTGGCTGTCATTAGTACCTGATACTTTGATAACCTGTCATTCATTGAATGTTTTCTTAACTATTGAACTATTCAAAAAAAGGTGCAGATAGAAAACATTCAGACTTGCCTCCCTAATAATGTAAAGTGGTGACTGGGCAGCGACATTTTCTGAGCAGGAGAAAGTGTTTATAATGAACAAAAGTGCTTCGTTCTCCAGATTTGAACAGAAATCCTTATAAGAGCATGTTTAGACTGCAGCAGAGCTACACTAGCTAGCGCTCTGTTTGAGTGTGTGTGTATGTGAGTATGTGTGAGTTTAACTGCTGTCCCTGTCCATCAGAGGGTCATATGAGGAGTAGATTAGGGTTTCTAACCGCAAACCCCTGTCGCCATATCCCATCGTCATAGAGAAGGTGAGGAGAGTCATCGTGTTCCGAACCGCCGCTGACTCACCCCCTCCTTATCTCACCGCCGTACACTCGAACACACACACACACACACACACACACACACACACACACACACACACACACACACACACACACACACACACACACACACACACACACACACACACATAAACCCCAAACCACATCTAAATCAGGACATTGTGGAGCAGCCTGGGCTGCAGCTCATCATCACTTCTACAGCCTGAACATTTCAGACAATCACATCAGTTTTGTAGCGAAGAATGATTGCACTCATTATCAATCAATACTGGTTAAAAAAAGTCTTGAGGGGGTCTGAGTCTTTGAATAAACAACACAAAGAGATTTCAACAGCACATTTTGAGCTATGTTCCGAGCTAAAGATCAAAACTCCAGCACAGCTCATACTAATTTGTATCAACCACAAGTTCAGACCAGATGTTTACTCAAGATTTCCATGATGTATGGTGATATGGCAAATTTGGTATGAACCATCCCAACATTACAATTAGTGGATTCAATCTAGCTCTGGGACCTTGACTCAGTCTTTGGCTCCTGTTTTCTTTCTCCTTCTAAAGGATTATTATCTTAAACTGGTGAATCAGGCATTGTTGGTTTGAACTCTATGCTGAAACCATAAAACAAACGGGATGTTAGTGAAACCAAGTTTTAAACCTAAAAGCCTCCAGTTTAATTGGCGTAAAGCTGTGTCCCTCAACTTTTGTTGGAACAACTTGGAAGCCTTTTCAAATTTTGACAGATTTTTGTTTTTTAATGATGGGCCTAATTTTTTCAACAGGTGACATATAAGAGCTGCAGGCAGGTCAGTTTAGCACCTGGACTTTTCTACTAAGGAGCCACATTGTTGTAATTCATGTGCTCAGAATGTGGTTTAGAATTGTCTAGCTGAAATATGGAAAGTCAAGCCTGAGAAAGGCTTGATGTGTACGGCAGCATATCTTGCTACAAATACTGTACATATTGTTCAGGATCAACGGTGCCAGTGTCTTCACATCTGGATGACCTAGCCATGTCATGGGCAACGATGTGTTGACAACAAACTGGGTTGCCTCTCCCTTCTTTAGAGCCAAGGATGTGGCGTCCATGGTTTCCAAAAGGAATGTCAAATTTCACCCCAACCCATCTCAAATGATCTTGGGGTCAAAGAAGTTGCCAATATTCTTAGATTGAACTTGTATATGGTTTCCTCTTTGTATAGTTCAGCTTTATTACTGATTTTTTTTCAAGGTGATTTTCAGCCAATACAGTGAGTTCCACTACAGAGTCAAGTCTGTTTTCTTTTTGAGGATCATGGCCATCCAGTATTTGTTTTTGGCCTTGTCCTGTTTGAAAGGAGATTTCTCCTAATTCCCTAAATATTTAATACTAATGTGTAATGTAGTTAATAAAATCTCAAAATTCTTTGCTATTTTTCCACTGACATTATTCTGAAAATGTTGAATTATTTGCTCATACAGTCTCTTACAGACTGGGGGACCTCTTCCAATATTTAATTTAAAATCCTCTGCCTCTCTGGAGTGTCTTTTTTTAATACTCAGTCTTGTTATGAACCTCTTACAAATGAGCCCAATTTAAGTGGGAAGCTGCTCCTTCGGGTGTTTCTTTCATGCTTGCACAACTTTTTTCCGCATTTTGTTGCCCTTTTCCTATTTTTTCCAAACCTGTTGCTGAAATTGAATATTGAATAAACATACACTTTCAACAAAACAATAACATCTAACATGTTGTCTTTGCATAATTTCCATTAATTGTAGGTTTTAATTTAAGTGCAAACCATCAAAATATGATTCTTTATTAAAGTTGTCACAACTCTTTTTTGAATTAGGCTTTTTCTGCCTTTAAAAACACATTTTCTTCTGTTGTTTCTGCCCAACCTGCTATGACAGTCTTGGGACCAGCTGCCACTTTAAGTCTGTTAGAGGGGTATTTACAACCCAACATACAAACAAGACTATAAAACTGGACTCCCCTCACCTCTCCCTCAACCTGCCTCCTCCTTTTTCTATTAAACTTGTGGCTGTTCACAGTCGTTGAGACTGCAAGAAAATTAGAGGGAACAACATTAGAGATGCAACAAAAAGGTTTAATTGATAATAAAAATCTCATGGGATTCATTAAAGATTGGGATCAAAGCTCGGCTTAAACAAGCACCAAAATTAGTCCTTTATGAGCCAATTTCATCAGCCAAATAAATGTAGAAAGACAAACACAGCGAAAACAGACAAATCTGCCTCCTTCTTTCACACACTCTCTCCACATCCTCTGTAACTGGGTTATCTTCTTCCCCAGTGTTTGGAGGCTATTCTTAGAGTTGTGTTTCGACCCCCTGCAGCCGCTGCTCACGGTCATATGTCCATCCGCCTTTTCATGTCACATGTGCACATGTTTGTTGCCGCCTCTGAGTGCGTCACAAACAACCTGATCCTCAGAGACAGAGACGTGTTTACACCTTCTGGGCCACATCAACAAACAAAATTGTGTCCTCTCACCCGTTCTTTCTACCTCCCTGTCCTCTCTCGATTTCTCTCTCGCTCTCTCCTCCTCTATCATCTCTCATCTCTTAATCAACACCTCTTTAGTTTTATCCACTCAGTGTATCACCCTCCCCTCGAAATCCTGGGAGATAAATACTGACAGTATCTCTCTGTTTCTTCTCCTCCCTTTCTTCTTTGTGTAATCATGTTCTGCTGGCGCTTTACTTGACATTTCATTTAATCTGTTTTGAGACTTCTATGCGCACCAGCGGGTTTTTTTTCATTTACTCACACAAAAAATAAAAAAACACCTCAGTTTATGCCAAGTGCACACAGGCTCCGGCTGGGATGTGGGTTTAGCAGAGCATGTGGCTGCGGTGCTGCTGTAAGCCTGGGGTTTAGATGCAGACTGCCCTAATAAAAAGCAGGCGTTTATCAAAGCACGTGGCTGTGTAGGTCTGGTATATAATATGTGTTAATAAATGTGTTCAGAGACTTAAATAACAGTTTCACAAAAGCTAAGAACTTGCTAAAATGTATTTTCTATACTTTTTTGAAGATGGTCTGTTTCTTGAAAATATTGTGCAGTGCAGCAGGGCTGCCTGTCAACAGTCCCCAGGAGTAACTATTGAACTACAACACACTAACTATGAACACTCTTTATCTCCAACAGACAGAAACGTTGCATGTGTGTCTCTTTATCAGATGTTAAATGTACAAAAAAAACCTGCAGGAGAGACACACACAGCAGGCAGCTCACGGACAAAACCTGCACCTTCTTTCACCTTTGTGCAGAGGAGTGGATGTGTTAAGATCTCTTGAGCCTAACCTCTGTTAATATATATATATATATATATATATATATATATATACACACACACACACACACACATATATATATATATATATATATATATATATATATATATATATATATATATATATATATATATATATATATATATATTTCCCTCTTTTGTTTTCTTTATCAGCACTCTATGCCTCTCAACCTTGGCTGCTTGCCCTCTCCAGCTCCATCTTTTGCATGCAGCAGCTATGGGTTAAAAACATAACTGTAAATCAAGCTTCTTCTTCTACTTTTGGAAAATATGGAAACTAAAATGGTATAGTGTAATTCTAAACTATTGAAAAGAAAAAGAAGTATACATTTTTTTGGCAATCTTAGTTTGTGGACATAATGAAATTAGCTTGTTTCCTTGACTTAAACTCTATTATTACACACCGATTCTTGTATGTGGAATATTTGTGACTAAATATTTACAGCAGTCTTCTGCATGGCCATATTGTTCTGTAGCTAGCTAGCTAAAATGACAAGGCACATTCGACTTTAGGTTCAATAAAATATTTTTTGATAATAAATATATTTATACATACATATATAATATAGTTTTTTGGGGGGCAAGAATCGACTTAATATTTTGTAAACAAAAGCACTCCTCACAATTCAGAACATCATGCTAGCATAATTTTTGTTAGCTTAGCTTCAATTCAGTTATGACACATTGGTTTAAAACTATAACTTCCACAACATATTTTTAGAAATATATAGTACATCTTTCCACCATAGAGTAAGTACCTTCATTTATTAGACTATTTAGTTATTTTTATTCTAAACTGGTGACTTCCTGTTTATACTGTTTTTACAGTACATGTTTCTTTAATAGGACAAAGCTAAAGATGCTGCTTCCAGTAATTGGCAATTCCCAGGCTTTTGATAAGTAAAACATTTATACCAGGCAAGAGAAAACAAAGATAAAAGAAGGCGCTGTAAAAAAAAAGAGCATTTTTTTATCACCTGTTTTACAGAGCAACAGGGGGTTGAGGGACTTGAATAAAGAAGAGAACAGAGCAAAAGTAGTCAAGTGCAGCATGAAAGAAGTGAGTCTAATAGAATTTAACATAATAAAAAGTGCTTGTTTGTTCAGGCAGGTTCAAAGTACTGAGTTTGACAAATATTCAAGGTAAACATGAGAAAGGAAGGAGAAAGTGATTTCTTAGCTTCATAGCTGCAGGCTGTATGGAGGTGAATCTACAGTGTGTGTTTGTGTGTGTGATTGTGTGTGTGTGAGAGAGAGAGAGAGTACATCTGTTTCTAATGTTGCTGCACAATGGCAAAGATTTACGACAAGAGCTGACGCGAGTATGGCCTATTAGACTCCAATAATGTCAAACCAGGACTTAACAGTGACCTGGGGAGGAAGGGGATACCTGTCTGTGCTGTCATCACACACACACAGACACAGATACACATACTTGTGCAAATACACACACTGATTTTTCTAATGGGCCAGAGAGCCTCTTTGGCCAAAGCTTACAGAGTAGAATGACTATGGTGATTTCATGTGAGACTACATGTATAAGGAAAGTATCTACCCCAGGGTAACATTTCAAACACACAAACAGAAACACTCACACACACACACACACACTTCCTGGTTTGTTTCTGTCACCTGGAGGCTGAAGAAAACAACAGGACTTCTGGTTATAGGCCAACATGTCAAAAATACAAAGACAATGGCTGCAGCAAGTATGACTCACCATGCACACACAAATACACATGCACACACACACACACACACATGCACACGCTCCCTGGGGTTTGGCTCAGTAAAGAACATTCCCTCATTACAGCAGCATAGCTGAAGTTCAAAGAGGGAGAGGAAACGCTATGCTGTTACCAAGGCTCCAACTGGCTGCGAGCCTGGACCATCACGCTACCACTGTCACGATTTATCATACTGACACACTGACCAATAGCTGGGCAAGTTGAACACACACTCACGCACTCACTTGTACTGGGCTAAGTGGCCAGCAGTGATGTCAATTATAGACTTTGTTACTGGGTCAACTGAGTATAACAGTATAAAGTTACGAGACCTGATCTACAGGTCTGTCCTTGTCTGTCAATACTGAAGCACTTCAAATGATACAAAGATAAAAACAATAAGATATAAAAAAAACAAGAAATGAACAAATAGTTGGGTCTTAAAAAGGTCAAAATACGTGAGATTCTGACTTCAGAGACTGATCGGCTTTGGTTTAAGACTTAAGACGTAAGCTCTGCTCAGAGGATGGGGTGCGAGTGATGTACTTGTGATAACAAAGCTCTTCTGACTTACATTGTCAAAGGTTTTCAGTTCCAGAGCTCTAGAAGGGGGAAGATGGATTTTAATTGTATTCAGGATTTAAGAGGGTGCCTGTGGGAGGTGAGGATATTAGCATTTGTGTATGGAAGTTTATTTCAGAGCTTTGGGAGAATTTCACACACACAACAAAAGATTCTCAGCACAAAGGTGACCTTCTAACTTTCAGAGCTTTCAATAACACACAGTTATCACAGAACTAAATCAATAAATGAAGCAAAGCTAAAAGTTATTATTAGAGATAGAGTGGTCACTTTGTTAGCCATCAAAAAGGCTGATTGATGGCGTTCTGAATGAACTGGCATTGGCAGATGCTTGTGCTTATAAGGCTAATAAAAAAACACCAACGCAGTACTCCTCCAAAACACAAGAGGGCAGTGTGGTCTGTATGTTCGTCAGATTGCCTGTTTCCGGTCCTGCTGTTTTCTACTTGTGTTTTCACAACAAGTTTGAGTGTTTTATGTTACATCAAAGCTGTTAATGTTGCAATAAATCATACAGAAACTAAATGTACAGCTAATGTGTGGCAAATGCTGTTCATGCGTGATTACACTTGGGAGGAGTACTCCGACTTGTATGTCAGAAAAGGGCTATGCAGACCTACTTTTTTGGTGATGCCATCAATTCAACATGGAAGTATAAACCAGGCTGAAGTCATAATACCTATTTTCAGAGCTTAAAAAAGCTCTTTGACGACCAAGTTCCAGATGTCCTTTGTGGCATTATTTCACTGAGCTAACACCATCCTTTTGTTTTGAAAATGCTAGTCAAATTAGTCGATTTTGTATTTCATTTGTTATTATTGTCTCACTGCTGCATTTTACCAAATACAAAACAATGACTCTACTAATGTTAATTTGGCATCATATTTGTTAGCCCAAAAAGCTCCTGTGAGGAACTTTAAGAAAAAGTCCATTTTGGCGCCCCCTGTGGACAAAGTGGTACCTCGTACTCCTTAGCCTGTTATATCCTGTGCATATGTAAGTGGTGTTTTTCAAACAAAATTATAAATGTATAAACAAAACATAAATGTTTGCCGTGTATAATGCTAAAAAATAAATCACTAACGCCTTACCATGGCAATGTTTTCAGATGTTATGTATAAACATAAATGTATCAGTCTGCATTCTGATGGCCTTGTGTGCCTTTGTGTAAAGAGGCATCCATAATAATTCCAGCCTGTTTCATAACCAGCTAAAAACCTCTCACAGGAGCTTTAAAAGAGCTCATCAGGATGCACCTGAAAATTTATTGGACTGAATATCATCATCACGTCTGTGAGACAAAATGAAGACTGAGGTGTTTGTTGTGCTGTATTTGGCTGCATTAGGCCGGTCAGGGGAAGGCCAGCTGCACTAAAGCAGCCTTATATGAAGTGAAGCAACACACACAGAAACACTGAGATGCTGCACACAACTCTCCAACAAAATCCAAGTCGACTTTTCCTCTGCCTCAAATCCCTCATGCATCAGCTATGACGGCATGCTGTGCACTGCCATGACGTGTCATTGGCTCATCTCTCCCAAGTTATATGTGTGCGTGTCTGTGAATTCCCATAAAAGTTGAAGAGGCAGTTAATTCTATATGTCAAGTAGGCGTGTGGGCATCTTTCTTCCTACCATTACCTTCCAGTAAATACTATAAATGTAAAGTGAGTGTGTGTGTTTCCATATAACATGAGCAGGCAGTAAGCAGTCTTGATTCCAAATTTTCCAGTCAGCGTTACTGAGCTGCTGGCAGACATGGACGGCAGACACATAGTCATCCTGTCAGGGTCCTGCCAAGTCTTCCATGTCCGTGTCTCACATCTGCTTGCTGTTATACACGCGTACCCAAACTCCCACAGTATGAAGATTTAAGATCCTTTGACAACTAAGAAGCACATCAACACCAACACCCCCACAGTTTGGTCTCCATCTCCCACACTGAACACCCACTCAGGTTCATTTAGTGTTTGCAGAGAGGAGTGGGAGGACTTAGCAAATTATTGGTAGAGAAATTAAAGTTCAGTTACATCTACTTGAAAGACAGTTTACCAGTCACTTCAAAACATCTGCACTTGTTATGTTTGGGTTTTTACATTTTTTATTTCTTAAATCAACCCTCTTCACAGTCAAACAGCAGCTGGGCTCTTTCTATCCAGCATTTACCATTCTCTATTTTCAGCCACCAAAGTTTAGCTCAGGTCACCAAATATCTCTTTTCAGCAACTGATGTCATGTTACAGATATTCGTTTTCACCAACATGTGGGTCAGGAACTGCTCTCATTGAATAATTTCCCTCCAGTCTCAGATTTATGTCAAATCATAACCATGTTGTTAGAAGTGGGTAGGATTCTACAAGATGAGGCCACAGGAGCACTGCTCCAACCATGCTGCTCTGAGTTACGGAAGATGCTGCCTTGCTCTGATTGGTTTCAGACCCATTTACCGAGGTGAATTGGCCGAGCAATGCCAGGCTAGCGTGTAGACTTGCTTAGTAAACATACTGCTATCACTAGATTTTGCATTTAATTGTAGATTCAAAGTTTGGAGAACAAACCAAGCAATGATCTCGAGTCTAAAATTGGGAAAATTGTACAAAAGTGTTGAAACTGCAGTTCCTAGAGTGTCCACTTGAGGCTGGCTGCAGAAACATAAGAAAACAACAAACAAATATTCACAAAAGACATTATAAACAGTCTTACAGCCCGTATCAGAAAACAGTTTCAGTCTAAATAGTTAATTTATCTATTAGCATACACTGTATTGGGGGGTGGGGGGTGGGGGGGTATTAAATTTATGAGTTTTGCCCATATATGGGCATAACTGACTTGACTGACAGGCAGACGCCCTTTAGCTGTCCGCAAAGAGGCTTAGGGTGCCCCTCTTTGTCTCAACATAACTGGAACAAAGCTAGTTCCAGTATTTACAACATCGCCCCGTCAACTATGGATGTCAAAACTCCATATCAGAAACAAATGGGTGACATCACAGACACTATGTCCTTGTATTACAGTCTGTGGAACAAACATGGGTATCTTAGCATGTAGTTACGTGTGTATGCTGAATATGATATGGAAAGTAAAAGATTTCATAACCAAAACAAAGCTTTGGTTGGGTTTGCTTAGGTTTGAACAAAACCAGATTTCTAACTTCCCCTCTGATCTGACTCACTGATTCGCCAGATGTCAACCAATGTTTTGGACCTAACTTCTCAATAGGTTATAAATGCAACATTACAAACATTTTTTTAATAAAATAATCTTTAAAATCTTATATGGATTCCTCCAATTAAAGGTAACTTTCCACCGGCTTTCACTTGCCCTTTAAAATCAAGACTGTTGAAGTGTAATTCCCCACCAATGAAATGCACACACACAAACACACACTCATCCCCCAGGATTAGGCCTCTCCAGCACCATCGACAGTGTGACTGTGTTTTCCCCTTTGAAGTCCTGGAGTCAGTAAACCTCTGGGAAACTGGCATCGGTTCTCACCCCGTCTCCACACCCAGTCTGCTAAACTAAAAGAGCAGCTTCCCAAAAAGCCTCATTAAAAAGTCAAGAGAGGAGCTCCTCGTTATAATGATCTGTTCAAAAAGCCTTACCGCCTTTGTGTCAAGTTAAGTCCAGAGATTCTATCTTCTTTTGGGGAAATGCTCTCTCATTTCAGAGGCATCAGTCATTCATCCGTGTCTTTAAGAGCTTCCTATCTACTCAGTGTCCTTTTTTTCCTGTAACACACACAGCACTGTTTGGGATTAAGACTGCAGGCTTTAATACAGAAGATATTCAGACTTTAAAAAAGAGGGATTTGAGGAAGTCCATCATACTTACAGAGACAGAAAGGAGGAGAGACATTGTCATTTTGAGGAGAGAAAACTCCAGAGACTATGTTTTCAATATCCACTCACTTTGGCAAGCTAAGTCTGAAAATGCTCTAACATAACAGAGCCAGCAACAGATCCACGTGGACAAAAAGACAAACTAGAGACAGAAAGAAAAAATAGAGGCAGAAAAGACTAAACATCTTTACCCTCAAATTGTTGTGTCTGGTTAAAAAACAGCTTCTAATTCACAATCCATCATTATCCCTTTCCATCACAACAAAGAAAAATATGACTCCCTGAGGTGTACAGAAATAAAGACAGAAGATTTAAAGTGCACGCTGCCTCAGCTTGACTGATGAGAAAACAGTGTGACAGTGCTTAGGTGTATGATTGATATGCTGTTGGTGTATGTTGCATGCAGAGGAGGGGGTATACACAGGGCAGTGCTGGTGATCTGAGGTGTTCGGCCTATATATAAGTCTTGATGCCAGAGGGTAGAGTGGCCTGCATTCCTCTGATTCAGCCTGAAAGATGGATACCAAAGATACCTATCTTCTCTGTCACAGTGTCTCTTAACAGTGACTCATGCCTGGAGGGTGAAGCTCAACTCAACTATACTCACCTCTTTAGGCCTTTTATACCCCTAACCCTGTGTCATGCAATGACAAAATATGTGCTACTTGATACCTACATGTCTTTTGGATGCAAAAGAAGTTGTCTGTTTTATCATTCAAAGAAAATGAAACTGGCTTTATAAAATTGTTAAAAAAGTCTATATACAGAAAAAGTAGGGCTACAAATATATCTATTATCAAAATATGTTGTTCTGCAATAAAAGCACTGCAACAAGGACTGTTAGAAACATCCCCTTTTTAGCATGACACATTTCCTAGCTAACATATTTTTTTGATAGTGTCACACGACAACCTCAGAATCATAAATTCCAAGCTAACTTTCTACTATAAGCTTGCTAACTCTGATTTCGCTAGTTTACACTTAGATGCTAGCAAACATCTTCAGCAGGAAATGGCTGAATGCTAGCAGAAGCACATAAGTCAGCTGAGGTATTATCATATTAAAAAAAAACAATAACCCACACCAAGGAATTTTGGAGGTGTTGTCAACTTGGATCCAAGTATAAGCAAAGCTAACAGGTTCAGAAATATGTTGTTCTGCTATAAAATGTGCATTGAGGATAGTGGCTAATTATAGCATTATCCCTTGTTTTAGCCTGTTTCATTGCTGTGATAGTCACTGAGCATATATATAAGCAACCACCAAGGAAAATAGTGTAAAGTAAAAGTTTTGGGGCCTGATGGATACATTTAAATGTAAACCCATATACTAGATAAGCAATTAGCCACAGTATGATACAGGCTAACATAAAAATGCAGCAGGTATAAGAACTTGTTGTTAAGTGATTGTAAGCACGCTAATGGAGAGGGAAGTGGGAGGCAAAAAAAAATAAAGGAAATGAGGACCTGACTGGAGAACAAAGTAGCTAAATATTCCCTGTGTGACTAAAAGAGGAGATGACAAAGCCATGACAGGGGTGAAAGAAGCTGTAGACTACATGTTGTGTGATTTTGGCTCTGATCCACACCTCTGAACTTCTCTCTTCTGTTTTGATATAGTGTGTGATCTTCAGGGCGTATGAATAAAACACACTCTGAACCACTATGGGGAAAAAGAGCTATGTTTAAGTTTCACGTAAAGTTTAATTATTGTAATGCCAAGTTTCACTCATCAAATCTAGTAAGGGATTTTCCTCTGTGCACGTTTGAATCACAAGCAGAAACTTTAACTACGTGTGCGGATTTTGGGTTTGTGTGTGTGTTTTGGCCTCAGAACTGTGGGAGTGGATTTATCAACAACAACAACACAGCCCAAGCCAAGTCCCAGAGGACCTGAACGCTAAAAGCCCCTCTGGTTCTCATGATGGCCCTGCCTGCTAGGCCCGTCACTGGATTGTGTTCATTTTGTATTGTGAAACTCTGTTCAATGTAGGGACAAATATAGCAGGAGATCACTGCTTAATCACAACGTTAGCATGGGTGTAATTATAGTATAATTACACACACACCACATCAGTGTCGTCAACATAGAACCGGTTCTGTTTTTATGTTTGTGAGATGAGTGATTTAAGAGTCAGTCTTTAATCTGGGTCAATCATAAAGGACAGAAAGGGAGAGCATGTTTGCATTTTACTCTCACTCTGACTTTTGTCCACTGCAGTAAAGAGTTTTCTCAAAAAGAGGACTGGCTACATGTTTTTGTGAAATTGGTAAAGGTCAAAAAGTAAAGGAAAGAAAATGTTAGGAGGAGAGAAACGAGCCGAGCAAAACAGGGCACAGAGCCAAGTCAACCTCCAATGCACAAATAAATCAAGTGCAGATAAAATTCCAGCATTTCAAGGCTAATCAAAATAATCTTGATATCTATGAAATGCATAATCAAGAACAACTGATTGGCTCTCTCACTGTTAAGCATACAAATAGATTCTGTAAGCCTTTTCTCTATGATGGACTGTCCAGGAAAAGCTCAGCATCAGCACATAATTTGATCCATGTAAGACCCATGACTTTTCAACCAACATTTATTATATTGCCCTGGCAACCCTGCCCTAAATTTGTGTAAGTTGTGTTTAGCATTAGTTTAGTTCACTTAAACTGCAAATTGCTTGGCAACACACCCGAATGCTGAGCCAGATGTGACCAGTGTCATATGTATTGTCACTGATGCCTGCTTTGTTCTGTACCACTGGGGGGCTTTGCTATTGCTCTCCCAGCATTGGCTTGTCATTTACAGTAGGTACTTGAAACCGAGAAGAGGTGTGCTCTCCCCGAATTGGTTTTTCATGTTAAGTATGTACTTGAAAGAGAGGAGGTGTGCTCTCACTGCCTTGGCTTTTTAATGTATGGACATGCAAGAAAGGGGAAGTGTGCTCTCCCAGCTTTGTTTTTTTCATGTATGTAAATGAAAGAGAGGGGAGGTGTAATCTCTCTGCCTCAGCTTTAATGTATGTACATGAAGGAGTGTGGAGGTGTGTTCTCCCCACATTGGCTTTTAATTTGTGTACTTGAAAATGATGGGAAGTGTGCTCTGCCTTCTTTGGCTTTTCACCTCAGGCTTTTGCATTCCATGTAAGCAAGAGGAAAGGCAGAGAGCTCCCAGAACAAAGGTATGCTACCAAATTTAACTTACTGCATGCAATTAATGTATTCTTTTTTTAAGAGGGGTCTGTGGACTGAAATGTAGATCTTTACTGGGAGGAATGTGAAAAACAGTCTCATGTGGCAAGGGCTGGTATAAGCCTTAGCTACTACCTGCTGCACTTAAAGACATTGAAATAACCACAAAAAATGTTTTCTTACTGGTCCCATTTGCTATTGTAAGTTGAACAGAGGCATTGATATTAATTTCAGCATGTTCTGTAACCAGGTAAAAAGTTATTCACAGGAGCTTTAAGTGACAACTTACTTTTATTACATAAACACTTCAGATAAAAAGTATGAGATTTAAAAACAAGCATTACCCGAAAGGGAAAAACAGATAGCTGAAATTCTCCTTTATTTAGAACAGATGTAACATAATATTGAACAGAACATCTTAAGTGTGAACTCCAGAGAGTGAGCGGTCGCTGATAACGGATGAAAGAAAACTCCAGCCTCTGAAGCCAACATCATAGACTAAACCCTTGGCAGACACACAAAAAAAAAGAAAAGCAAAAAAAAAAAAAATGAACAAAGCAGAGAAAGCTACAAAGATGGCAAAGAAAGAGAAGGTCAATTCAGTGTGCAGGTGATGTGGCTGCAGCTGCAGCCATACAACAAGCTGTCTTTGATTCACTGCAGTTCAAACACATAGCAGGAGAATCACCTCACCGATGAAAGAGCGCCAATGATATCAAACTACCACATCTTAGCTGACGCATGGGGCACTCAAACACACACACACACACACACGCACGCACACAGAATGATAAACCACAGGCTGGCAGATTAATGGTGACAGTATAAAGATATTTATTCCAGCATTATAACACAGAAAGTGCAGGTAAGTGAACCTCTTTCCCCTCCAGATGTTGACGGTTGACTGATTTTTTTACTCACACTTGAATCCAGTCACTCAGTCTGGATCAGACACTAGCGCTCATGTCTGTGATGTTAACCCCCTGAGGGTGCTTTACCTGGACGGACGAGAAGTCAGAGGAAGAAGATACGGAGAAGAAAGTGTTGTCAGGGTGGATCAGAGGACAGATAAAGGAGATGTAGAAGACAAGAGCGAGGGGGGAGAGGAGAGGAGGGAAAGGTGGACAGGCATCAACATCTACAGGCACCTGCATTAGTCCTTACACATGTTTTAACTTCTGCTAGAGCTGCAAAACAGCTAAAAGACGGGAAGGAAGAAGCTTATTTTCCATGAAGCTATCAAGGGAGGTTTGGATAGACTCTCCAAATATCTCTTAAAAAAACACACAGATGCTAAAATTCTTCATTCCCAACAGCTGGGCGTAAGTGAACAAACAGGCTTCCTGGATGGAAAAAAACACACTTTTATAAGGAGAAGGGAAGTGCACAAGCTGTTTTTGTCTTGTGCTGTTTCTAAATGTCAAACTTGTTTATTTTTATCCACAAAGGAGCAAATACAACTGAGTTTTATTTAGAGGCACACAGCAGTTCCTGTACAGCAAGACAAGCAGAGAAGCAACTGGTGTCAGGGCTCTGCTGAGTTTTTAACAATGTGGCGAAACCACACCACAAATCACGCACAGCCCAGATAACTCTTAAATTCAAGTCAGGAAAATGTTGTGCATGATCGTTGAGATTTAATCTAAGTTGTAGCTCTGACGGTGAAACGTCTCTAATGTCCCTCCAAGAGAGCAAAAGATGAGGATAAGAGAGAGAAAAGGCTCTTGTTTGAGGATTTCTGGAGTCTCAGCTCTCAGCACGACTCGGCTCTAACTACAAGCAGAAGTTACTCGAATCTGTCTGCTGTCTGTGCGTGTCTGTCTCGCCGCAGGGATGCGGCACTGTCTGTAACCATGGAGACCACAGGGATTTAGTCAAAGGAAATGATGGTGTGTTGCACATATGGACACACAGAGAGAAGCATCTTTTTGGTGAGTGAAGTGAGGAAAAGTCACAACTCTTGTCTTTAAAGGACTTTTTAGACATAAATAAACAGAAACACAACTCCCTGAGAGGCATTCAAGTTCAACGTGTCATTCAAAGGCATCTTGAACTGTTCACTTAACACTTGTTCTATCAGTCATTTTTTTGCATTAGCCTGCTACGTTAGCTATCCCTACCTAATCCCAGCAACCACTGAGGCCTCCTTAGAACATGCCCCAAGTATTGATGCAATAAAATATAATTATATACAAATCAAACCTAAGGTGTTGAAAACTGAAACCAATGCTGACGTAAAAAAAAAATGCAGTTTCTTAAACGTCCACTTGAGGCCGGCTCCAAAAGTCTGGAAATTCGTATTTACATCTATGTTAAAATGCTGATTTTATTGCAAAAGTAAGTGAGCATGTTGTAGTTATTTGCCAGGAAGCTAAAAACTGCCTCAGCTTCAACTCTCAATCTGTTGCTAGCCTGACTCAGCATATTCAATATGGTGACCACTAGCAAAATAGCTACAAATAGTTAATGTCACTGAGACGACTGCATCCATGTTTTATATAGTCTATGGTAGAAACCTGTTTTTCAGCCTACGCAGTTGATTGCTGTAGGTACTCCAACCTCTAAGTACCTAAAATGACCTGGGCTAATGTTAGCATTAGCCAGGCTTGCAGCATCTTTGGACTCAAGCAGATGGAAAAGGGCATCAGAGATATCCTGGATTTTAATACTGGATGCTGCTTTTTATAACTGTTTTTATTTACATTTTCAATTAGCTTAATAATAAATTTAAGTGGAACAGCATTTAATTATAAGACAGAAGTGATTATTTTCAATATTTTGTGAGCTTTACATAGCATAGCATACTTTGCTAGTGGGCTATTTTTGTTTGTCTAAGTTACATGACATTCTGCAAATCTATTTATTAATTTTTCTTTTGCCTGCTTTAAAATAGTTTTTGCTAGTGGTAGAAAAAAAATGTATGCTGCAGTAAAACAGGCTTATGTTATGAAGAAAAAAAAGCTAAGAACACTTACAGAGAGGGCTGAGAAATTACAGCATCAGAAAGGTATTTTGACAGACATACAAGCCAACTTTACATATTACATTTTCAGTTGTATCAAATGCTTTTCAGACACTGGCTGGTTATTGCCCGCATCTTATGCTACAGTAATACCACTGTGGTCAACTTTTTAAAGCAGAAAGAGATATAAAGTGGGGTGACAAGAAGGTATAATCAGTCAAAACCTAGTTGATTTAAGCTTGTGCGGAGATAATTTGGATAAGGGACACTTGGTTGAACAGAGGACTGATAATGATGGGACTGACAGATGAGGGGGTGAAGAAAAAAAATAGAGGGTACAGAAAGAGGTAGTTGTCCGAATAAAATGGCAAAGTGTGAAGCAAGAGCCCTTTTTATTAAAACATAGAGTGCACTTTATTTAAGTATCTGGAATTTAAAGCTGCAGTGCTGCATGTTACTGCTCAACAACTTTCAATAACTGAAATCTCATCTTAGTGCTCATTAAGTGATCTTTAAAGGAGTGATATTGAGCTGTTTTAGACTATTAGTGTCCCTTTGGTATCCCGTAGTAGCTTTACATGATTTACAGCTCAAAAAAATATACACATTTTTCTCACACTGGTCATTTAGAAAACCATATTTCAGCCTCTGTCTGAAACACTTCAATTTTAGCTGCCGTCTCTTTAAGGCTACCGATTCAATAAACCTCCTTCTTTCTGATTGGCCAGCCCTCTAGAGGCCTGTTGGGTGCAGAGCTATAGGTAGACCCTGGATATTTGAGGTCCATGTCACCTTTTATGAATCAGTTATGAGCTGTGTATGCGATGACCTCATCATTTCAGCAAGTCTTGCAAAGATTTCGTGCTTATAGAACGGACCGTTTTGAGCAGTTTACAGACAGATTCAGGGATATCACACGTCATATGAATATGCAGTGTTTTGAAAATTAGCACGTTTAGTATAGACACCAAACACTGTAACTTTAAATCAATGGTTAGAATATGGAAAAGCATGTTACCCTCCCTTTAAAGAGTCTAAAGAGAGAGCGATACTAGAATTAACCAGCACAACGGCAGCTCTTGCACCACCAGCGGTTATAACCCTCGGCAAAGCTGTCCTTTGAAAAAGCTCCAAACACACATTTGCAATCCCAGAAAAGCAGGCATGTCATGTCGAATACTTCCTACGTATTGTAAAATGAACTTAATGAGCAACTATGAAAGAAAAATACAGAGAGTGGATCCACACAGGGTTTTGGATGGAATTATCTCTGGTTTATGGCACACACACACACGCGCACACACACACACACACAGTTAACCACCAGTGGTCAGACTGGCAGGCAGGAGGAAGCTCGAGTGTGCTGTGCTTTGACCAGTGCAGCGCACATTTGCTGCCAACATCCACCGCACATGAACAAAAACTCATACCGCTGCTTTGTTCTACCACAGCTTCTGTGTCAGTGTGCACGTATGTGTGTGTGTGTGTGTTTGGATACATGCAGGGCCTACAGTTTGACCTTGTTTAAGAGTCTGCACCGCAGGCCTGTATGTCCACATATAGAGTGTGTGTGTGTGTCTGTGTGAGTGATTGTGTTACAGTGTCCTCTAGGAGTTTAAGTCACAATGTAAACAATGCAGGGACTCCCTGGGCTTGTGTTTACTGACCGAGATAAAGGCTGTCATTCCTCTCTCGCCACCAGACTACTTCCTCCTCCATCCAATTGGAGCCAGGCGGAGATGCACTTAAGCCTTGGCAGTGTCAGAACAATCTTATCTGGCCAATAAAGTCTCTTGAATGGATTTAGATTAGAGAGAGAGAGAGGGGGAGGACAAGAGGAGAGGGCACACTGGTGCAATAGGGTCACTCTTCCCCCCTTAGAGACAGCACTGCCCTCATTCTCCTCTTCTTCTCCTCTTTCCTCACATGTTAATGTACTTGGAACTCTGCAAAACCTCTCCTCAGCCCTGAGATGCTGGCTGGCATAACAAACAGGAGCGAAAGCCCGAAATAGTCTCACTCTGCGTGTTTCCCATGCTGCTCTGGAGGTATTTCCATGGCCGGGCTAAATCACGGCGTTGGATCGTATAATTTACCCACTTGTCTGCCTTTCTACTTCCCTCTCTCCATGAGTTGGCTGGGTGACTCTCTACTTCTCACTGTCGCTTTTCCTTCACCTCTCCTCATGCTCTATCTCACAATTTCTTCATTTTTTCCCCCTTTTTCAACCCCTCGTCTCGCTCCATCTGTGGTAGGCAGCGAGACGCATGGTCTACCCACACTGACCATTAAAAAGCAGCGCGCTGCCTCTGTCATTTAGCCTGCCTGTCTGGTATACAGCTCAGGATGTTGTAAACCAGGACACACCACAAACTCGCTACCTATGACATCACAGGTTATGGGTTCATCTCATGACATTTCTGATAGGTTTTTCCAATTTCATTCACTCCTTTACTATATTCATGACCAGACTTTAATTTCCTAATAGCTCAAAATGAAGAAATCCTTTAACGTGCCTCTGATAACACCATACATGCTGTATCAAGTAGGGGTCAGTAAAGTCTGAGAAAACAGACCATTAAAACCATAAACTGTATGTAATATGGTCGTATTCTCCATGACTTCACCCATCTGTTCCTGATACAGTCAAATGAAGCCAATCATTGGACAGGGCCATATTGGATATGACGCAGACTTTGAGCTTCCTTTACAACAGCTATAGGGCGTCCGTCAGTCACATGAGCTGAGCCTCTGACTGGAAAAAACTTGTAATCCTAGTATCTTCTAAACCACTGAGTTACAAAAAATTCAACCCCCGTACAGCGTGCCGATAGCGAAATTAGCCTAGACATAAGCCGTTTTTTTTTAACCAGGCTGTGAATATGTTTTTAATGCCATAAAAGTCTGTTTTTGTTTTTTTGGCTTGGTGTGTACATGACTTCCAGTCTTTCTGCAGCCAGCCTCTAGCAGATATCTGATGAACAGCAACTTTTAGCACTTCCGCATAGGCTTAGTTTTTCCCTACCGGATGTTGCCCCTTGCTTAAAATATAAGTTGCTCTATTTCAGAAAATTTTTCTTTTTTTAAGTTATTTTTTTAGGCTTTTTATGCCATTATTTTTGAGAGGACAGGACAGTGGACGAAGTAGGAAACAGGGTGAGAGTGGGGAGTGACATGCAGGGAAGTCGCCACAGGTCGGACTCAAACCCTGGCTGCCCCCTCAAGGGCCCATATGGAGTGCAACCTTTACCACTGGGCCATCTAGGCTCTATATTTCAAAAATCTTTAATTTTGACAGGACATATACACAACTTCCTTTTCATTGTAAGATGAATGAAAACAATTTGGAGAATGAATAGAAAAGTTAAAATGTTTGATGCATCATTTTGGAAGATTAATGGGTTTCTAAAGTGCTGACCATCCTTCAAAGGATGGCAAGATATGGTCCTCAAACCAACACTAGACATAACTAGATATATTAGCTAGCTTAGTTAACAAGCTTTGTTCCTCACCAAAATGCATTTTTGCCACACACAGCTAGCATGAAGGAAGATAACTACAGTGGTGAAGCAGTTTGGAGGTATTTAAAGCCACCACAATTCATTCACCACAATTTTTCATATCAGATTAGCATCGGTATCAGCCAAGACCAAAGTCGAGGTATTAACATTCTGAAGCTGCATGTAGTTTAAGTTTAGTAATTCTGTACCATTTCTAATCAGCTCTCCTTATGAAAAAAAGTCCCAAAATATAGATTTTTTTTTTAACGTTACAACACTGGGTATTGTATTCAAGTCTGGTATCAGTATTTGAACAACTCTACTGCGTTTCGAGTATCACATACTCAACCTTAGTTTTTTATTACCAACAGGGGATTTCTTGCACACATTTACACTCCAACCACAGGCGGACTCCATAAACTAAAAAGAAAAAAATGCTATTATATGAGTCTTAATGCAGCACAGGCTTCATCTGTTCCACCGTGAGAGAGAAACAACAGAAGAGGGACGTAATGAAAAGAGCGGGAGAGTAATGGGAGCATAAAAAGCAGCTATAAAATATTTTTAGCCTCAGACTCATTCATGTCTCGAACCAGAGCCAGGAAGAACCACAGTGCCATGACTATGAATGGTACTGTTAGCTAGTTAGTATTTTCTTTCCTTCTCTTTCTTTCCTCGCTTGGCAAGTGCACTGCCACTGGAGGAATGCCTGCATCAGATTCATGGGTGTGTGTGTGTATGTCATTGTATATGTGTGTGTATGTGTGTGTGCAGAGTTGGGACAAAGAGAGCCAGTGTGGACGACAGAACACAATCAACCACTCAATGGATAGCTATTAACTCATCGCACACAAACACACACACAAATTCCTGAGTCCACAGACAAGTTCCAGTGACATTCAAACCCGACCGACCAATCAGAGCGCACCGACAGCAGCCACAATGGAGCCAGTCAATGAGAAGTAGAGGATGATGGGAGATTGGTGAATCAAATTGTCCAGCTCCTCATCCCTGTCACACTAATCTCCCCCCTCCTCCTCTTTTTCCCAGGATGGATGGTTTGGTTGTTAAAGTTGGTTAGAGGAGAAGATGGGGCACAGTTCACCTCCCACACACTTGTGTATGAATCATCCCTTTGTAGGCCGGGTTCGATTCCTGACACTTGAGGACTCCTGTGTGTCTGTGTGTTTGGGTTTTATTTTGACAACATGCAAATCCATTGTTATTGTCTGTTTACTTGTTTGTTAAAGTCCGTATTCAAGGCTGTGACGACATGATTACCTCTTTTAAAACAAGCTCTAAAACATACAGTTCATCTAAACACATATGACTAAGGCCGAGTTAAATATTACCCTCGTCTCAGAGAAAAACATGCTCACAGAGGCCCAAAACAAAAATTGAAAGTAAACACTTATGATGACTCAAATTGTCTGTTGAAAACATCCCATTGAAACTTTGACCTCCTGTACTTGTGGTACTTGAGCGAGTATCCACTTACAAGAGCAATGAGGGATTACATCCTGGTAATATGTTTAATGTTTTAACTTCAAAAGTTAAGTTCAGATTGAGTGTTTTTGGTTGTCTTGGAGGTTACCCCTCATTAGATGGTCTCAACAACGCTGGATGTTAATACTAAACGTTAGCAGTTACAAATTCATATGTGGTACAAATCCCAGAATGTGTCCGTAAACGGCTCAAAACAGTTTGTTCAAAATATAGCACGAGATCTCCACAGGACTCGCTAAAATGATGAGGTCATCACATGAGGATTTCAAAGCTGGTTCATGACACGTTGGAGAAGGGGGGCCTCAAACACCGAGGTCTACTCATTGCTCAGGCCCTGACAGGCTTTCACAGGGGCTGGCCAATCAGAGGGAAGTGTGTGTGGAGTAGGGCGCCCGAAAGAGACAGCAACTAAAACAAAGTGTTTCAAAAAAAGGCTGAAATAAAGGTTTTATAAAAGACCACTATGAGTAAAAAGTGTTTTTTTTAACTGTATATCATTCTAAGACACTATGAATGTATCAATGGGACAATATAAAGTCTGAAAAAAGCACAATAGCCCCTCTTTAAACTATTCAGGATATACAAGTAAAGGCTTAATTTGTATTAATGGAAAGCTATTTTAATGGCACCTCTTCACCAATAACAACAGCTTAGAGTTAGCTTGAGGCTACCACAATAACTCACAAGTACTCAACCTGAAGTAACCTTTTCTCCTGTAATGCTAACACTCTTAATGGTTCACCACAAACCACAACACATAAAAAAAGACAGGTGAACTGCGCGCTACCTGTGAAGCACCTCATGTGTCTACCTTTCCTCGAACTTTCCCGTCTCTGTCTCTCTGTCAAGCAGAAACAAACAAAACAATTTTCCCTTTGACAAATTCCTCTGCAAAAAAAAAAAAGAGTCAAACCAAAAAAGCTCCTTTATCATCTCACCGAGAGCCCCCTTTCAACACACACACACACCTCACTATCACACTCACACTTTCTCTGTCACGTCTTCATTTTTAGCAGCCAGCCCTGTTACATGGAATATGAGACGACCACCCACACACACAAACACACTTGACACACACACAGACATGCACATATGCCGCTGGGAAATGTGAATGACTGTGTCCCAAAAAGTGTCGTAAAGACGCTAAATACAATAGTGCCTTGTGCTGCAGAGATGAGTAACTCAGAGCTTTTGTGTACATGTGTGCTCACGAGTGCACGCGCGTGTGTGTGTGTCCATGTGGTTGTGTTGCACAACCAAAATCCAGGCAAGCTCATGCGGGTGCCGAGCGACATAAATCACACTCTGAATCAATTAGTAAGCTTAAATGTGAGAAGTCCTGCAGCGGTCGGTAGCCTGGTACACGGTCTAACGCTGGCTTGATTACAGACACACCACACCCAAACATGAACACACACGAACAAATCTCAGACACACAAAACACACACTCTGAGGAAGGGTGCGGGTATGATGTCGGTCATAATCGCACATAAAAGCAGTCAAAAATGAAGCTCAATTAAAACTGTATCCTGCTGGATTCTGTCGTTTCTTCCATGTGTTTTGAAAGTGTGCATGTCTGACGGATGATCAAACACACAGGGAGTTGTCCTAACTTAACCGAAGAGGTGTGTTTCTGTCCATTTAAGTCAGACACAGTTTCCACCTCTGTGTCTCTGTTACATAACCCTGTTTAATGAGCGCACTTTTTGTAGATCACCTTGCATGTCTGTGCTGGTGTCTCATTCACAGGTTCATAATGTCTTTTCGCTTTATGTAACTGGGAGATTTTACCCTTTTCTCTTAAACTCTTGAATAGAAATCCTCTGAAAGAAAGGTTGCTCATGAAGTTATTTGTTACTTATTCAATAAAAACAGGTACAGGTCTTATTGTGAAGAAACTTTCAGTGAAGTCCGCAGGAGGACTTCACAGGGTAGCTGGATGCAAGTGTACAGCTGAAAAGTAAGATGGGCTCCCTTGAAGAAGAACAACAGGTTGAAACATTGTCTGACAAAATCACAATACACAATCATATAAGTGGCAGGGCCTGTCTTCCTTTTCAACATCCATGTTCTTACAATTTAAAGCTCCTGTTCACAACTTTGGGATCATGTAATTTTGGCGCCCCCTGTGGCCAAAGAGTAACCTCTCATCTTTTTGTGGATATTGTCTTGTAGCGCAAAAGAAGTGTTCAACAATCTGTTAAAGCTCCTGCAAGAAACTTTTTGTTTGTGCAGATTTGGTACCAAATCCAGGATTTTATTTTTTTAAGTATTCTCCTCTTTTTTCACTGATCTATCATTCAAAATGTTTATAATAGAGGCTGTAACAGTCTAATACTTTGTCTGACACCTACCCCCTGTCAGCAGTTCTTTTTTTTTTCGACAATAAAAATAGCTGCATAGAAATCTTCACATTTATGGCTTTGTTTTCATTTTTAGGCCACAAAAAATTATCAAAATTAATGTCTACCTGCATATCAAATAGTATACTCCTCACAGGAGCTTTAAATGTCAAACTTTAACTCTGTTTCTGCATCATGCTGTAAATCACTCATCAGGTGCTTCTTCAGTTGTTGAAATGATCACATGGGAATAACCAGTCCTCATGATGTAGGTTGTAATTGTTTTTGTAGGTCATAAACAGGCCCCAGTGTTGATTTCAGTCTGTTTCAGAACCAGTGAAAAAATCTGCAAAGGAGCTTTAAGTTCATGATGTGAAGAAAGCTTACAAGGGATGGCTCCTGAGTTTAAAGAGAGGAGTGTGGGGAAAAGGCCAAAAGTGCTAACCAGAATCCCACATATCGTGAGAAACCACATCTTTATTTAATTTGTTCAGCAGTAGAAATATCATTTCTTATTTGAAACACTCAGTTCTTAAGAAACTACAAACTTCTTTGCAACACAGGCTCTCTGTTTTGAATTTGATGCCCTGATTTAATTTTCAAATTTTATCTCCCTAAAAGAAAAAGCTTTTCCTGGATCTTCAGTACACGAAGGTACTTCTCTACAATCCTTTAAATCTTATATTTATTTATGTAAAGAAGATCAAAATTTAGGTTCAAAACAGGTGGGGACACGCTTTTTATTTTTTATGATCTCAGAAAGATCACAACAAGCTGCGCCCCTTTACAACAGAACAAAAAGGATGTGGTGTACTTCTATATAAAGGATAAAAACAAACTTCCCCTGAACAAAAAAACCTGCTCCAGCCTGCTCCAAGGTGAGTCTAGTTAAGTCAAGTCAAGCCAAAGCCCTCTGACAGGGGGAAAAGGAGGAACCCTGAAGAGAGGAAAATGAAAGACGAATCCTCCTTACTGGCTGCAGCTCCAGTTATTCCTCTGAAAGCTGATCAGGCAGTAGCCAGACATGACACATACGGATTTAAAAGTGAAACAGGGTGTTGTGAGTCTGCATTTTGTGACTCAGCCAACTGATCGCGCCTACATCTGTCTGCACTGAACCTCCACAAGTATACAGTCATTACTCCATTACATCAGGACACTCCCATCATGATCCAATGGGATAATGTTGCCAGGCACTCTCTGTCCTGCTACACCTATGTGAGAAATGGATGAAACCCAGATTAATAACACACACACACACACACATCTACAAAGTTGTACACACAAAGCTTGGAAACAACAAGCACGTGCGAAAAGGCGCACATTTGTGAGGAACTGAGAGAAACCATGGCTCGGATAAAAACATTGGTTTCCAACATGGGCACACACTCCGTCACCCACCAGTCCACCCACTAACCATTCATCCTAGCTGGGCAGCAATGGATCAAGACGCTGATCAGTCAACTTATCTGGAAGTTAAGAACACAGAAAACAACCTCCTACGCAAAGTGAAGATTTGAGACAAGAGGAGAAAAAAATCTGCAGTGTGAAGTGAGGAAGTTATTAAAATGATATCTGAATGCTTTTAACTTGTACTCGTGCTGCTTTAACAAACATTTGATGAACTGAAAAGGCAGCATCTGTTCATCAAAATCATAAATCTGGAATCAAGAATGACAGCTGTGGCTCAGTGAAGACTGTTCACGCTGAAATGTTTTGATAAAAGAGGAAAACCACAGCTACCACTAATCACTGCAGGGGGGAGGAAGAAACTGTGCAGCCTCGCTCCCTTTCACAAAGTGTGAATTTACTAATTTTCCCCCTGTGGGTTGAGGCTCTTGGATGAGTTTACACATGGAGGAGATGGGAGGCCTCAAGCTAGGTCAAGATCGTGTTTCCTAGCAGTAAAGCCTTTTATTTTAACTGACTATGTGATGCCATGTTTAGTCATGTTTAATTTTGACTTTTATGTTTAAAGAGGGGTATTCTGCTTTTACATATTTCAACATGGCGATAAAGTAACACTGCTGGATGTTCAGACTAATTAGGTGCAGATTTTCAGAATGATACACAGTCGTATGTTGTAGAAAACCTGTATGTAAACTGTTCAAAGCAGTCTGTTCTAAAATAAAAGCAAGAAAGCTTTAGCAAGATCTTAACTTGCTAAAATAATAATGAGGTCACCATTCCCACCTTTTTCCTGACTACCCATAGTTCATCGCAATTGCTGGTTTGGCTCATCCGGTTGAACGCTCCGTTTACGTCGCCATGGAAACCACAAAGCTGATGATGTTAGCGTAGCTGTCATACTTTAATAACCAATTTTAAAAGTAAGAAAGTGATAAATGAACAAAAACTGGAGGTGGAGTCGTAGTGCAGATGTTATAAAAAAAAAGTTTATACTCAGCCCTGTTTAGCATTAATAATTTCACGCGAGTTGTTTTGAGCTAGCTTGTCGCCGGTGGCAACCGGAAGTTGACAATCGGAAGTTGACAACCGCAGGCGGAAGTTAACACCCATCTGCTTCTGGAGAAACAGGCAGATAAGGATATCCTAACTGGCTCATGAAATGTCGGAGGTGTAGGCCTTAAACGCCAAGGTCTGCCGCTAAAGGGCTGGCCAATCAGAAGGATAGGGATTTGTGGAGGTGTGAGCCTTAAAGAGGCAATAGCTAAAATGAAGCGTTTCAAACTGAGTCAGAAATCAGGGTTTTCTAAAACAGCAGAGTAAGAGAAAGTGGATTTTTTTAAAGTTGTAAATCATGTACAGCTACTTCGAGGATACTAGAGGGAGAGTGTAAAGCCCCCCCCCCCCCCCCCCCTAAAAATGGCACAAAAAACAACAACAACAATAGCATCCCTTTAAAAAATAAGTAAGAAAGATTGAGAAACTACCCACTTTAGGACATTTTTGTTTTCACAAAAGCTAATTGAAAAAATATACTGTTAAATTCTGACATTACATCATCTAAACAATATATAAATTAAAATTAAACCAGAAAAAAGGTAGATAATGCAAATAAGCATTAGTTAAAGCTGTCTAAATATTAGTATAAAAAAACATGATTAATACATTGCAAGAATTCATGATGATACAAACTTCTCTGGGTTTCAAACCTTTGAAAATATTTGCAAAGCTGAAGCCCCGAGCTGTTGCTTTTTTTTCGCTTCATGAATGATTAAAAGGAGTCTCTGTTTTTCATAATTGTTGTTGATTAATTTATCAAAGTTAATCTGTTTAATCTACAAATAGTTTCAGCTCAAGGTGAGAGTGTATTAAGAAGGACTAAAGATGGTAATGGGATGTTTATTCTGCATTTCTTTCCTTCACACACAAACATACACACACACACACACACACACACACACACACACACACACACACACACACACACACACACACACACACAAACTTCCACATTCCCCACAGTTCATCCAGAGCTGTCTTTGTGGCCTTCCAAGAGTCAGTGTGTCCGGCCCAGCTCGAGTTACAGCAGACAAGTTCTCTCACTCCTTCTTTCTCTATAACACACACACACACACACACACACACACACACACACACACACACACACACACACACACACACACACACACACACACACACACACTGACATTCTCAAGCATCCATCATCTTACAGACACAAACTGGGGAGCAACGAGAGAGCACGGGTTTGTTGTTCTCCTAAAGTATTCTCTGAGACTCGTTCCTGTCACTCCTCACTGTCTGCAGGAGGAGAAGAAGAATAGACTCACAGAAAGACTATACGTCAAGGCCAAGGCTTTTCAAAATACTACCAGAGGGTCCTTGAACTACACATCTTGACCAGCATTTATGGTGTTATGTGAAACCCCCTATACTGGGTCCTTTGACCTTTAGAGAATGTATTTTTATGAAACTGCATGACATGCAGTGTTTTCATCACGTGAATATCCGGAATAAAACATCTGAAACTTTTACATGACATTTACTTTTTGCCTTCTGTAGCTGCAGCACGTGTCCATAAGTTCCAGTCACAGTCACTCATCAGCTTGAAAGCCTGACGTTTCAAACTATGAAGATGTAGATACCAATTATGTGTCAGTATGACAAGTGCAACGTTCTGGGGTTAAGTTGGGTTCAAGAAATACACAGTGTGTAATTACACAGTAAAAATAGAGAAACCCCCAGAAATGGTCCAATTATGGTTCTGTTTAGAAACCAAAACTACTTGTTTGGTAGGCCAGTTACAATTATTGAGGTTAAGGGACTCATGTAACGTACATGAGACACCTAATGTTAAGAGATGGGCATTTCAAGCATTTATAGTATTCTATAGTCACTGGAAGTATTCGACAATTAACTGAATAGTCACCATGAACTGTTTGACGATAAA
This sequence comes from Labroides dimidiatus, assembly GCA_030710495.1. Lineage (NCBI taxonomy): Eukaryota > Metazoa > Chordata > Actinopteri > Labriformes > Labridae > Labroides > Labroides dimidiatus. Next base: position 7,795,192 of record CM061156.1, on the reverse strand, counting down.
TTGAAAGGTCATCAGGAACTATTTGACAATCAATAAAGCAGTCACCGGAACCTTTACAATGTTTAATCCAATAGTCACCAAAAACTATTTCACAATTAATCAATTAGCCACCAGAAACTATTCAATGATTAATTGAAAATTCACAAGAAACTATTCAATGATATATCGAATAGTCACCAGGAACTTTTTGATGATTAATTGATCAGTTACCAGGAGCTACTGAACAATTTATCAAACATTCACTGGGAACTATTTGATAATCAATCCAATAGTCACAGCGAACTATTTAACAATTAATGGAAAAAGTCACCAGGAACTATTCAATGATCAAGCACATCGTCACTGGGAACTATTTAGCGATTAATTGAATAGTCACTGCCCCTTTTCCTGAGTGCCTCTCTTCTGTGCATAGCTGAGATATTTATGTGATGCTAGTTTGGCTAAGTGAAGTTGGGACTTCACCTTGGTCTTATTTACAATGTCAAAGCAGTTCTTCTTACAGCCCACTTCACAGTCTCTGTTGTTTTATTCTTGTTCCAAATCTCACAGAACTACACTAGTTTAACTGTTCCCTGGCATAACGCTTTCTTCTTATTCTTCTTTTGTTTTTTTAATTTGGAGTTAGCAAAAAGCTTTTGGGGGGTCTACAGTCATCCTGTGCCATTTGTACAGCCAGGCCTTGTGTGGCTAAAACAACCTTTGTTGACATTTCCAACAATAAAAGCCTCTTACACATTGCTGTCCAGAATTCTGCCATCAATACGTCTTTGTACTTAAACACTGACCATCACAGGTGTTTAGGTGAGTGAAGCATGGCAGGCACAGCCTGTACACACAGTGGCAGCTCGGTATACTCACAGCGCAGTTCCACCCTACCAGCCCAGGGGTTATACACTTCAACACCTTCTTTCCCCCTTTCTGCCTCTGTTACTACCTCCAAAAGAGGATCAGAAGCAGAGCGACTTTGCCCCATGCATATTGCTTTGAGCATCACACATTACTCAGGAGGCAGAAATACCCCCCTCCCCTCTTACAACTGCAGTATGTAAGTGCCTAAAGATTCACAGTGAGTCATACAACTAAGTGTTGAAAGGTAGAAGGATGAAGTTTTACTAAGAAAACACTACCTTGACATGAACAGGAATCCATTGGCTGAGAGATAAGATGTACTGGTTTGTCCACAGGGGTTGCCAAAATCAATGCAAACCAAAAGACCCTTACAAAAGCTTTAAAGAGCTCAATTTTCCCAAAACACTTACTGGAAGACAGTGATTTTTATCTATTCATTTGTCAACTGATGTTAACAGCACACCAAAACAACTGCATAAAGAGTTCAGTCTTAGCAAGGGAATGGAGTGCCAAATGTAGACTTGTCGGACCAGGCTGCCATTGGTGCCATTAGTTCCATTAAGTGAAAGTGTTTACAGGCCTTTAAGAGCATGGCAATGAATCTAATGTAAAAAGAGGAATTCCATTCTCAAGGCATGTAATATTATGCACAAAGAAATATATTAATACACAGAGAAGGTGCAGTGAAATCCCATGATGAAACAGCAGAGTGTAAAAAGACTATGTTGTTATTGACAACAACGAGAGAAACTATCTTCAAAAATGGTCACAGTTGTTAAAGTCTGTCTATTTATGGTGCTTAGAAATAAAAAGGATTTTAAGGCAATAAGACACAGCAGCCATGCACAGTAACAGACAAGACATTAAGCTGTCTGAAGTGTGTGTGTGTGTGTGTGTGTGTGTGTGTGTGTGTGTGTGTGTGTGTGTGTGTGTGTGTGTGTGTGTGTGTGTGTGTGTGTGTGACATCTATTCTAGGAGAATTCCAGAGGGGAGACCCTGTGACTGACCCCCACCTTGCAGGATCTGACAGGATATCACCACCCGAGCACACACACACACACACATATTTATGAGCACACACGCACACTGAAACAAACAATTGATGGGAGTGTTGAAGGACCCATAAACACACAAGGAAAACACAAAGCAGTGACAAACTACCAAAACTGCATGCATTTATAGACCCAAGACACACCTTGGATGTTCTTGTTTTGCTCAGGGATTTTATCGTGCTATTAAAAGTTATAAAGAGTCAGAACAAAGTCCGTTTCACTGTAAACTGTGTCTGATTTGCTAGTTTATATTGATTTATATATATATATATATATATATATATATATATATATATATATATATATATATATATATATATATATATATATATATATTTTATTTATTTTTTTTTTTCATATTATTACTCTTCGTGTTTTTATCGTCAGTGAGAGGCACAATGAGCTCACCCTCAATGAAATGTGCTTTACAAATAAAATTACTTTTCATATGACTTGAAATAAACTAAATTTAGACTTATGATTTTAAGTCAAATATTGAGCTCTGAGGTAGAAAAATACCTTAACGGTGTTACAATTTCACCCAAAAAGTGACTCAGAGCCAATAAAAAAAGGCTAAACATTAAATTTGATTCATAAAAGTGAGGAGTTAGTTAGAGACTTCAAATCAGAGCAGTTCACTCGTCGAAATTATTTTAAGCCTTTAACTCAAGCCTGAAGAAAAATGGTGTCATATTGGAAAACATAGCACTAGTTCCAGAGTTATTTCTTGACTTCTGCGGTTATAACGAAGTTACCTGCGAGTTCTTCCTCAAATAGTCGCCTTGCCAAGGAAAACTAAGACTTAACTCACACAAGGTTTGGCTGGTTTCTGCAGTTAGCAGGTTGATCCGCTACAATCTGCGCGTCCAATCGCCAAACTTCCTGTGACACAACAGGAGGATTCCCCCCCACTCTACTGTGCAGGGGCACGCGCGTGCACACAAACATATATATTTATGACGCGCGCGCAAACAGAAATACTTCAATAAACACGCCCCAGTTATCAGAAACACTGCAGCGCACGAGACAGGCGGTAACCTTACAGTGCACGAGACAACGGGGAAAACGTTGAAGACACGGTAAAGTTTCCAAACACAGAGAGGAGAAACCACTCATTTTGTCACCATCTCTTACCTTCTCTCCCCCCTTCACTGCTCCTTCTTCTTCTTCGTGTCCAAACTCTGTCACGACGTGGATCGCCGCAGACTGCGAAATCAAACAGCCGCTTTTTTCGGTAACCGGGGAACAGCAGAGAGAGTACGGACGTTTGCTCCAACATGCAGCGACTCCGTGTGTGAGGACGCGTATGTGTGTGAATATGTGTGTCTGTGTGTATGTGTGACAGCTCATGGAGAGAATGAGCAGAGAGCGGAGAACCGGGGAACTTAGGGGGAGTTCCCGTTAACAGGCAGGCGGGGCGGGGGCTCCAGGAGAGTGACAGGCGGGCCAAATCTCAGGTTCAGGGCTCATTTCAGGTCTATGAACAATCCGTTTGGCCGTTGTAACAAACGTGAAAATGTAACAAACACATTTATCCTTTTTTTTATGTCAATTGTTTGCATCACTGTTTAAATACCCAAACATATGACTACATGCTATTATTTATTATTATTATGATTATTATTATTATTATTATTATTATTGTTACTATTATTATTATTATTATTATTGTTGTTGTTGTTGTTGTTGCTGTTGTTGTTGTGGTTAACTTTATCCACCTTATTCCTGACTGGAGATTCCACCAGCAGTTAATGACTTCTGTTTGCCTTGCAACGATATAGCTGACCGCCACCAGCAAGCTAGCTCAAAACAACTTAAGTGAAATCATTAATTCTTGACAGGTCTCAGTATAAACTTCCTCCTCTGATTTTTTGTTCATTTTGTTGCTGTCAAAAGCCGGTTATTAGAGCGAGTATGACAGCTAGGCTAACATCAGCAACTTTGTAGTTTCCATGGAGATGTAAACAGAAGAGCAAAACCGACAACCACTGTGAACCGTGGAAAGTCAGGAATAAGGTGGATCGGCTACATAAGATTAAAAAACAAAATACTGCTTGTTTTCATCCAAATATACATTTTAAATGGAAAGTGCAGTTTTAGGAACATCATTGCATTTTGAGCAGGCGATGTGCACAAGACTCAAGTCTCTAAATTCAAGTCTTAAAGGACTTTGTAAACTTGAGTGTAGGTTGGTGACATTCTTGGACCAACTGTCAGTGCATACCGCTATCATATACAGTCTACAGAACTGAGGTGATACAACAGGCAAGATCTGATCCGGAGATATGCTAACTCTTTGTAGTTTCCACCTTTTTCCTGACTACCCATAGTTCATTGTGATTGCGGGTTTGGCTAATCGCCATGGAAACCACAAAGCTGATGATGTTAGCGTAGCTGTCATACTCATTCTAATAACCAACGTTTAAAAGCAAGAAAGCGAAAAAATGAACTAAAATGGGAGGTGGAGTCATAGTGTGGACGTTTTAAAAAAAAAGTTTACACTGAGCCCTGTCTAGCATTAATGATTTCATGCGAGTTGTTTTGAGCTAGCTTGTCGCCGCCAGCAGAAGTTGATAACCGCAAGTGGAAGTCAACACCCATCCGCTTCTGAAGAAACAGGTGGATAATTTGCACACAACAATGCTCTTATCCACAGTTCCATTCAAAAAATTTTCAGCTTCAGTTTTCCATCTACCGGGCCGAGCAACGCTGTCCTTTCCATATTGTTTTTCGTCTGTCTGGTGTTGTCCTGAGTGCAACAATGGAAATGTCCCTCACTGGGGACACCAAATTTTGGACTGGAAAATGCATACATTTTTTAATGACATTCTTGCTGGGATTAATCAAGTGTAATTAATGAGTTAAACTCCTAGTCTATATAAAAGTGCAGTAAGATTCAGTTGAATATAGACAGTCTGAATAAAGAAGTTTTGTAAAGGCACGGATCTGTATGTGATGACCTCATCATTTTAGCAAGTCTTGTGAAGATCTCATGAAGAGCTCGTGCTACTTCTACTATTTTGATATTATTCTCAATTTTGACTATTTTCTGAGAGTTTTCTCACCTTGAAAATGGTTGGTTTGATGGAAGCTAAATTTCTGGTTGCAAAAATGTTCAAGCTTGGAAACACTACATAGCTACAAACTGTAAATTTTTTAAGCGTAAAGAGTTCTGTTTGCCCTTCTACGAGAATTTATATAGTGTCTGTACTAAAGGACTGTTCATTATACTGCAAAGCAGCAGGCATCTTGACTGAAATAGAGGAATGCTGTCTGATGTAACTGACCAATGACAATCAAATGTTCAGTCAAGCTGTGTAATTATAGGGACAATGTAGAACTGCTGTGTTTCAGATTGGAAAAATACAGCCTGCTGGAGGAGAGAATCTGGCACATTACTATCACAGCGATGTGTCTGTTGTTTAGAAACTGAAAAAAAAAACATAGATTGTGAAATTAAAAAAATAGGCTGTTTTTTGAGTTTAACAGCATATTTGACACCTCAGTTGGAAAAATTAAGTTAGTGTTTAGTTAGTGTTAAGTTAGTTCAATAACATTACAGGACATGACAGCAAAGAAAGCACAAAAGGAAGCAAAAGTCTGAAATGATTTATAGTAGTTGTGATAATAACTGGTTGAATGCTAACCTTAGCTATGTCTAGTGATCTAGTTTCTAAATCCAACAAACTACAATGTATTGTTCTATACTTGAAATATTGCCAGGAGTCAGAGACTTTAACATGCTTCAGAGCAATTAATTTCGAACTAAGGAGTCAGACCATTCAAAAAAAAAATCTGGTCCCATAAGAGAGACTTTCAAACAATTTGCAAACCTTCCCAGCTGTGCAACTCCATCAGAGCATGATATGTTTACACCATGAGTGAGAGAAATGGCTAATAGATAAAAACTCTGAATTTAAAGCTCCTGTGAGGAATTGTTTGTTTGTGCTGTTTTGGTGCCACGGCAGGCAAAGTGATACTTAACCTTGTTTTACCCATTTTTCATGTGTAAGTCATGCTTTCTAAGTACAATTCTCAGCCTACTTGTATTGAAAAAAATCAAATTAAAGTGTTAAGAAGCAGGTTAATGAAGGCACAGGTATGGCCAACAGTTAGGTTGCACACCCCATGAGGTGCGCCCTCTATAGTCCCAACATGCAACCACTTTCCTGCATGTCATTCTCCACTCTTACTCATGCTTGTTCCACTGCTCTGTCCATCTTTAGAGAAAGACAGAAAAAGCCAAATAAAAAATGTCTTTAAAAAAAATTAAAGCTCCTGTGAGGAGCTTTTTGTTTGAGTCGATTTTGTCGGCCCTGGTGGACCAAGTGATACCTATATTGCTTAACCAATTCTGCATCTATTATTCAGAAAAAAACAGGCTACTGTGGCTAATGGTGCTGTTTATTGCCTGTTCTGCCACCTACCCTGCAGCAGCATTTACGGACATTTAAAAACAACTCTATAGGAATAACTAGTTTTCTTGCTAATGGTCTTATTTGCTTTTATTGGTCATACAGAGGCATCAATATCAATTTCTATCTGTTTCATGACCAACTAAAAACTTCTCACAGGAGCTTTAAAATATAAAAACAGGTTTATAGTGTTATTCATGAACCCAGCAGTACACAGTTACTCAGTTATTCTCTAAATCAACAACAAAGAAATCGTCATAGATCAGGCATGCGTTTAATGACAAGCTTTAATTGCTAGATTAAATCTTTAGACCTTGTTTACTTACAAATAAGGTAAGGTTCCTCTGAGATCTGAATTTTCTTTCCTCAAATTATAAATTATAAAATGCAGTGTTCACATCACACAGCAGGTATAGTTTCACCACAGTATTTGATTTGGTGAACTGCAAGACTTCTGTGCTCAAAATCCGTGTTTCTATGGAGACCAGGTAGTCGACTACAGCACAGACTGCAGATTGTGATACAGTTTGAGTTTATAAATGTGGGCCTGAAGACTTTTTATTGACTGGTACAGCTTCCTGACAGTATCATACAATGACTTCACATGGACAGCCCAACACAGAGCACAGATTAGTCCTTGTTTCTCCTTTGCGTTAATAGGAGGTGATAGAAATCTTCCCCATGGAAACTTCAACCTCTCCCCTGTTACACATACATGACCCCTGAAATTAGATCCATATGGTCAGCAGGGGTTGATGGGGCTCCTGTGTCCTCCATGACTGTCGTGTGAGGTGGCGAAAGCACCAGCATCACTTCCTCGGACACTTTAAAGCTCAGTTTTAGCTGATGACCCGAGAGGGGAAAAAATAGCTGAAATAGGAAAAGGTCTGCGGCTGGGTCGATGGTGGTGTGAGGTTACAAAGCCGACGAGTGAGAGTAAGACCTGCTGATGGAGGATGCGAGGTGGATTTGATTTAAAGCACCTCAGGTCTTAATACACACACATGCACCAAAATAGTCACACAAACATCTCAGATCCCCCTCCAAATCCTGCAGGAATGTGTCTCCTGTAACAACATCAACTCACATCACAAGGCCCGCATCACATGACTTAACAGCATTGTGTATGTGTGTGTGCGTGTCTCAGGGAAGTGTGCTTGTGTGTTGGTGCATGCCCACGAGGTATAAATAAACACCAGCACACCGTTACAGGAAGGAGACCAGATAGAGGGACAACAAGAAGTTTCCTAAACATTTTAAACCACTTACATAACGAGTCCCCTGATGACAGAATACAATTTTACCCTGCGTCTAAATCTGTTCGCCTTGCCTAGGAACACACCCCAGACACATTAGCATGTGTAATGCATCCAGTGAGGGACAGCTATAATGTGAAACCTTAAAGTGCCAGACAGAGGAAATAATAGATAAAAGCTGTCCTGAAAGAGGTAAGTGAATCGTCCTAAAGGAGTTTGCACACTAAGTCCATTATTTTTGGATCTGTAATCGGAAAAAAAAAAAAAAAAGCATCACACAGATACATTGCACACTGAATTCGATGTGTTTTTTTTATTAACTGCAAAAATTTGCAGTGCAAGAAAAATGGAATCATAAAGCAGTGATTAAGCAACTGATTCTGAGCAGTGGCTGTCAGTATGTTTGAGGTAGGCCCACACACACACACAAATACATGTACACACACACACAGGTCTTCATTCATAATCTAAACAGCTCCCAAAATAACAGAAAATGTTTTTGTCATTGATAATTTAATTTGCCAGGTGAATTAAATGATGATGACGATGACGTTAAAAGTGTCCTACAGCGTCTCTGAAAAGTCAAACAACTCTTGCAACAGCCTCCAAAAAATCAAAACAAACAGACAAACAAAAAAAAAAAACTGAAAAATTGAACCTGTTCTGAAAAAAAAATTATGACGGACGAAAGTTTCGCTGTCAGTGTGCAAACATGATTGACGTTACATGGGATTCAATTTCTTTTTAATGTGCATCAATTGTATAACATGTATTTGGACAAATTTTTTTAAAATGGACTCAGTGTAAAGGCAAAGGCCTTTAGAGCTTCAAACTACTTACTTAATCAAGCACGATGTTGCTGTAATTCCAAAATCAAAGTCCATTCATTCAGTTGTTTTTCCAAATAAAAGCCAAACATGGAAGATTTAATCTAAAAATATCTTAAAACTGGTCTACCAATCAAACCAGATCTAATTAATAAAGGAAGACCAACACCGGAACTGCTGCTCAAGTGATGCTAGCTAAATTAGCCAAGCAAGAAACATTGGTAAGTTTAAACTGGTAAATTTCCATGCAAGTAGCATGCTAGCATGGTTTACTGAGACCAACAAACAGCTGGAGGCCAGCTTTCATTGTGAGCACTGCTGGCTCTGTTAACAAGCTTTCTGTGAAGGAAACCCAATGAACAGAGTGGCAGCTTTATCCCTGAAAAAGAAAAAAAGAAAAAAAAAAAAGCTTCAACCTCAACTCAAAAAAGGCCGAGCCGTTCTGAACTGAACTGCTGAGAGCTGCATCATGGAGCTGAAAAAGAGACGGAGGAGAGAGGGCTGGAGGGATAAAAGGAAAAACAGATGAGGGTGCTGACACATCCTGACAAAATGGAACAGGGAGTGTCACTCATCACCTCTCTCACACACACACACGGTTTACATGAGACCTTGCCTTAAGGACAGGGGACCAGGATCTGAGCTTCTGCTGAAAGCAACAGACGCCAGAAATACAGCATCACATACAGAGCCAAGGACAAAGAAGTCACACACACTTTCACACACACAAAACTGTTCGACTGTCCAGGCCTGAATCTGGCAAGCAGAGGTGAGTTTTATTACAAAGCCCTGGTTAATAAAACCCTTGACTGCACATGCATTTTTACAAGGTGAGCATGCTTGTCTGCATTTGTGTGTGTGACTTGTTCATTAAATACATGCTTGTTGAAATGTGTGTGTGTATCTTTGCGTGCCCTTGTAAGTTTGGGTTTTGTCTCTACAGGGGGATGTTAATAAAAGGGGAAGGGTTTTATTAGAGCGTTACATGATACCAGCTGTCTAAACTGTCCTCCTTCTCCTCACCGAGGAGCTTCCTTCCTGACTTTTTCAGCTTGTACAGCCTCTGAACATCTCTGGTTCCTCCTCTGCAGCTTCTGTGTGCAAATATTCTCATCTTTCCACGTCTGAGGCTCTCAAGCTACAAATTTGCCTGTAGAGATATGACAAGCCACAACCGCAGACATATGTGCTGATAAAATGGGAATCGCTCACATGTTAGCTGCATGTATGTGCTTTCTGAAAGTGAGCCCCACCACGTCTGATGATCTGCCTATTTATCTATGTATCTTCTCTGCTTGCTGCCGACTGCATCAATCACACCCCCTCACCGCCACAACAGCTGCCTCTCGTCAATGTCGCCCTGCAGCAGCTGAGGACTAAGGGAGGAGTGCGAAACCGCATTTAACAGCCTTGGTTCTGGCTGAAAGGACCGTTTTTAGGGGGTTGGGGGAACATCAGGATCCTATTTAGAGCGTAGACAGTCTAAAACATGGACTCCGTGTCAGTGATGTCACCCACTGGTTTCTCAAGAGGCTTTAAGAGTTCAATGATGACAGACGCGGCATAAGAAATGCTGCTTCAACCTAACTTTCAATCAAGCTAGTACAAGCAGAGAGATGGAGCCGAGGTGTACTTTGACCTCCTCACGCAGTTTCAAAATAACAACTTTTTTTTTTTTTCTTTTTTTCATTCAATTTGTACATTTCTTTCCTTCTTTAATCATTCGAGTTTTAGTTTATTCATCCAGCCACTTGTCTGTCCAACTGTCCATTTAGCCATTTGTTTGTTTATTTATCTGTTCACAACCATGATCGCTTAAATTTATTGTAATAGTCAACGTTTTTTTTGTACGCTGAGTTTGTTTGCTTTTCCGTCCATACGTCGCTCTGGTCGTTGTGTAGTTCATTCAGGAGTTTAATTATGCAGATTTCACTAAATGTAATTAAAAAAGAAGAATCTGCAATTTGTTTCTGTTATTCGTTTTCATTCGTTCATTCCTTTGTCTGTCTTTTCGTTTGTTCTTTTGTTTGTCAGTCCTTTCATTTGTTTTTTGTTTGTCCATCTGTCCTTCCTCCATCCACTTGTATGTTCTCTTTTAATCCAGAAGTTCACAACAATAATTATGCAAATTTATGCATAACTCTTAGCTTTGACTTCTTTCCTCCATGCATCCCTTCCTTCATTCTTTTCATGTGTAGCTGTTCTTCTTCCTCCAGTTCTTCTGCCTTTCCATTATGTTCTTCCCCCGTCTGTTCAGTTGTTCCTCTTCCAGTTTTTCTGTCCATCCATTCATTTGTTCCTCCTCTGGTTCCTCCGTCCACCTGTCCATTTATCCCTCCACTTCTACCTCATCTACCTGTCCTTTCGTTTGTTTCATTCTTCCGATTCTTCCACCCCTCCATTTGGTCATTCTTCCTCCTCCAGGTCCTCCATTAGTTTGTTCTTTCCACCTCTGGTTCCTTCATCTCTCACTCTGTCCATTTGTTCCACTGTACGTTTTTTGTTTTCTTTCCTTTTTTCCTTCGGTCCTTTGTACATCTGTTTGTTGTTTCTTTCTTTCACGCATCCTTTCGTTTGTCCGTTCTTTGGTTGTTTTAGTTTTAAGTCACTGTTGAGCGTCTGTAAACTATTAAGGCTGAATTGAAAAGACATTTTTTTTCTGTCCTGCAGGTGTTTAAAAAAGAAAAATAAACAAGGAAAGAACGCAGTATGACATTAAAACAGCATTTGATCTTCTCGCTATGACTGTTACGTAATAAGAAAAGGTTTCCGCCATGTGAAGATTGAGTCCAGTAACTCCTGCAGCTTCATTGTCTTTCATGTGTCGTGACGTATTTGCGTCTACGTCCATCACGGAGTCATTTGAGGCTGTGTGCAGCGTGTGTTTTCCTGCATGCCTCTTCAGAAGAACAGTGCCACACTGTCCTCATCCACCTCCAGGTCAAAGGTCAGGGTTGAGGCATGTGGCTGCTCACATCAGTCCCCATACGACGCTTGACCCTCGACCCTTTTGTGCCCAGTTCGGCTGCCTGCCTGCGGTCTTTTCCAATCTGTGGGATGCAGAAACTGAGGAAACTGATGTGTTATCTGCTGCTGGCTACCGTAAAAGGATTACACTATCTCTCTCAGAAGTCTAGCATCCCCAGGAGACTAATGGAAAACTTGAGTCTGATGGTAACTGGAGAAGAGCTGGCTCCAAGCTGATGGTGGAAAAGGTTTAGTAGAAATGTCAAACAAATGATGAGGAGTGTGTGAAACCTTTCTGGCCTCTAAAGCTCAATCAATAAATGTATTTTGGTCCGATCGCTCTTAGATGGATCACATCAGCCTGAGTTCTTTTCATTAGTTTCTCCAAAATTAAAGCTAACATTATAATTTATCACTCAAGTTTGTCAAAGCCTGACTTTTCTTAAGGCTGTTATGTGTTGGTTTTTGAAATGCTCTTAAACCAACATATTACTGTAGGCTGGTTGGTAAGAAGGGGAAAAAAAGTATTTTTTTCTCATCAGACAACAGGGTGAAATGTTGAAATGTGAAGAAGTCTGCCAACCATCTCACAGAGTACAGCAAAACACAGATAAATACATTACCTTGCTGCTTTGCATCCTCGGAAAAGTTGCCTTGAACAAGAAAAGTAGTGTTAAGAAGAAGATCTGATCTCCAGTTTTGCCTTTAACACAAATGCCTGCCTTTGTAAGAGCCACAATTTTCCGACTGGGTGATAGTGCTCATAGGAAACAGAGTCTAGAAAAACACTACCGACTTTGGCCAGAGGTGTCACTGCAATCACTGCAAACGGATGGTCCGCACAGTACCTTTTAAAATGCAAACCTTAAAGGGGTAGCTAGTTGCTAAATTAGGTCACTTGTTTGTTAATTATAACCAGCTGTGCTATGACCTGATGTTCACAAGAGCGTTTATACCGTGTCACAATTTATACGGTTAGTTTCTCCCCATTTTCACCATGTTAGTTTAACTTTTTGGAGGGCTAACATTTGCTAATCAGCACCAAGCAAAAAGTACAGCCGAGGTTGGCTTTGCATGTAGTCTGTTCAATCAGAATTAAATTAGATTTACATTCATGAAGTGATGATGTGGCTTTATGGAAGCAAAGACATTTCCAAACATGCACTAAACCATCCTGAGAGGAGAGATGAGTAGTCTAATAGTCGTCACTGAAGACATTCCCACATAAAACTGTCAAATAATGTCAATTAGGATTTAAAAATATCTTTATTAACGCAGCTGATGGCTGTTGAGGGATGGCCAGGGGGATCTCGAGAGCCTGCGCAATTCCTCTGCTGGGAATGATTGATGTCAGCACAATATTGGATGGCAATCATTAGACGGGTTTTATTAAAGTTAAACAGATCAAAATGATGGATTTCTGTTTCTTTTCTGATAACCATCACCAGGGGTCTGCTTCTTTAACAGCACAAAATCTCCTTGGCGTAAACAAAAACCGGATCAAACACATGCTAGCTGATGATAGCCAGCTCCCTCACTGTTAATTCAGCATGATCAGTTTTTCATCCTCATTTTCACACAAACAGTAGAGAGGATGTCTAAATGAGCTGTTAGCGCGTGCAGATGTTTCTCTCATCTCTTCTCTGTTGCATGCAAACACAGCTACTCAAAACAAATTAAAATAATGTAAACAATCCATTTGAAAGTGCTAATGATTCTTTGAAACAGACTAGCAACATCGCAGCGTGATTCTGTGACTGTATTAGTCTGGAAACAGGAGGAAAGCAGGTAACTGAGCCAAGTGCTGTTTGAGAGAAGTTGGTGAAATATGAGAATTAATTTAATTCTCCCCCTGCTGAGCTGATGACTATTTATTTAGAGAAGGAGCCTTCAGCTAATCATGAAAGCGTGTGTACATGAAGGCCTCACCTCTTAGTTAAAACCTGTCAGACGTGACACCTTCTTCTGCAAAGGACAGAAAAACAACAGGTTGTTGTTCGTCATTTCAGAAATAGAGTCCGTGTTGCAGCTGAGGCATACCAACAGGCCTGCTGTCCATGGCATTCCTAAATACCACAATACATTATTGTCACAGAGGGTGTGTGTGTAACGCATGTCCAGTGTGTGTCAACATGCTTTTTGGCTGCATCTCATATATAGGTCAGTTTGACACGGTCTGTTCAGTAAAATAACCATTCCTAACAGAAAAAGAAATTCAGAAAGGTTTCCCCTCATTTCAGCATATTTTATACTTCACCTCTGTCTCAAGAGAATTTACGAGTGTCCAGAGAATGTTAAATACCAGCTGGCTATACAAAAGTCAACATACACATGACATACACACAACGTTTTTTTCTGCCTGAAAGTCATTAACAGATTTTAATCTGAGAATTCTCAGTTTTTCTCAGAAAAATGAGAAAAAAGTCTCATTACAGGAAAAAATTCTTGTTTCTGACAGAAAAAAGTCTGAATTCTGTCTTAGATCCTTTTTTTCCCTCTCAGCATTTTTATTTGACAGAATTCTGACAAAATCTCAGACTTTCAAGAGATGGTTTAAAACTTGGAAAAATTCAGAAACAGAGAAAGAGTCTGACCACTGAGGAAAGTCATCTACAAAGAAAAAAATAGAATACTGATTTGATTTTGCAAATTTTCTTTGGAATCAGCTGTCTTCCAACTCAGACTTCCTTAAAAAAAAGTCAGAATCCTGAGGAAAAAGTCAGTAAACTACAACAAAAAAAGAGTCATAATATTCTGAGAAAGAAATCTGTTTAAAAAAATAAAAGTTGACATATGAAGAAAAAAAAGTCAGAATTCAGAGAAAACAGTTGGAATACGTCTGACTCTGTGAATTTTCTTTAAAATTTGAGGACTCCATCTCAGAACTCAGACCTTTTTCCCACAAATCTGAGAATAAAATGAGCATTCAGTCTATAATCCTAGAATTTGGAGTTTAATCCCAGAACTCACACTTTTTCCTCAGCATTCTTCATCATATGATTCTTACTCAGAATTCAGAAGTCAAAGAAATGAGTTAAAACTCAGATACTGAGATTTAGGGGGGCTGCACAGTGGTGCAATGATTAGCAGTGTTGGTCACCAGTTTGAATCCTATTCAGGCAAGGTGGGACCTTTCTGTGTGGTATTCTGGCTTCCTCCACACTGTCCAAAAACATGCTCATCAGGTGAATATTGGTAGTTCTAAAGTGTCCGTGTGAGTGTGAGCGTGAAAGGTTGTCTGTCTCTTTGTGTCAGCCCTGTGATTGACCATGAATCAGTCCAGGGTGTACCCCGCCTCTCACCTGAAGACAGCTGGCATAAGCTCCAGCCACTTGCAACTCTAAACAGGATAAGTGGTTGAAAATGGATGGATGGACTCTGAGATTAAAGTCAAAATTCTTTTTTTTCTTTTAATCACATCTTTTCATTTTCTAGCCCTAATCTCAAAATTTAGACTTTTTTCCTCACTGGAGTTGTAGTCAGAGATATGACTTTAATCCTCACATTTTAACTTTGAAGTCAGAACTTACAAAGAAGATAGTTTGTGTCTTCTTATCTCATCAGCGTGACCATAAAAGCCTAATCTCCTTCTTTAATCCAGACAGATTTTTTTCAGTCTTCTTGGAAGCGCTCTTTGTTCTGTATTTCAGTGTTTGAGCTGCTGGTTTTTCAGTGCAGCTTCTGGTTCTTTGGTGCTTACCTGTGTGTGTTTTTTTTTCTCTGTGCTCAGGTAATCCTCTGTGCCTGGCTGCTTTACCAGCCGTAGCATTTCTTTTTCTTTCTTTTTTTTTTTTTTGTTCAGTGCCTGAGCACTCCATTCGCTCAGCCCTCATGTCTTCTCTGGGAACCCGCTTTCTCCTCTGCCAAGTTCCCAGCCTGCACTGCCTGCTCTTTTCTCTTTCTTTTTCTTTAAACTCTTTTTTTCTGTATTCCTTTCTGCCTCACTCTCTGCTCGGGTCCCAGGAAAAAAAACAACAACAAAAGACTAACAAGTGAGTAAACAAAAGTAAAGCTAAGATAAAGGAACAGGGTGTAACATATACAGGATCAGTCATTTTTAGGCAGATGATTAATCAGTGAAACTATGAAATGTTGTAAAGGTAGTAAAATCATAATGATTTCCCTCCCTGAAGAGTCACAAAGCAGCAATATGTGAGGAAGTGTACTTTCTACTATTGATCCTTTGGTTCCTGCAGAGCTGCTGCATGAGCACAAAAAATATGAAACCTAGGATTCATTTCCTGCTGACAGAAAAGGTGGTGAGCTGCACTGCAAAAACTTAAATCTAAGCAACTGTTTGTGACCTGTTTTAGTAAGAACTGTCATAGAAGACTTAACGAGCTACATCCACCTGAAAAAAATTTTTGTCCTTTGATGTCTTGAAACAAAACCTTGGTCTGGACTTATCTGGTACTTGCTTGCTTAGATTTTCAGTAACAAGCATCATCTTGGGTAAAAAGTCCATTTATTTTCTCAAAATGTGCTCAGATCTGCAGAATCGTGAAATCAGAAGAGATACTGTAATGGAAACTCCAAAATCTGAATGATGTTCTCTTTAACTTGTCAGCTTCCTGGTTGAATTACCCTCCCTTTCAAAGACGTACCTGATTTCATATGCACATTTGAACTAAATGTGCTGTGAAAGGACACTTTAGTCTCACTTAAAGCAGATTAAAAAGATTACAAATATGCTGCATGAGTTATCTGGAACAAACGTTCTCATTACAGCTCCAAGAGATAAAAGAAAAAGATCCTTTGTTTCTCCTCAGATCAGCCCGGTGATCAATTCAAGTATGGGTATGAAAATATGGATGCAAGATGCAGAAAAATTGGCTGGAGCTGATGTTTTCATTGGTCAAGCCTCGCCTTTAATGTACCCAATAATTCATGCTCAAACACGTGTAAAACAGGACCGCGTGAAATGGAAAACCTCCACTTCTGCTTCATGGCTTTAGTCATGTTAAATCGCCATAAGTGTAATTCCAGTCAGCGACAGAAGAGAGGCCCTCTCTCTGCCCTCCATACCACAGACTGCAGGGAGACGCCAGACCAACACACAGGAGGGAAGGAGGGGGGCAGGAAAAAGGAGTTTTAAAGCACACACTCACTCACACACACACACACACACACATTAGTGCATATATATCACATTAAGGTTCACAATTTAAGCTTTTTGCTGACGCCCTCATTCAAAGTGCCTTTTGGAAAGAGAGCAAGTGTGGCATCCATGTGTGACTTAAAGTGATATTACGAGAGTGAAACACAGACACACACCCCTCCCCCACTATAGGATTAGGGATACAGATGACAGAAAAAAAGTTTTCTTCGTGCGTCATCATGGGAAAAAGCAGCATGGACAGATTTAGGGGTATAGGTTGCAAATATCAGAAAAAGAAATGTTCCTCTAAAGCAGCTCTGAGCACAGTTCACCTACTGTTGTTCATCCCCCTATGCAGATGATACCAATGTGTGCATCAAAAAACTTCGGTCTTCATCACTCTTATTCAAAAAACATTTATCGTGTGATGTTTTTGCAATGTGAGGTTCACTTGAGGACCCCAGTTTTTTGTTTGCATAGCCTGTTTCTCTATTCGTCCACTTATTGGTTAACGGGAAATTAAAGCAACAAGTTTTGCAAACAAACCATGGAATAAAACGTGGACACAGTCTCAGTGACATCACCTGTTGGTTTCTTAAACAGAGTTTTGAAAAGCAAATGGATTGGGGTCTCCATAATTGAAACGCTGACTCAATTCAACTTTTGGTGAACTTTTCTAGAGGCAAGCTAGCAGGAAACCTCTTTGCTAACAGCTGCAGCGTTTACACAAATTGCACAACCTTTACATCTTCAAAGTTCAAAAGTCTACCCCTTGTGCAGTGTTTGGGATTTAAAAAACAAAGTTATCTGAGCCAAAATCATTTTTTTAACCAGGCAGGAAACATGTTTATTAATAATGGGTATGTATTGGGTTTGAGGGGCTTTTGGAGTCAGCCTCAAGTGAACACTTGAGGAACTCCAGTTTTTAGCATCTCTGCATCTAGTTCATGTCTAAAGACCAGAGGTTACCGCTCAGACATTGTTTACTTGACTAAAAGGGAATCACGCATTAGCTTATAGTCGCTAAAAGACTAGGCTAAAGATCCGCTTTAATTCTGGCACTTTGCTTCTTGGTTGTTCAGAAAAAAATAGGTTGACAGAGAATTTCCAATATGTTGACCACCATCATTGGGCTTCAAAATTCTGTCCCTGAAAACCATAACTCATCATTGTTACAGTTCAGATGTGGGTTGGGTAAACCTAAAGAGTTACAATGTAGGTCAGCTTCATCGATATTAGTTGGATAATTTTTATCACAACAGATGGTCCAGGCAAATTGTTTTACTTGTTTCATTTCTTGGAGCTAAGCCAAGCTAACCAGAAAGAGCTTCGTTTTGTTCTTATTTGAAAGGACATGTATAAATCTAGATTTTTTTCCCCAATTGTTGGGAAGAAACCAGATGAATCATATTATCAAAATACCAAAACTATTTCTGCTATTTAACAAGCACTTGTGATGGCTTATTTCCAATATGAAGAGTCATAAGTATGTTACCTGTCAGTTTTTGACATCAGTTATCTCTAACCATTTTCTAAAGACAAGACAGTGACCTGCATCCACCTCTGTCCTCTACGAGACTAATCCGATCCGGTCTGGTGGTCCGTCTGCTTTGTTTTGGAAAACCAGCTCAGCGGAGGGGTCAGATCCGCATCAGCTCTGATGCTTGTTTACATTCTCACAGTGGGCCACCAGGGACGGCTAGTGTCCATTTAGAAGTCAAACCATGGGAAGAAACAGGGCGATAAATAGCCCAGAGAGGGAGCGAGAGAGTGAGAGTGAATGAGAGGGTGACACTGACACTTTTCGCCCCTTTCAGCCATGGCATTACTAATATAACTGCTGCCAAGTGCCTCCCTGTGACTTTGAACAAGAAGCAGGAAGAATTTTGTGTCATTGTCTCTTTAAATCAGTCAAAGATTCATATTTAAGTGTGTCACACTTTGACCACAAGTTGCGACCTTTCAGTTGATTTTACTTTCGATAAGCTCTGATGTGAATCTTAAGATCCTGGGTTGTATTGCTAAGTGTGGATATCGATCACTACAACAAACAGGACAAAGACGGCTCTGGCCTCTCATCTAAAAATAACTAGAAGAGTAGAAAAGGAAGAAGATAAACAGATCAATATCCTGTAAACGGTCATGGTGAGTGCAGCTTATGTCCAACAACTTACACCCCTTATCTCCTCCAATGTTTCCACAATTGACTTGGACACATAAAAAGACATTCAGAGAAAGAAACTCTGCAGATTTTAGAGGCTATTATTTTTTCTGTTTTTGACTTTTTAGGGCTTCCGCAGTGTTCAGACAAAATTAGCTCTCAAGGAGGTGATTTACTCTGTACTCCGTTGCACTTTGCTCTCATATTAAAGGAATATTACATATACTTTTTCATAGAATAAAGAAATTCAAATCCGTATTTTCAAAAGTCTTTAAGTACTGCTTGAGGCCTTAAAAATATTTATTCACGTTTACTGTATGTCAGATAAAGCTAGAGAGGCATCAAAATATGATCTCTGCAGTGCTACATGCAGTCTGCAGCTAGATGGCGCCTCCGTGTGGTCACATTATGTCTTACAACATTTGATTCAGTAATGACTGTCTGATAGCACTGCATTACCCAGACATCCATTTGTTTCTTTATAAATGCTTTCAAAGTAAAAGCATTATTATGTTTTTACAGAATAGGTATAAAATGAGTTTCCATAATTAAATAAACCAAGACTAAAATCCTTTGGAAAAGAAACATATTTAATATTATGGATGTAAATATTTATACTGAGGCGTGCCATAGTCTCCGTAACATCACCTGTCTGTTCCTGAAACAGAGTTTTGAAGCAAATTGTCTGGGAGTCATATTGGAAATAAGACGTGCTTTAAGTCTCCTCACTGACAGCTACGTGATGCTGACTTGTCACCTCAGGCATCACCTTTTCTGAAAGTGCTAAAATCTACAGTACGTGGAGTGTCTGCTTGGAGCTGGAAACACTGGAGCCAAACACCACACACCAAGCCAAAAAGGCCATTTTTACAGCCTGGTATAAAAAATGCCTCCTATCTGAATTGCTACGTTCTCAATTGGCACACAATGAACAGGATTGAATTGGTTTCTAACAGGAAGTTTAGAAGATATTATGGTTACAATTTCGCCCAATCGGAGGCACAGCTCAGCCGATTGACAGTTGGGCAGTGGACGCTCAAAGCTTGCCCCATTTTGAACCCATGTGACAATTTGCTTCAGAACTCTGTTTCAGAAATTTACATCACTTGCATCTTAAAAAGATGCAAGTGATGTAAAAAAAAAACTCAGTACTGAACCCTTTATTGCCATACGTATCATATTTGATACATGAGTTTAAAAGACCTCTATCTCATTAGGTATTTTCATTAAGAACAGTTTTTGATTGTTGTTGTTTTTGAAGTATTATACCTCCTTGTGGATTATTAATAAATTGTATTGTTTCTTTTCAAAATGACTGCTCCAAGGAAATTATCCACACACTTTTTAAAAGAAAATCATTGCTAATTTTCAAGAGGTTGCAGTAAAAAAAAACATCTTAATTGCTACACATTTTTAAAAGTATTTTCTGCATTCAATGAATTCATATTTACTTAAAACTTTGCTTTAAAAAGTTGCCCCAATGTGTCAAATATTCCACAAAAATTATATCATAACATTATATATGATATATGATTTTTTTATTTATTTATTTATTTATTTATTTACTTACTTACTTACTTACTTACTTACTTACTTACTTACTTACTAACTTATTTACTTATATTTACTTATATTTGTGGGTATTGTTAAAAGGGTCATGAAAATCTTAACACAAAAAAACATGGTTATTTTTGATGGCTAAGGATTTTCAAGGGTAGAAATAGATTTTAGAGAAAGCACTCCTTATTTTTACGTAACTATACTCCAGACTGACTTCTACTTAAGAGAACTTCAGTTACTCTAAAGTTACTCCACTTGTACTCGAGTGTTTTATTTTAATACATTTTATTTTGAAGAAGTATACCGGAAATGGTTAATTCCATGCGACGCGGTCCTTTATAATAACACTGTACTAACTCTGAACCTGCTATTCTCTACGCTGACAAATCAGAGTCCAACCTGCCGCGTGCAGAGTCAGTGTGAACCCTCTCATCTCGCGCACACTGAACACCGAGGCTGTCACGCGCAGGATGAAGCTGCTCCCGGTTGTTTTGACTGTATCATTACCGCTGCTGTTCGCTTACTATGTTTACATCCCGCTACCTGATGCCATCCAGGAGCCGTGGAAGCTGATGAGGGTGGATGCTGCATTCCGGACGACCATGCACTTGGTGAGAAATGGGGGTCATCTTTGGACACTTGCTGGGAAGTGATGGTTGCAGCAGGAGCACAACACTTGAAAATTATCTGTGAACTTATCAGATCATATTCTTTATAGCTTTAACCATGAAATGACAGATTTTAAAGTGTAGTTGTAGTGCATGTTTTAAAAAGTGGTAGAAGTAACCTAAAAACAGAAACATTACAGGCCTGTGTAGACAAGGACTTTGACCCTCTCTCACATACCAAGTGTTGTAAAGTGTTAGCTTTAAAACTAACTACTTATTGCCTCCTTGATTGATTTTCAGAATAGTTCTTATCAAAACATTATTATCTTGAAGTGTGCATCTATTTGAAGTAAAGCGGATCTTATGACAGGAAGAGCCATAAAATCAGAATTATTTTGTGAATAATGCCTCAAAAACATATACTTAAATAGATTAAGTTGTGACTAGTTCACATTGTGTGTCTTAACCAGAGGGTCTTTTCGTGCTTGAATCCATTAAAGCTCATTAGTAACAGCAGCGTGAAATGTACAAACTTCTTGAAAGAGCTGTATACTGAACTCTGTGCTGATTATTTTTCTCATCTTTTCTACAGTTCTTATTATTGCTAACTGGCTGCTCTATGTGGCTTTAATTGCGCCTTAGGGATAAATAAAGTCCTTTTGAATTTGAATTCAGCATATTAACGGTTCTCTTTAATTTGTCTCTGTCATCAGGGTGTTGATCTCTTGCAAAACAGTCATCAGAGTTCATTTTGGGCCTTCTCTCACCTTTGCCCTACATTCTGAGACAGACACAGTGGGTGAAGAGTAACGAGTCACACGAGCCAAGGAAATTTGCACAGTCATGTTTTATTATAAAGGCTCTGTTATAAAGATGATAATAGTGTTTGCCATCAAAATTCAATAATGTACTGTCTATCTTTTCTGAATATTGGAAACATGTAATTATAGATCAGATTAAATTGAGCCCAAGAGCATAGTCCACCATAATCGCTTTCTTTTTGTGTATGTTTGAAATGTGGGCTTTAATGCAGGCCACAACACTGAGCTCAAGTAGAATCTAAAACTGTTTAAAAAATACTTTGATCGCGTTAAAGATAAGTTCTCCAATTAATGTTAAAGATGCCCCAAATAAATGCAATCTAATTACTTTTAAGAGCTTTCACTGAATCCTCCTGAAACAATACAAACTCAGCATCCTTCCATAAGATGTGGAACAAGCACTGAAGTGTTCTACTTGCTTTAAAGCTAAATTACTTTAAAGTGGGGTACTCTGCTTCCCCATATTTTATATATTCCTATATTAACAATGCTGGATGTCCGTACTAAAAGTGTTCAGATTTTCAAACTTCTACTTATTTGCATGTTATTGAAATCTCTGAATTTGTCTGTAATCTGCTCTGTAAAGGCTAGCCAATCAAAGGGAAGGGGGTTTGTGAAACGGGGGGCCTTAAAGAGACAGCAGCTAAAATGACGCATTTTAGACAGAGGCTGAAAAAAGAGTTTTCTAAAATACTAGTGTGAGGAAATAAAAGATTTTTTTGAGCAGCAAATTACATAAAGCTACTACAGGGGTACAAAGGAACTGAAAAAAAAAGACTAAAAAAGGCACAACACCCCTTCCTTAAGTAAAAGCGAAAGTATTGGACCACTGACTTTTAGAGCGTCCTAGAAAAGTATGCATTCCCAATAGCACTACTCATCTTTGTACTTAATGAACTATTTAAGCACTGAACTAGTAGTTTATAGTTTTTAAAATGTGTAGATTACCAGGAATGATAATCGGGTACAGCATCTAGGGCAGATATGGTTTCAGGAAGATCATGCAGAAGGTGAGTGAAGTTGTGTCTCCCCCCTGTTGGGACTTGAATGGTTTGTTTCGTTTTCAGTCTTACTGTCTCTAACCTCCTGTGTTTGCCATCAGACTTTCATGCAATTCCTGAGAAACTCCCCTTAAAGCGTCCTTCTGGTCTTTACTTTCCTGCCCCTTCTCTCTCCAGGCACATTTGATGGATTGGCTGGGCTTCGACCACTACATCCGGTTAATCAGACAGATCACAGAGGCCTTTGAGGGCATGATGCAGGGTATGGGCGGTTCTGAGGCCGGGGTCATGCCTGGAGTGAAAATTAGCGACATCACCTTCGACGGTGTCCCCGTCCGGGTTTACGAACCTCCAGCAGGAGGGGAGGGCCACCTGAGGAGAGGGCTGATGTATTACCATGGAGGAGGATGGGCCCTCGGCAGTGGAAGTGAGCATAGAATTACTGAGCTGTTTCCATATCTTAGACCGAGTCTATAAATACAGTCATCAAAGTAATCAAAATGTGTCTTATGTCTTGTTTCATGAGGGACTCGTATTTGTGGCCAAGGGGAATGATCAGTCCAGATTCCATAAGCTAGTTTTTTGTGGTTTAGGTGGATATCTTCCAGAATTTATTTTTAACAAGTGGAAAATTCTGTCACAAAATTAATGTTTGTTCACTTCACTTCTCAACACTTCATCTTCTTTGCTTTTCCTCAGGAAAGGGAACATTTGATATGATCAGCAGGATGGTGTCTGACGAGCTCAATGCTGTTGTGGTCTCTGTTGAGTAAGTGTGTTTCCTTCTGCAACAACTGATCTAGTGTTTCAGCCAATGCCTGCTCCAAGCTACAGAAACAAACAGATCATATAGACTTAATAAAGCGCTTTTGGAATTAGTAGACAGAGAGTCAGATTCTCGATTGGTTTCTGAGCCTGTAGTTGATTTTACTTTGTCTGGGTAGGTATCGTATGTATCCAGAGGTGCATTTCCCAGAGCCCTACCTGGACTGCCTTACTGCTGCCAAGCACTTCCTGTCCAAGGAGGTTTTGGCCAGGTATGCCATTGACCCCGAGCGTGTGGGTGTATCAGGAGATAGTGCAGGAGGGAACCTGGCTGCTGCAGTCGCTCAGGAGGTACACTGACACACTATTTTATATTGAAATATGAGCAAAATGTATTATGAATACTTAACAAAACTGTTTTTTTGTTTTTCTTTATACAGACCCAAATTGTTTTTGTTACGAGGTCGTGCTTCTGTTTTAAAAAAGCAAATGTTAAGTTCAAATTTTTGGGATGTTAATACTTAACATTGATGGAGTCTAAATTTGGGAGTTTAAACAAATTCTGGCAGTGACCCCAGGATGAAATGCTAGAACTAGCTCTGAACAGCTTATTCAGAAAGTCACATTCAGAGGGAAATGAAAATTACACAAAACTTGACTAATTTGTGACATCACAGAAAAAGTTACCCTATTGACATTTTTGGGATGTCAATACTTAATGTGGGCAGGGTTTTAAATTGTGACGTAAACAAATTATGGCAGTGATCCCAGGATGAGATGTCAGGATGCATGAGACTTGCCCAATTTGTGACATCACAGATTGTCAGATCAGCTTAAAATTGCCTAAAAACAGAAAACTGAAACGGTAATATTACATTAAGCTCTGTTCTTTTTCTTGTTTTCCACTTTTACAAACGGTCAAGGTTGGACACAGAATAACTCAATAATGACGACTTTTAGCTTGGCAACAGTAGGGAAGGCTTCCAGAGAGCTTAGCAACAGAAAAAAGTGGACTCACATGGGGGCACTGAAATGAGTGTTTACAATGAAGCCAGCTTGCGATAAACTGAGCTTTGAAGGATAAAGCTTGAAATTAGCATAAATACCCCCTCTTTAAAGTATAGGAATGTGGACTGAGACAATGCTGTCTAAGGCATCTGTGTCACTAGATAGCATGTCTTTTTTGGGGTACAATAGCTTACTTTAATTGATTTTAGTTGCAAACTTTTGCTAGTCTTCTGTCCTTAAAACACCCCCAGTATAGCTAACTGTTTCCATTCATTCAGAGTTAATGTGTATAAATTATCAGCCCTGTGATTGACTGGCGACCAGTCCAAGGTATACCCCACCTCTCGCCCTAAGACAGCAGAACAGGATAAACGGTATAAAAAGATGGATGTATAAATTAAGTGAGGGCCTTTTTTCTTCAGATTTCTACAGATGACTCCATGAGCGTCAAGTTCAGCGTCCAGGCGTTGGTGTACCCAGTGCTACAGGCTCTGGATTTTAACACACCTTCCTACCAACAGAATCAATACATACCCATCCTTTACCGGGATTTCATGATCCAATTCTGGCTGCAGTACCTTGGTTCTGATCTCGCCCTTCTGCCCGAGCTTCTGACCAACAACCACAGCTCCTTACAACACTCCAGCATCACCCCTGAGCTGAGGGCCCGGCTAGATTGGACCGTCCTCCTGCCCCCGAAACACAAGAAGACCTACAAGCCTGTGGTTGTTGGAAAAGGTTCCAAGGGAACAGTGAAGGAGCTGCCGGGTCTGCTGGACGTGAGAGCATCACCGCTGTTAGCAGGACCAGAGGTTTTGGCTAAATGTCCCCGGGCGTATGTCTTAACATGCGAGAACGACGTGCTGAGGGATGACGGCTTGATGTATGCACGGCGGCTACAGGAAACAGGAGTCACAGTTACCAGCCACCACTTGGAGGACGGCTTTCACGGGTGTTTTACGTTTATCACCTGGCCAGTGGATTTTGATGTGGGGAAGAGGGCGGTCAGGGGATTCATCGACTGGCTCAAGAACAACTTGTAGGAGTGGGTGTGTGTGCAAGCAAATGAGAGAAAGCGTCTTTTTACGTGCATGTGCATGTGTGTGTGTGTTTCTGTGATACTAAATGCACTACTCCTTGCTCTGTGAATACTTAAATTGTCTGTATTCTCTTTTTAAAAGAAAATAAATCAATGCTCAGGGCTCTCAGACACACACACCAGCTTGGTGCTTTTAAAGTTTACATGTTTTGTTTCTTTATTGAAGATTACCAAAGGTTTGAGTGGAGGAGGTGAAATATTCTAACCTACTGTGGCTAACACTGTGAGCATATCACATCACATACAGATGCAGACTTGAGTTGCAAGGGGAGTCGCTTTTTTAAGTGAGTCAAATCTAAGTTAGCAGCTGTTTAGATGGTTGATTTTGTGATGCAACCTCAAAGAAATCATTTGATCAATGCATCGGCAGTGCTGAAAGGATATGAAACTGCATGGTGATGTCTCTTGGCAATACTCCTCATGGAGTAATGACGTCTCATAATGACATCAGCTTTTAAATAACTAAAAAAAAGTAAAGACACATTGCTTGGTTAACACACGGTTTTAAAAATGCGGGGTGCATTACCTTTCTTGAAGAGAGCCTTTAGCTTTTTGTGTTCCGCAATTTACACAGCTCTAGTATACATCCGTGTTGTGCATGATGTGCCACAAAGCAGCAATCTTGGCAGGTGAAACCAATAAGGAGTTATTTAAGTGGAGGGAAAACACAGAAAGTAAAACTGTACTGGGTACACCGTGAGAATACTACAAAAGTACAACAGGAAAGAAGAAAACAAGAGTACTGGCTCTTTAAAAACGAGGAAATGGTGACCGGATTACAGGACAACACGTGGAACAGGAAATGAAATCGAAAATAGAAAATAAGCATGATTCAGATGTGATGGTCGCAGTGCAAGGGCTTCACGTGACATGATTTTACATTCAAATCTACATTTTTCTATTAATATCTTTGTATGACGTAAACATCCCCACCCTGCAAGTGTTGAATCTTCTTACTGTTGTCAATAAAATCAATGATTTTTCACTCCTGAAGCAATATTGTTGTGTTTTACTTATTAACCTTGAAAAGTAAATATACATAGAGTTTGTGGTCTTACA
The DNA here is from genome assembly GCA_030710495.1 of Labroides dimidiatus. NCBI lineage: Eukaryota > Metazoa > Chordata > Actinopteri > Labriformes > Labridae > Labroides > Labroides dimidiatus. Next base: position 7,768,646 of record CM061156.1, on the reverse strand, counting down.
TATGTGCAGGGATAATTAGAGCCACTGGCAAAAAAAAAAAGTTTTAGGAGGTAAAGGAAGTTTAAAAAAAAAATCTGCCTTTAAAAGAACAAAACAATCTGAGGAAGTTGAAATTCAGTGAGAAAAGAATCATGCCCCTTTTTCAGGACTGATGATGGAGGATTTTATTTTATTTCTTATATGAAAGAAATTGGAATTTTGTGATCAAAGAAAACTACTTGAAAAAAGGTCCAAAATTTTGTGAAAAGAAATTGAGAAAAAAAATTAATCAGAATCTAAGAATTCTGACATTTAAAAAAAATGTTTTTGAACTACTTTTCTGTAAGTGTCCCATACAGTGAGTTGGAACAGTCTCAGTCTGAATACCTTGACTGTATCTTTGAGGACCCTTTTTTTTACGGAAGCCCTTAAAGGTCATGATTAAATAAGTTTCATTTTCTTCCATTTCCTATTGATAATAAGTTAATTTCATTTTTTTCTAAAGATTTCAACCTTGTTTTTCTCTTTATCCCAAGAATACAAATCTCGTTCTTTCTGAAATAATGTGATAACTTATCTGTGTCTCTCTGTGCGTAGAAAAAGCAAAAAGAAACAGAAATAAATTGTACTTACCTTGACCCTGTGGGAAGTGCAGGAAGGCAGCTTGGCTTGTCATCTTTCTGACTGACGACAGCCATCAACTTTCTTTCTTGATAATTTAATACGCCGGAAAATTATCTTGTGTCAGGAAATCCAGGACAATTTTCTGAGAATCTTAGCTAAATTATTGCCTGTTAAGGAGAAAAATAAGTTAAAATCTTGAGAAAACAACTAAAATAATTCAAATAAAATTCATTAATCTGTTAAACATTTATCAGAGCTTACATGTTTACTCATTTGCAATCACTGATATAGGAAGTACCAAAAAGAAAATACCAAATACAAATATTTTAAATTGAAATGTGAAGTTGTACATGTTTTAAGCATTTCACCAAAGGAAAGGTGACTTTATGTAGTGGTCAATGCAACAGCCCCCTCTAGAGGTGTAAACCTGATATGAACCTCAAAATTAAGAAACATTTGTGGGATGTATTGTATAAACATTAAAGATTTTTTTATATATATATCACATTTAGCTGATCAATGCTGTTTTCATCCTTCACCACTTAAACTGGTTATTAAATATGAAGCTAGGTGTACCGTGTAGGTGCTTTCTCTAATCTTATTTTTCTAATCCCTACTCGAGAGTCTGACAGATTACCTTATTGATCATCAGTGAAAATTGTGATTTATATATGAACTCCCGTGTGGTCTGTTTCATTGCACTTACATGCAAGGATAGTCATCCTCTCTCAGGGTAACACCTTTTTACTGACACACTAACTTTTAGTCATTGGCAAGCAAGTGCGTGCATTTCGCCTCTCCAGCACTTTTCTGCACTAGTCTTTGTCTCATAAATTAGACAATGAGCAGCTGTAGTGCTCACAAAGGAATTCAGGGAGATTCCAAAACTTTAACAAGATGAATGTCGGGAGGAGAAGCCTCAAGGGAGGGAACAGGGGAGTGGAAGACAGAGGAGGGAGGAAAGGGTTTAAATCTGTCTTTAAAATGCATTACTTGTCCTCTAGGTATGATTTTAAACTCTTCACTTTGAGGGAAAGCTGCTTTCTTTTTTATCTCAAAGCAGAAGCTGTCCTCAAACTGTTTCCACGTGTTCTTTGAACCTGATTTCAGCCTCAGGGCTCGCAAAATAGTTGAAGTAATGAAGTCTAAAGTTTTTTTAATTAATAATTACGCTGACTGATTTCATGTCGCAAGTTCGGAGTTTTGAAGAGGAAAGGTTTCAGTTTTCATGACATCAAACTGATTTGAATCACATTTGTGGTCAGTAGAGTAGCCTTCAGTATTCATATATGTCTGCAATTTGCAGTTAAATCTGACACGCAAAAGAGATTCATTGAAAAATGAATGAAAAAATGAAAAAAAAAAAAAAAAAAAAAAAGTGTTCTCATAAAAGAAACCTCTGTATTTTATTTTGAAAGAGCATAATTGGTGATTGGTTGTGCTTATGAAAAGATCCAGAGTAGCTGTCCACCCTGTTTCCAATCTCTCTGCTTCGATTAGAATTGAGCACTGTCTTACATTTTGATTTTTTGTAGCTTTTTCTTTTCTGCATCTTGACTGAAAACTTTTGATCTGTCGACTCCCAGCAGCTGTTTGAAGGCCATCAAAAGGAGGCTGTGAGATTTGTCCTTCAACTGAATTCACAGCAGACAGAGGGCTGATGACAAAGCGAAGGAGAGGAAAAATAGTAGAAGCGTGACACAATTAAATCTTTCCTTTGAGATTTATGAATGTGGTTTACTGGCATCTGGTAGTCAGTATCACAAATCGAAACATCAAAACATCGTTTAAATCTGTTAGCCATACGCACAGCAGATCTGGATATCCATTAGAAAATGAATGAAAGCCTGATGAGAGCGAGACTTGTGGTTGCTTTTAAATTTAGACGAAAGATTGCATGTTTACAATCGAGTTGTGGATTTATTTATTTATTTATTTTTTAACCTTCACAGCCTGCTCCATTTGTGTGACAGAGATCAGTAAATGGCCCATTACACGGCAGAAAATAGCTGAGGCGCATGTCATTTGTTTTGGGTAATATGCTAATAAATCTGCGTCACATCACAGATCGCTAACCGGCGCCAGTCCCAGAACTGGTTTATGAGATTTTTTTTAATTAACATCTTTTGCGATAAAGTTGGCTTGATAAAGGCATGTGTGGTTCCTTGTTTGTCTCTCATGTGTATCTAAAGTGTTTGTTTTGTTCCTCCAAGTGGGCTAATGTGGCCTTAGCTCGTAGCTAGCGCGTTAGCTGGTCGTTAGCCTAGCCTCCGTAGCCACCCAAAGTGATCCACAACCTGTCCACAGCAGATGAGCTGCGGTTTTAAATTTCGTGATTACATGCAGTTAAAATGTCTTAGCCAATAAACAATTGTAAATATTATCTATATTAAACTTTTCAAAATAGGGTTATAAAGTGTTTCACAAAATAAACATATGAATAGTATACAAACGGGAGGAGGACAGGGTGAAAACCACAAAAATAACAGAATGTAATCAAACAATATTAAAAGCTAAGAAACACCAATAGGTAAAAGGAAGTAAAGAAAACAACGAAATAAAAAAGAGAAAAGATTAAAACAAAAGATTAGGATCCTACCTGACAAGGAATAAAAGCAGCGTTTTGAGGATCAAAACATGCTCAGATAACATCTCCCGTTAAAGCACATTTGAGAGAGATTTAAAAGAGGACAAATAGTCTGCTAATCTGAAAAGGCCTGGTCACCTTTAGTCCCCAGTATGCTTTAAAAATCAGCAATAAAATTTTGAAATCAACTGTAAAATTAAAATATGCTATGTAGATTCATCCATTCATCCATTAAGATATTTACTTCAAGGAATGGTTTGGGATTTTAGTTTACCCATCATCAACTCAACAGCTGGGGTGTGATGGCTGTAGAGTGCCAGACAAGAAAGTTATAAAAAAGCAATAAGGAAATGTTAAATACGACTTTTATACACTATGCTTTCTAAACTGTGATTTTTTTTTAATTTATATATTTTTTTATTTCAATTACCTGTCTCTTTCTCTTCCTGTGTTTTTGCCATGTGACTGTAGACAGGCATGTCTCTCAGGGTGTCATCTTCCTCACCTGAGGCCACACAGTCTTCACATATCACATGCCTAAGCCTGAGAATTGACTCACTTGAGGGGAAACAATAATCTCCCATCACTTCCTCTTCTCGACTTTAAGATTATATCACTAAAAGGGAAACAAACAAAGTACTCATCTCTTCCTGATCCTGTTACATTCAATTACACTTCCAGAATTCCCTGACACAGGTCTACCAACTTGTCTAAACCTTACTGCTGCATATTTGTCTGTATGAATGTGTTACAGATGCTGTTACACAGGTCTGAATAGTTGGCAGGGTTGTGCATATGCAAGCTCTGATCTCATTTCCTTACACTCACAATGGAGCAGGGGTTAAAGGTGAAGAAATGAAAGTAAAGGAACCTCTGGGAATTACTCAAGGTTAAGTTTTGTAGATTGAATGTCTCCCTCGTGACAAACTCTACTTAGGCTACACTGAAGCACAAACAATGGCGGGTCATTTGGCAATAATCGGCTGACATTTCCTCAGATCATTTCACAATGAGAGGAAAGAGGCTACAAAGAAATACTGCTTTCTGTCTTACTGTAAGATGCAGATTATACTCAACAGGGATGCTGCCTTCACAAACCCCTGAAGTTATACTTTGTGGCCTTCATAGAAAGAACTTTTCCCCAAAAAAATATCTTTATTGATTTTCTGATATACAAGTCACAAAGGTGATCTGTTTGATAAGCGGAAGAAATAAAGACAGAGATTCTATCTCAGGCAGACTGTACACAGATCAGCAACAGAAACAATGCAGAGAAGGACTAAAGTGTAGTAGAACAACAGATATAAAAAGACAAAGAAGACAGGGGGGTATTTTACAACTCAGATGTAGAAAATCACAAATCACAGAGATAAATTAATAAAAGACAGCAGCCAACCCTTACAATTCTGTGTATGGTAGCATTACAACACCCAAATAGATAACATGATCTGTGTACCGTTATAAGGACTCAATCACATGTTCCTACGATCTATCAGACCCTTCATTACAATGCTTGCCAGTCTAGAACCAATATATTTTAGGAATTCCATGGGTAATATACTTAAAATAACCTTGTGCCACCCAGTTATTGCTGAAGGTTTGAAGTCTATCCATTTCAGCAATATATATTTTTTTTGCACAGAAGGTAAGGACACATAAAAGTCTTTTGGAGTGCGTACTTTTGAGTTGTACATCCGGCAACCCAAACAATAAACAATAAACCTGTTGCAATCTGAAATATTATTTGCTAATATCCATATTTGTAACCAGTTAGCTTCATCAATGTCCATGTTCAGATCTTTATTCCAATCGGTGGCTGTAAATGTGCTTTTGCCTTTTTCTTAGTTAGACAGAGCTTTGTACCCAAGCCCCACTATGCCCCTCTTCTTTCCAGCAGAGACTAATCTCTCTATTGGAGAGCGTTGATGAGAAATACCTCCTTCTGTCCAACCATTTAAAAAGCTTGTATTTGAAGGTACCTGACAAATTCTGTTTGGGGCATTTCATATCTCTTACATAACTGGTGGCATGAAAGTAGTGTTTTCTTTTCATAAGAAAGAGCTTCTCATTGAACAACAGAAAAACAACTTTTCAGTATTTTAAACCTTTTTTTAACCCAACAAATACATCTCAGTGGTCAACATGCAACGCAAAAGTGAAGAGAAAAGAGGCACAATGACAGTAACATCCACCTATTACACTGGAATTATACGACTAACTTTATTTGCTGCTGTTTAAATCCTTAACACAAAGAGAACTTGTGAGTTTCAAAGGGATAAAATGAAAAGTGGAACAGAGGCCAAACATCTTAATAGAGTACACAACCACAGATTGTTTCCAGGACTTCTTGACTCTTCTCTTAAATATCTTTAAACTACCATGGAAATCATCCCAGAGCTGCTCCCCACATGAAGACTGAGTGCTGTTAAACAGATTTGTAGGGGATTGAAGTGCTTCTGGCATTTAGTAGATGAGCCCCGGTTTTAATACGTGACTGTTTGGAGACACAAGGATTTAAGAGGACCATAACTACTCTGAACTTAAAAAGGAAAAAATAAAAATTGTATTTAAAAAAATCTATAAAAGACTGATTTTTCCAGCATCTGTTTCAGGAATTAACACATCAATACACTGCAGGATAATATTGCACTAAAAGTCATGTTTCACCTATTATACACTATGGATGGATGTTTGGGTCTCTGAAATATTACTCAAGTGCTCCAAATTATGAGACAAATGAAAGTAAGCAATTTGACGAAGTCTTCAGGATGTACTACTTTTAAAACTTTTCACCTACCATGGATTCAACATGTTCCGACAAATATTTCAAACAGAATATTTCCGGATCAGTTAGACAGGTTAGTTAGCCAAAACTAGTTGTGACCATAGACTGTAAAAAATGAACATCATCTCACTCGACTGGAAGTGAGGTCGCAACAAAAAACTGCTCCCCCTGGTGACTGGCTGCAGTATAGGTCAAAAATTACAATTCCCCTGTTCATTCTAATGGAGCTGTGGTCAAATTAAAAAAATATATTTATAACTCATAGAAATGACCCAAGAAGAGATTAGGCTTTGGAAAGAAAGAAATTAGACTTATTTTGGTACCCAGCTTCACACAGATTCTCTACTGTGCAGACTCTGACAGCAAGACGGGGCTTCAAAACTGTACAATGGTAAAAGGCAGATCCACGCTGTCCATTCCATATACAGTCTATGGTATTGACCTATTTCCTTGTTAATACTGGGTAAGCTAGGTCCATACACTGTATAACTATATAATGTTATATCGACGTAGTATCAATGAAGTCACCTGTTTGTTTCTGATACAAAGTTTTGAAGCCCATTTTGGTAAAGCTGAATTCAAGTCAGCTCCTAAGAGACGAGCCTTTGGCCTCTTTGCAGACTTAGTGTAAATGTGGTTATCATTTTTTCTGCAGCCAGCCCCAATGGGGTTCTTGAAGAATTGCAGTTTTTAGCACATCTGCATTTAGCACTTCAAGTCCTTAGGAGTTGCAGCTTGGCAAGGACATTTATATTTGCTGTAGGTGGATGAAGACTAGTGCTTGCCATTGTGTTCCAAAGGTTATGAAATATAAATTCTTAACTTGAAGTATGACCACATTTATTTTTGTATCAGTTATATCCCACTTTTAAATGAGTGAACCCATAGAACTAAAGGCAATGCATAATTATTGTAGATTTTTTTTAGTTTCCCGCCTTTAAGTTGGTTGATATGTTTATAAAGAGGACTGGCTGCTTGGCGTTGATGAAACTTTTGTCCGCTCCCCACAAAATGTGCTTCAAAGTTTTCATATTTCCGACAGCACTTGATGGCGCCATGCAGCTCATAGTCCAACTCTTCTATCTAATAAATGACATCTTGTCGTTGTTGTAAAACTCCATACCTCCTCACGCTTCTCTCTCTCTCTCTCTCTCTCTCTCTCTCTCTCTCTCTTTCACTCTCTCTCACTGCTCCACCTCCATACAAACTGCCTCTCCCTCTCCCTCTCTCTCTCTTTCTAGGGCAGAAATGCAGCAGAGCTTGATTTGACTTGTCCTCCCTCTATGTTGGAAGTGTTTTACTTCTCTGGACTTGTTTGGGTGCCGTTTTGCTGACTAACTCACGCTGGGTCATGGCCGTTTCTGTCTCTCTTCAGTGTTTGGGACTTATCATACTCGCTGCAGTCCTCCTACAGACAATTGCGGTCGCCGTCAGTTTTATGTATTTCAACAAAGTCCTGAACACGGTAAGATTATGCGTTTGTCTTCATTTAAATCTAACACAGAGATGTGACATGACACTGACTGTAACATTACCGTAAAAGAAGGTTGACACTCTTTAATGTGGACAAATGCTTATGAATACCACACCAGTGACATATTTTGACACCAGGAAAACTACCAAGTTTGTAAGAAATGAAGAAATGGTGAACCACCAACACCATTAAATAGCTTCAGTGTGGTCTCCTGCGGGATTATTGTTACAGAGAGTTTATCTGGTGCCAGCTCCCTTTTGTTATGTTTAAATTATGACTCCAATAGACAAGTTTGTATGAGGTAAATGTTCCATTTATGCAAGAATTTTTGCCATTCTTATGCTGGACAATGAGAGAGAAGAAAGTTGGCAGAGTAGATAACAGAAAACAATTGCAGGAAATGGGGCTAGTTGGGGACTTAGACTGTGACACCCTAAAAAGCAACGTAATGTGGACATTATCACACACAAATTGAGTTTTTATTCCACTGATAGTTTGTGCTGAGCTGTGATTGGCTGAGTCACAGTGGCACACGTGTGGTTATTCAAGAGTTAATTGCACATCAGTAAACTCGTTGGGCTCCATTTCCAAGAATACAAGTATGTTTAGCAACAATCAATGGATAGTACTTCAACAAAGACCACATCATATTAATATCTTAATACAGGGTGAAAAACCCTAAAATAGCAGTTACGATGACCCTCTGCTATAGGAACAAGTCAGTCCAAAAACAGACAAAAATGAACAAAAACATACTTATTTTAGCGGACTGTTTCAGACCTGCTGTGGGACTTATTTCTAATTCTTTGTCGACAGATGCAGGAGAGTTTCTCCAGAAGTAGTGTGTCCTGTCTGATAAACACAAACCAACGATCCAAGTTGGAAGATTCAGAGGACAAGAAGAGCGACCCCTGCTGGCAAGTCACGCAACAGCTCCACTACCACATCGAGAAGGTTTTTGATTTATTTCTTAACCTACCATTTATTTTTTCAGACTATTTTTTTTCTTTTAAAGCTCCTGTGAGGAGTTTTTTTAGTTAATAAACAGACTAAAAATAAATGATGATGCCTTTTCATGACCTCTAAAAATCAAATGAGACTATTAGCAACAAGACTGGTGGTTTCCATGTAGTTCTTTGTAATATCTAACACAACGGGTAGGGGGTAGGTGCCAGTTGTTGATTTATGATGTACTGCCAAAATGGCCTGAATACTACCTGTATGGCGAAATTCCAATAAGTGTCACATTTAAGTGTGAAAGTACTGATTTTTTGTTAGAAAACACAACTCACATAGAGGTACCACTTTGTCCACAGGGGGTGCCAAAATCACCAGAAACTGAAAGTACTCTACAGGAGCTTTAAATATTCCAGACTGTTTTTATAGAGCCGCCCTCAGTGTATTCACCTGACATTTCTTGACTTGGAGCAACGACATAAAGAGCAGTAAGCTGCTAAGCTAGCTGGCTAGCTAGCTCCAGAATCCAGTTCACATTAGTTCTTTTCAACAATATACACAGATATTTGGCATGACATTATTCAGTTGTACACACGACCTGAAACAAGTAAGTGTCCAGTGATCCCAGATATAGAACTTTCCACTTCAGCAGTAGACATCTTCGTTGTTTACAAAAGATCCCCCAACGACTGTCAGAGCAGCTCCAGATTTGACTCACCCAAAGGGGAATTCTGCGATTTAAGGTCAAAGGATGACATATTTGTTTAGCAAGAGGAGGGACAGTATGAATCAGGGGGTGATGAGGTCTCTGGTGAATTACTGAATGTTAACAGCGTGGATCCAAAGAAAGCTAAAAGGCCTAATTGATGATGACACGATACTTAACTGTCTTTTTCCTGTCTGTTTTATTTTTGTCTCTGTGGGTGTTTTCTTTCAGACCATGGCTGACCGTTTCCAGAATGAGATATCCACTGCCATGAGAGGTTAGAACAATGCCTCCATAAATTTTCGTGTTATTACTCCATGGAAGTGTATCTAAGTCCAGTTTAAAAAAAAAAACACCCGCTGAGTGTTTTCCTTATCTGCTTTCACAGATAAACTAACGGAGGGGATTCCTATCCTGAGTCCTGGCGTCCCACTTCCTAAAGTTGCTGCACATGTCACCGGCGTTAGCTCGTCCACAGAGTCTAAAAAAGCAGATGGTGAGAAATTGCAGTGCAGTAGAAAAATACCCATCCAATGGAGTTATTACCTTTTTGAAAGCATGACTGACATCTCCAACACAAAAAAGTAACATGTTCGCAATTCTCACACACCTGCGAGTGCTGTCTTGCTTCAGCTGGGGTCAGAGGTGAGGAATGTGCTGCAAGGCTTCCCAGGCTGCTCTGAGAAACGTCTTCATACTGACATGTTTGTCAGGACCTGCACATGTGCAGCTGTTCTATCATTGTCTGTTGTAGGCATTTTATCAGTTCAGCGTCTTAATTACTCTTTGTCCAAATAAAGTTGGACACAATCTCTTCAGAAATTCAAGGTTTATGGTATTCAATATTTTTTTTTTTTTGCAGTTACAGCTGTAAAGCCTTTGACAGACGGGGCAAACACTCGTAATTCCTGACTGCAACAGTATTAGGATATGTGACCCTTTCATTAATACATTGATGATGGCAAATTTGCCATTGGCACAACTCATGTACTTAGCTTTGCAGCTCATCCCACAAATGCATGTTCCTTTTAAATGTTGCACCGTTTAAAAGGAAAATAAAGACTTTTATTTAAGATATATTGTCAATAAGCATTGTTAGAACAAAGAAATAATCTACCAGACACAAATTGCCTGTCAGCCATGTAAATCGGCCATTATTTAAAAGCTATTATTTAATCCGTAGTCCTGGCAGATCATAGACGGACAAACTGCAACAGTTAGAAACCAACTGTCATGATAGCATAACATTGAAACACAGTACACCAAAATGGCATCAGAAAAACAAATAAAAGATCCCCTTGGTTTCATCTGTTTACTCTGTTGTTTATTTTATAATTTGAAAAACTCTGGAAAGCACAACTCTGTAATGACTTTCATTCTACCCGGTGTTTCACAACAGTCAAAACAGATTAAATTCAAAGCCTGTTCAATCATTTAGATGTGTTCTGGATGATGCCAGGCCTACAGGGTTTTATTTTTCGCACAATATTAGAAGCAGAGTACTTCCATCAGATTTATATCCTCTTGTTTTCCTCGCTGTATCACTAGAGCGCCAAATGTAAATTAATCCACCACAGAAATTAGTCCTTAAAAGGTGTATTGTTAATTCAATTTTGGGCACATTTTGATAAAGAGGGAAAAAACAACAACTGCTGTGCCTCACTCTAAAACAAATAAATACAATTCTTGTTTTCAGTTTAATATGTGCAACATCTGTTTTTAATTAAGTTGTAAAACCTGTAAAACATAAACTAGTGACTGGATCTTAGAGCAGATATCTAAAGAACGATTTTTCCCCTCACATCTGCTTGTCTTACTTTCTTTAACATTTGTTTCTTATTTGAATGATGTAGCCATTAACTCTCAGTCACCACACCACCCTGTAATCTCAAATGACCTTGCATCACCTTAATTGTCCGTAATTGCCCTGCGTGTGTGTATTATTTTCCTGCTTGTTTATTTGCGTTTGTGTTCTGTTGCAGGCTCACGGAGTGGTAAGGGGTACTTGGGGGAGCGAATCAGAGCGTGGGAGGGCCAGAGAGGTCTGTCCTTTCTGCAGAACATGGAGCTCAGAGAAGGAGAGCTGCTGGTGCCTCGGGCAGGCCTCTACTACATCTACGCTCAGACCTACTTCAGACTGCCCTCCACAGGGGAGACTGATGGAGAGGCAAAGGGGGAGATGGGGGAGGAAGAAGGGGCGCAGCTTGTCCAGTATGTCTACAAGAAGGTCAGAAAATAACAGGAATTGGTACATCACACTCAAAGATTAACCTTTTTGTCATTTAAAGCTGATAAGTCTTAAAAGGTTAAGAATCAAATGAGAAACAGCAAAGTTCCCAAACTCAGCTCTGTTTTAATAATGACAAATCTAAAAAATCTTTTATGGGCTGCTGAGGATTTTTCTTGCTTTAGTCCCTCTGAAAAAAAGCATCAGAACAAATCAGTTAGAGTTCATTATGGAGCCCTTGGGATCAAAGTTTTCATCCCCATTTTAAAATTGCCAGACTGTGAACTCGTCTGGAGCCTCTCTGCACAGAAATTGGACACAGAAAAAGAAGTTGTCCAAATCATTAACAGACCTTGTTTTCTATTGGAAAAATCACAATTTTATAGACATCTACATAAGGCTGCAGAGGTTTATTTTTCGTCTGTTTAACCCTTTAAAATCCATCTGCAAGCCATCGCTACCATTTTAGTAGTGTTCTTTAAATTACTTTAACTCTTCAACTTTTTGGGCTAGCAAAGAAAAAAAACAAACAGTTCCTGAAAGAAGAGAAGTTGAGCTTTCTGGCATGATTTCGTACACTTTTAAAACCAAAATAATAACAACAACAACAAAAAGTCGGAGTGGTTTTTGTGTGATACTTTGGTGATGGGCACTGTGAGGACTCTCCGTTTGGTGTTGATTGCAGTGACACCTGTGGCCAAAACTGGTAGTGCTTTCTCAGGATAAAGACTGTTTCTCATCAGCACTATCACTCACTGATGTAAAGATGTGACTCATGACTCTCGTGTTCTCCTAGAACGTCCAACCTGACCACAGATACTCAGAAATAGCATTTAGAAAAAAGAAACTTTGGTGCTAATTATCTTATATTAAACCATAGATAAAAGTCTTTGAATGCACAAAACGTAGAATATTTGGCTATATATTTAGTATGGAATGAAGAAATGTGATGCTTATGACTTATTTTTTTTATGTAAGTTTAGTCAAAGTTGTGTATCTGTCTCTGTGCTTGTTTGCTTCAGATGAGTTCCTACCCAGTGCCCATCCTACTGATGAAGTCATCCCGCAGCGCCTGCTGGCCTCGAGGTCCGGAGCCTGGCCTCTTCTCCCTGCATCAGGCTGGAACTGCCTTTCTCCAGCCTGCAGACCGCCTCTTCATCAGCGTGAGCAACGCCAGCACCATGGAGATGGACGGGAGGGCAAGCTACTTTGGGGCCTTTCTTGTCGGCTAAAGTGAAGAGAAGCTAAGACAGAAGAGTCTTTGACTGGGAATACTTGATATAAACATCAGCAGAAATGACCCAAGATTCAGGGTTAGCTCAATAATCTGAGCAGCTGTTGGAGAGCGAGATTGGTTAAGAGGAATCAACCGTGAGGAGGGGCTTCTCCTGGACCACGAGGATGAAGGGTCAGATTCAGAGACTGAGAGTCGATGAAGAGCCAGTGGAGGTTATAACTGAACTCACACAGGTGAGAAACTTTGCTTTTGAGACGGGTGAACAGAGTGGACTGGGAGCAAACATGGACTTCATGATGAGTTCAGGAACATTTCGAGCTTTACGATGGATGCAGTGGGAAGTGCAAGTATTGGCGCTGTCGGACAGATAGTTATAAAGCGTGCCACAAGGTTGTAGATATTCACTTCAATGAATGAAGCTTATTTTTGAGTACACTACTTTTGAAATGTCTGTGTGTCTTTTTTTGAATGAATGTGTCCTGTAATGGATATCCTAGGGCCCCAATGAGCTGAATGAGCAATTATTTTATATTTTGTCATATTTACAAAAATCTGTCCAATGGATACCAATTTGCTTTGATTGGAAAGTTGAAGAGTAAAATACTTTATATGAACACAATCTTATTGAATTATCCCACAATTGAACCACTTGTATGTTGAAAAAAACTCCGGATTAGTCAGCCAGTTTTCAAATATTGGCATGTGGTCTTTGCTGATGCTCTCCCTGCTTTGGCTTTTTTCATGTATGTACATAGAGAAGAGTATGGTGGCCCTGAAAGCTCACAGCATTTCAACTTATGAAGGCACATGCAAAAAATCAAAACACAAGCTAATTAAGAAAAACGTCATCAATTTGACAACACCTGCACAGCATTTAAAAAACAAACGCGACATGCTGGTTGTTTACGTGAATTTTGAGTCACAGCCCTATTAAGGTTCTCTTTCAGTCAGTGGTGTTGGGAAACCAGATAAAAGAAAGTTTTTTTGATTTATTTTAACGTTGTGTTTACATAATTCAGATATTAGCATGTAGGCTAAAAACAGACTTGTGCATCACTTTTAAGTGTCCTATGGAAACACTTCCATTGTGTTGCAGTCTACCTACAGCACGTTTCTCTAATGTGTTGTGGTCTTTGCAGCGCGTTTTCTAAATGCTGAGCATGTGCTGTCAAATTAATGAAGATTTTTTTCTTAATTTGTGTTTTGTCTTTTTGCATGTGTTCTCTTAAGTTGCAGTGCTGTGAGCTTTCAGGGCCACCGTAGGAGAGGGTTTAGTCAATGGACTTTTAACTTGTTTAGCACTTTTCTGGTCTTTCTGACCGCTCAAAGTGCTTTTACACTGGGAGTTATCTTATTCATACACATTTAAACATTGCTGAACAACAGCTGGAACGGTTCAATGTTCCATAACCAGCTAAAGGACACTTTGGCATATGACAGCAAGAGCTGGGATCAAATCTTCAACCTACCAATAGATAGACGACTGACTCTACCACTGAGCTCGCAGAGGTGTGCTCTCCCTGCCTCAGACTTTGGCATTCCATACTGCCAAATTTAAGTTACTGCGTGCAATTTATTAATCATTTTTATGTAAGATGTCCTAAGTGAGATGCAGATAATAGAAAAAGTATGAAGTTTTAACAGGAAGGCGTAGACTTGATGAACTATTCAGAGGTCTCTGAGTGCCATCAAAATTTAAAACCTCTCACGAGTTAAATAAAACTTTTAAATACTTTTTGACCTTAAATCCCAAAGATTTTTTTTTTAAATCACGACTTCTGCAGGAACCGTGCTAGCTAATCCCATCACATCAATCAGTTTTTTGTAAATGTGTAGAGAGAAAGAAAATTTGTCTGAAAGTGAAGTCAATTTTAGACAGAAAAAACACAGCACTGAAAAAGTAAAAAACTATCATTTAATTCATGTTGTATTACATGTTTCCATATTATGGCAGTGGATGTTTCAGCAATAATAAGAGTCACTCCTCAAACAAGAGTTTTTACATAAAAAAAACAAAAACAAACAATACCAAAAACTAATCAGGGTTCAAGTAATGCCCAAAAGAAACACAATTTGAAACAAACATACAAACACACACACAAGCAGGAAGATCGATCACATCTGCTGATCTTACTGTAATCCACCTGCTGCTTCTGGTCAATGAGTGGAGAACCAAGGTGTTTGTTTGGTCTGCCTGAGTCCCCCCTCTCTCTCTCTTTTTCTCTCTCTTGCTGCTTCAGTCTCTTTTTGGTCACCATGACTGGACTGACAAACAAGTCGTAGTTACAACTGAGACGGTAAACACAAATCACAGACACAACAAACCCTCCGGGGATATAGCGGGGCGTCAAGGTGCTTCAACCAAAACACAGTGAAAAAAAAAAAAAAAAAAGACAGCGGTACCAAACACTTGGTATCAAAAATAGTCTCTGAGTTGGTCTCTAATCAGTCAGGACACTACAACAAGGGGAGGAAACGCACACACGGAGGAGATTTCGTCTCAATAATGACAACCTATGGCTTCAGTTTATCTAAACACAGTCATGTACAATCTCATAACCAAGACATAACAGTGTAATATTTCAGAAGACAGTCAGTTATAGGTTATATAAACGACAATGCTGTAAACAACGGTGTGTGTGTGTGTGCACATGAGCTGGGAGGCCCCTTGTTGGTGCTCCTATTGCTATGTTAACCAAAACTGGTTTTTAGTTGTAAATTGGCCAATCAATCAGACTAAGTGCTTACAACCGGTCACACACCTCCTCACTGACGTTACAGTAAATCTCAGCACACTCACACTGACACACACACTCTCTCTCTTACACACACGAAAACTGTGGAGCCAGCTAAGTGCTTTGACATTACTTCGCTGCCTGTACAATGCCTGCATCAGTCATGTTCATTAAGACAAATTCAACACTTGTCTGACAGTACTTGGATTGAGTGAGATCGAAAAAGGCAAACAGTCTTGAGTGAAACAGGAGTTCTCCATAGATTAGTCATTCACTATTAAGGTGTGAGAGCACATACAGGGTTAGTGAGGGTCGTCCTAATACAGATTATGCGTTTCTTAAACATACATGAAGCAACAAACGTGGAAAATGCCGTGACGTGTGACCGAGATATGGTTTTTGTCATCACAAAAATCGCACACTAGCAAATCTATAGTTGTGTGCAGACGCTGACAAACACAAAAACAGATATGGGTGCCTATTGCCTCTTTAAGTATGTCTGTGATTTAATGAACAAAAAGCACCTCTGAAAGACATAACCGAGTATAAGTGTTTAATACAGGCAGGCAACAATACACACCGGCACACAGGCACGATACAGGAGGCTTTGGCACACCCATGCTAGTCTTACTACTCAGCATTTTCCAACAAAGAAGAAGAAAAGCAGGTTACAGGACAGGACAGACCCATAGCTGCCGTAGATCGCCCACCCGTCCCCCCCTTCTTAAAAAAAGGAGGCTTCAGGTTGTCTGATCAGCTGTCACATTCAAAGAGCCGCCCAGCCACTCATCCAATCAGCAGCTCCAGACTGTCTTCATAGTTGGATTCCTGTGGGGGGCTGGGGGAAAGGAAGGCCGTGGTGACCGGGGTCCCCGTGGCCGTGGCGACGTTGAGCAGGGTGTTAGCGCGGATGCTGGTGGTCGCCGGGTTGCGGAGTGCGGCGGCGGCGGTGATGCTGGTGAGGTTGATGCCGAGGGTGAGGCGCGTCTGCTCCAAGGCTTTCTCTGGCACGGCGAAGGCCTCCAGCTTCTTCTCGCCGTTGGCCATGTAGGAGTTCTGGCAACCTCGGCAGATGCAGTCCAAGCATGCCTGAGACGAGTATGAAAGAAGACATTCAGCCAAAAATTTAAAAACTAAGATAAGAAGTGACCAAGAAACTGATCATTTGAAAAAAACCCTTAAAATCAGATCCAGAACTCCTCCTCACCTTGCGGTTGGAGTAGCAGGGACAGCGCTGCCCCCTGCAGGTCAGCACAGATGGATTCTGGGTGGCTCTGCCACACTTGCAGCCTTTCTTCTCCACAGGTTTCTTATATGGGGGCCTGACAGGAGCCGGAGGCACGAGGCAGCCGGACATCAACCGCTGCTCTTTGCTTCCGTCCTTGGTCTTGGAGCCTCCGGCGCTTCTGGCTTTAGCATGAGGCTTCTTCGGGCCCTGATCCACATGTTTCCTGGCACCTTTATTATGGTTGGGAGCGGGGCGGCTGGGCTTCGGTGGCACCCCGTTGGAAAAGGATGAGTATGTGTGAGCTGGTACGGCTAAGGAGGGTGCAGGCGGTTGTGTGTGAAGCGTGTGTGAGGGGGGATTCGGAGTGTGTAAGTGTGAGGAGGAGCCCTGTAGGATGGAGGAGATGGGGAGAGGTTTGACTTTCTCCCTGTCGCTCTCTGAACGTGATCGTTTTCGTTTAAGGCGGACCGGAGGGGGCTTGGATGAGGGAGGCGGATCGAAGGAGGGTGTGTGTATGTGAGCACCGTGGCTTGTCACTGCGTTAGTCCTGTCTGTTCGAGGCTGTGTGTAGTTGTGAGCTGCATCGAGCTGAATGTACATTTGAGTGTGTGCTCTGTCCGTGGTTATGTGTGTGTGAGTGTGTGTTCTTTCTGGCTGTGTATGAGGAGAATCTCGACCAGGCTGAAGGGGATCCAACGTCTGTAACACCTCCTCCACACTAAGCAGCAGCACCTCCCCCTCCTCTAGCTCCCTGCTGTTTGATTCCCCATCCCTGAGAGAGCACACAGTGCCTGGAGTCGGGGCTAATGGTCCAGTGGTCAGACTCAGCTCCAGACCATCACAGCAGGTGTTGGACACAGACAGGCCTGCCTGTGGCTGCTCCTCAACCAGCTCGCAAACTTCTAGCTCAGGGGACGAGGGATCCAGGTCCTCCAGAACTTCTCCGTTGCATTCCTGTGGTCCGTTGGAACATGGAGGGTTAGAGGAGGAACTCTGGGGTACAGCTGAGGGCTCCGCAGGAGCAGGTGGCGCTTCTGTGGGGGTAAGGGAATCACAAGCAGTGGGATTCACATCTTCCTGTGCTAGACAAAGGTCCTCCGTCTCCGCTTCCTCCTCATGTGACAGCAGCACCTCCTCTAGCAAGGCCATAATCTCTGGGGACCCTCCTACATGGCTGCTGATCGGCTGCAGCAGCGGTGAATGAGTCACATAGAGACAGAGCTTCCTATAGCACTGCACCAGCAAAGAGAGCTGTTTATTCTCCTGGAAGCAAGAGTAGTCTTTACATCGGCCGCATGACAGCCTGATCCGCATCTTCTGGCCTTTACAGCCCAGGCAGACCGAATGCTGACACTCTGGGTGTACAGGAGAGATGGGATCTTGAAGTAGTTTACCTGAGAAACAAAAGGGAGAAAAGAGGAAGCTTTAAATGCAACCATCTGTTCTCAAGTCCAGGAGTAAATCCATTTCCTTATATCTTGTTTTCACTTCACTGTTTGATCTGTGAAATACAGACTGATTGAATACTTCACAATATCCAAAGAAATCTCTCCCTCTCTCATTTTGGCTTCAGGAAAAGAAAAATCTGTCATTTTTTATGATGAAATAAACTTCTACAGACATTTTTTACATCACCATATTGAATCACTTATGTCCAGCTTGCATAAATACAGCACAAGTACACAAACAATGCCACAAACACCATTATATAATCAGCAGAGGTTATGATGACTGTCATAGATCATTCTGTCTATATTGGCAATCTCTAAATACAAGCTGTCCCACTGCTGCTGTTCTACTAGCTGAGCGTTGTCAGTAAATAAGGCATGAATAGGAAACACATGGCTATGCAGCAGCAGACTACACAGAGGAGTCATCTGTCTTGACAAGACGACAGATGATGAGGGCACAGCCTCGGTTGCTAAGGAGACGGAGGTGGTGAGTGAGCACGACAAATTGTGTCAACTGCTGCGAGGAAAAAAAGCACGCCCACAGACATTTCAGTCAATATGAATAGTAACAATGTGGATCTAAAGCACTTGGTGTGGTGAATAGAGGCTAATATGGAAATCTTGCAACACAGCGGCACAAGAGAACGGTTTAAATATGTCTGAAGGATGCTTACCACAAACAAGGCATGCGAGGGACTGTCTGAAGAAGGGCAGTAGTGTGTACATGTCCGAGAAGGTGTTCGGCTGCCGCGGGTCACACTGCAGCACGGCCCGGCTGGCGGACACGTACAGAGCGGTAGCATTAACAGGGTTCATAGCGGTGTACTCCGCAGCCCCGGGAAGATATCCGACCAAGAAAGATAGCCAAGTCTCAGGGTGGGTGGAGGAAATATTGACCGGTCTGGTGGAGCAACAACAAACCCCTCCAGTGCTCTATATCAGCGATGCACTGAGATTCACAACAAGCATAGTAAAGCGGTTATAGCTGAACGCGCACACTACCTCGAGAGGCTGCTTGCTAATGTTAGCATTACCGCTTCGCAGTCGGTCATATTCAAAAAATAAAGATTTTTCTTGTCCCCAATTAAAGCTTCCTTAGATCCGGACCGATGTGACCCTTTGTTACAATAACTCACATTATCCCCAAAGCAATCTAACAGCTAATGTATCCAAAGAGCCATGATCAAAAGATTAGCATTTTTTTTAGCTAAGGCTAGCTCGCTATATCATCCAAACCTTTTACAAGAGATATGGTCGTTATTCGCCATAGATCCCATTTACTCTCCAACACTGTGTTATGTTCAATGTGTAGTTGAAAGAAGAGCTGCTCCTTTGATCCCAAATTGGTTTGATTAGCAGATATCCAACAGACACCAGGCGCGCACTTCATGTAAACAAAGCTAACCAGCTAGTGTTAGCATTGTTAGCCAAATTAGCGAAAATTCAACCGTATGACTAACCCCCCGCGGCCGCCTTAAGCCCCACTCGAAGGGGGGAAGTGCAAGCTATGAAATGAAATTCGGTAATTTTGGTAGGTTTTGCTGTGATATTTAGCAAGCAGCGACCGAAACATAGCTAACTATCCGTTTTACAAATGCATCAATCATTCGATTTTCCACTTTTCCTCGCATCAGCTCCTCTCGACAGGCATGATCATCACGCGAGACTACCAGCAGTTACCGTGGTTACCGTAGTGAAACTCTCTATTCGACACAGTACAGCGCCTTCACTGGTCCCTGAGACATAAACGTTCTTTCTAATAAAGAAACCGATTAATGAAATTAAGAAGAAGCATCAAAAAATATTGCTGTTTTTAATCATTTTGTGCAGTCTTAATTTTCTAAATGAAAGGCCATTATGCAATTTAAAAGCAAAGCCTTTGAGGTTGAAAAAAGAAATCTCTAATGAGAAACTAAGTTATCAAGAAATTTCTTTTCTTTCTTTTTTTAAACATAACGCTTAAAATTTTATGGCTGCACAGTAATGCAGTGGTTAGCACTGTTGCCTCACATCAAGAGGGTTCCTGGTTTGATTTCCTGGCCAGACAGGAACCAGTCTCTTGTGGCGCTTGCATGTTCTCCCTATTCATGTGTGGGTTCTCTCCAGGTTCTTAGGCTTCCTCCCACAGTCCGAAAACATGCAACTAAAACAACAGAAGCCTATTGCTGCCACGCCAAGGGAAAAAGATTTCTTTGTTAGAACACAATGCTTTCCCTATTATAACAAGATATTTTAACATTGTTATAACATACAACTCTCTTGATAAAACAATTTATCATGCTATTAACTTGTCATAATATGGTACAACCAAGTGACAAGAAATGAAGAACTGCCACTTGAGGCTGACTTCGGAAGCATCAGAAACCACACCAAGCAAAAATAAATAAATAAATACATAAATAAAGACGACTTTTACAACAAAAATAAACTTTTTTTTTTTTTTTTTTTCAAAAAAGACTTCAGTGAAATATCTAAATATCTAATTTCTCTAACGACAGACATTATACAGGGGGTAATTTCTTTCCTTAACTCAGCAGTTTAGTATATATGAGTTTGCCCAATCAGAGGCACAGCTCACCTGACTGACAGGTGGGCACCTGCCTCATTCCCAGGATGGCTGTTGCCAATTATTTGCTTCAAAACTCTATATCAGAAACTGATGGGTGATGTCACAAACACTACACCCATATATTCTACAGTCTATGGTTTTATCAAATGTTGTTGTATTTGTTCTTTTTTAATAACTTTTCCTCCTGTAACTTTAAAATGATATTAATGGCTTTTACATTTATAGGGCCTGCAGGCGCCTGCCAGGAGAATGACTGCCATTTAGATTTATAATTAGTTACCAGTTCTAAACATGAAACCTTTCATTCTTAGTTATATTACTATTTGTAGGCATGGTATTTTGGAATTTTGAGGAAAATTCTACCTGACAAGCCAAACTCAGGGGTGAGACCTGCTGAAACATGACTTTGAGACTATGCTTTGAGATCACATGCAGTAATTTAACTACAAGAAAACCGGATACCTTCCAGGTCCCGCCTTCCAGCTCTGTAACCAATTCCTTACTTCTTATTGGTTACAAGAGCTCGCCCCCTAATCTTCATTGGCTCGAATCTCTGCCCGTCATTTCCGGGTGCTGTCATCCTAGAACTCACACCACAATGATGGCGGCCTTCAGTGTGGCTCGGAGTAGCTGCGGACTGATCCACGGGTTGAGGACGTCTTTCAGGAGTTTCTCGCCTGTGAAATATGGAGCTGTCGCAGCTGCAGTGCCGCAGACGAACCTGCTCCGGGACTGCCGGTGGTACTGTGTCAGCCACCTGTCCGTCAAGGAGAGGATTGACAAGAAGAGACAGGCAGCGCTGGTCGGGGGAGGTCAGAAGAGAATAGATGCACAACACAAAAGGGTAAAGTCAGCCATATGTGGACTTTCTTAAATGCAAGCATTCACTGACGTTAATATTAAGTCAGTTTTCTTTGACCTTAATGCTGACTGGAGTGCTTTAGGAAGGAGAGTCTTTTTTAGGGGCTCTCGCTCGACGAGAGGTGGCTGCTGGGATTTAATTTTTTTCTTACACACTTTAAAGTGACCTTTAAAAACTTTACGTCAAAAAGATAACTGTAACGTGAGTGATACCCTTCTAGCAGTGTTCCCTTTTGTCATATCCTACCTTGCAGGTTCCCTAAGGTTCAAATCCTGCTAATATCCTGTTAGGAATTTCATAAAGATTCCACATGAAAATCATCGCGTTTTCCTGTATTGTCTCTATTTTCTTCCGATTTATTACCAGTGAGTAAGAAAACTATTAAAAACACTGAATGGTAGCCATGCTTTTATTTCGAAAGATAGTCAATCATGGAGGATGGTTGGTCGTCGTGGTTGTTTGTTTTACCAAGTTAAGTAACCACTGATCCATAAACTTGGTAATACAAAGAAACAGAAAATAAATATATCCCTTTAATGAAAAGTAATTAGTTATATAATAATATTTTGAAGGGAACAGAGGATACATTTCCATTACATGGCAAAAAAAGTAATGGCTGGGAATGATGTAAGCAATTTTGTTACAGTAGTCAAACACAATACAAAGACCTCCAATGGTTGTCAAATTTGTATTGTACTGTATTGTATTGTTTTATCTGTTTCAGGGTAAGCTGACAGCAAGGGAGCGAGTTGAGCTTCTGTTGGACCCCGATTCCTTCGTGGAGTCGGATATGTTTGTGGAGCATCGCTGCTCTGACTTTGGCATGGAGCAGGACAGGAACAAGGTAAAAAAACAAACAAAAAGATGCTCATGTAGTTCATAGTTCGACAACATCCTGCTGCATCCCTTTGAAACTGTTTTATTCTGTAGGGTTGAGAATGTTCATTTACTGTTTTCTCTCTCTCTTCTTACAGTTTCCCGGTGACAGCGTGGTGACAGGCCGAGGCAGGATCAACGGCAGGCTGGTTTATGTTTTCAGTCAGGTACAGTACACCTTAACAGTCCTATGTCTTGACTTGACTGCAGAATTGCGGGTTTGTTTAGACCTTTCTGTCCCTTTATTTAGGACTTCACAGTGTTTGGTGGCAGTCTGTCTGGAGCCCACGCACAGAAGATCTGTAAGGTAAACAGCGCCAAGATCCTGAGGAATCTTAAACAGAATTTTCAAATCCTTCAACTCTAAATTTTCTGTACTCAGATTATGGACCAAGCCATGACGGTTGGAGCCCCAGTTATTGGGTTGAATGACTCTGGAGGAGCTCGGATCCAGGAAGGAGTGGAGTCCCTGGCTGGATATGCTGATATTTTCCTGGTAAGAGTACATTTTACATACAAGCGTCCCTGTTCATTGGCTGATATCATAATCTTAAAATCCTGCTCAATAAGATAAATTTCAAAAAAGAATCTTGTCTGTTTTAATGCAGTGGGTTCCACTGCAGAGCCAATTCTTTGAAAATTCACACTGAGGAACATTATTCTCAAATTGTTGAACTATGAGCTCACGCAGTCTCTCACAGAGTCAAACCGCTTCCCATCTTACATACTTAGAGACACAGCCTCTATGAAATTCAAATTTAAAATGAGCTCAAACATGTCATAAAATTATACTGCTATTCTGGACATGTTGACTTTGTGATACTTGCCATTAAATAAAAAGGTTTAAATGAGTTGCAAACCATCAAAACCTGTTTTTTTTTTTACATTTTGCACAGTATTCCAACTTTATTAAAAGAAATTAATAGTGCAAGGTTTTTTTTGTGACAAGTTGTATAAACTGTTGTATAGTTGTGACACTGTATGGATTTTAAGTTCAGTTTTTAGACGTTTTGAGTCAAAAGTGTAAAAACAAAACCTCCTTCTTTTCCAGAGGAACGTGTTGGCTTCAGGAGTTGTCCCTCAGATCTCCATGATCATGGGTCCCTGTGCAGGAGGGGCTGTCTACTCCCCCGCCCTGACAGATTTCACCTTCATGGTTAAGGTAAAGGCTGCGTAACCACAGCTAGAAAACCGTTCCATATGTATCATCAGTCCTCTCATACGCACACGTTCCACATTCAGGTAGCGTTTTCCTGATGTAAGCTAACTGTGTGTGTGTGTGTGTGTGTGTGTGTGTGTAGGACACATCGTACCTCTTCATCACAGGACCTGACGTTGTGAAGTCTGTTACCAATGAAGATGTGACTCAGGAACAGCTGGGTGGAGCTAAAACACACACAACTGTGTCTGGTGAGTTTGGGTGTAAACATTTTATTACCTGTGTCGTTGTTGTTTCTTTTCAAGATCCCCAAACTTGAAAAAAAAAAAATCCAGCTGCTCCTCTAAATGTTCAGCTGCAGTCATGGCTTGCAGAAACATCCAAGTATAAATTAGTCTTGTACATTGTGTATTTAAACTTTGCTGCTTCATGTTTTTAGGAGTGGCTCACCACGCGTTTGAGAACGACATTGACGCCTTACTCAACCTGCGAGAGTTCTTCAACTTCTTGCCACTAAGCAATCGAGACCCCGCCCCCATCAGGGAGTGTCACGATCCCAGGTAACCAATCACCTCATCCTCTCTTTCCCAACACAACCAGACACAGATCCTTATTTAACTCATGTCTGCTCTCATGTTAACTCTTCAGCGATCGTTCAGTACCTGCTCTGGACACCATCGTCCCATTGGAGTCGACCAAAGCGTACGACATGCTCGACATCATTCAGTCGGTACGTGCACAAACAAAAACCCTCAGATTTTAATGTACCGAAGCAGATCTCTTGAGCACAAATTTTTCTCTTCATTTCCCTCGCTTCTGTTCAGATCGTGGATGAGAGAGACTTTTTTGAGATCATGCCCAACTACGCAAAAAACATTGTGGTGGGATTCGCTCGCATGAACGGACGAACTGTCGGCATTGTTGGCAACCAGCCTAAAGTGGCATCTGGTGGGTGAAATATTTCATTTATGTATTTATTTGCTGGAAAAATGCATGAAGCAAAGCAAAAAAATGATGGAGGAGGAAAAATTAGAAACAGAATACAAACAACACCTTTCTTTTAAGTATTAATAAAAACAGCATAAAGAAGCTGCATGATGGTATGTAAAAAAAAGTATGGAAGTAGCCATAGACATGAAATACATACATGACAAGCAGGAAGAAGCATTAAATGAAACAACACATTTTCTTTGATGATTAAAATCAATGAATAAATAACTACAGAAGAAGATTTTATCTTTGGGAATTGGTAAAATATATTTTTAAATGTGTGTCATAGAAACGCAGATGAGAAAAAAAAATTAAAGCAACTCAGGAAATTTTAAAAATAATTAATAAGTAATGGCAGAAGAAATCCAAAAAAGTGGTACAATAACAACAAGAAGCTGAGATCAACAATGTTGGAAACATGTTATTTTTTTCCCCTGAGGTTTTGTTAATTTGGGGGAAAAAACATTTCTTAAAGCTCCTCTTAAAGCTCCCGTGTGACTATTTTTAACCACTTGTGAAATAGACTCATGCTAATACTAATGTCAATTTATGACCTAGTAAAGCAAACAAACCCATCAGAATGAGGGATGACTGTTTATTTCAAGATATTTTGAATGTCTGAAACTCCTGCCGGAGGGTAGGTGTCCAGCAGAGTGATCACCTACAGACTGCCCAAATAGGTACACATTTCTGACTTAAAACACAAGATTTTAGGTCGGTAAAAAAGCTTCATTTCAGATGTAAAGGGAAGAAAAATCAGCAATGGTATCACTTTGTCAACAAAAAGCAAAAGTCCCTCACAGGAGCTTTAAATTTATTTAAAGCAGCACCACTAAAAATGTGAGAACGAGATTGTTCATGATTTACTTTAAGTCGTCCTTGCTCACCTTTTTTTTCCTGTCTGTTTGTTTCTCAGGTTGTTTGGACATCAACTCCTCAGTGAAGGGAGCTCGTTTCGTACGCTTCTGTGATGCTTTTAATATTCCCATCATCACGTTTGTGGATGTTCCGGGCTTCCTGCCAGGTATTCTTTAAAAGAAAAAAATCACTTTTACATTTTACATTTACATAAATGTAAACGCAACTTTCTCTCACTTTGACATGTTGCGCATTTGAACCTGTTTTAACCACTGTGATGTCATCTCCAGGCACGGCTCAGGAATACGGAGGTATCATCAGACACGGAGCCAAACTGCTCTATGCTTTCGCTGAGGCCACAGTCCCAAAAATCACCATCATCACCAGGAAGGTGTGTAAACAAAATGAGAGAGGATGGATTTATATAATCTGATGAAGAAAGCAGGATTACAATTGGACTTTATTATAAAGAAGGTTAGGGCTGTGGTTGTGAAATAAAAATCTTGTCTTAACGAAAGAAACTTGCAAATTAAATTTTTGAACTGCATTGGTGAATCTTTAACTCTTCAGGGGTCATTTTTTCCGTATACTTTGAAATACAACATTTTTTCTGGACTTGTCAGGTGACTATAGCACATATTTAGTCTATTACACTGCAAAAAAATGAAATCTTAGGAAGTGCTTTTGCCTTATTTTTAGTAAAAAATGTCTTTTTAGACTTAATATGAGTCTCATTCACCAGACCAGTCCAGAAACACGTCCCATTTAAAGATATTTAAAGACAAAAATCGGCTCTGAATTGTTTGTAACAAGTAAAAAATATCTGCCAGTGGATTAAGTGAAAGTTTCTTGTATTTAGACATTATTCCAAACTTGACAAGTAAATTTTTCTTACCCCACTGGAAGATTTTTTAACTTGTGGCGGGTAATTCAGACCTTATTTTTGTCTAAGACGCGTTCCTGGACTTGTCTGTTAAATGTGGCTCATATCAAGTATAATAAGGCAGTTCTTACTTAAAATAAGACAAAAACACACTTGCTGAGATGTCAGTTTTTGCAGTGTATGACAATTTGTACTTAAAATAAGACCAACCCTTGCTTAGATGTCAGTTTTTACAGTGTAGTAAAGTCATCTCATGTTCACGTTGATATATTTGTCTGTATCTCAGGCGTATGGAGGAGCTTACGATGTCATGAGCTCCAAACACTTACGAGGAGACGTGAACTACGCCTGGCCCTCAGCTGAGGTCGCTGTGATGGGTGCCAAGGTTCGAACATGTTGCTTTCTTTTCTCCTGGCCTTCTTTTTATAATGTTCATGTGTTGATTTGATGGTTTGTTTCTCTCTTTCTTCCTCAGGGTGCCGTGCAGATTATCTTCAGAGGAAAAGAGAACCAGGCTGAAGCAGAGGCTGAGTACGTGGAGAAGTTCGCAAACCCCTTCCCAGCTGCTGTCAGAGGTAGGCGTCTTTACTTCCTCACTGGTGTTTGTTTCTGAACTACAAATCCAACCACGCGGCGTCTTATCTGCCACGTTTCTTTCAGGGTTCGTGGATGACATAATTGAGCCGTCGAGCACTCGTAAGAAGATCTGCAGAGATCTGGAGGTGCTGGCCAGCAAACAGCAGGTCAACCCGTGGAAGAAACACGCCAACATTCCTCTGTAAAAAAAATCCCGATGACACAAACTCAAAACACTCACTTTGGGATTTCCCACTGACATGAACTGCAGTGGAACCTCATGATAACAACTTGCCTGCTAAGCAGATTTTGTTGTCACATTTTACAGTTATCTACCACTCCTGAAACTCAGCTGAGAGAAAAAAAAAACATGAAGATACAAAAAAAAAGATTTTGAAATGTAGCTTCAGATTTGGACAAAAATTTGTAAAAATCTTAAACCAAAAATGTGATTACATCTTTATGTCCTTCTTGTTGATATGCAATACGGTTAAAGGAATTTTGAGACACATTTCGATGCAACGCTGTTGCATCGAAATGTGTCACACACCCCAGTTAAGCCAATCCACTCTCAGTACTGGCCATATTGGTCACTGTTGGTATGATTTGACATTTAGGAACAGTGAACGCAGATATAACGTTAGGATTGGTAGATTTGTAATACTATGTGTAGTGACTCATGTACTGTATTTAGTCTGTTTTTCTCTGCTATGTACAGCAGTTTTTACCGTCAGACGCACTCTTTGCGTTTGATTTCTTCCATAAAGGTCAAGGAAAATCCTCCTCACAACCTGAACTGTGCCTTTCTCTGTGGCCGGCTCTGCTCTGCCATTTGTGAAATAAATCACAGACTTCGAATACGAGTTTTGTCTTTACTTTGATCAATGAAGTGGCTTCTATCTTGACTCATATTTTTTTGTTTTCTTTTGTAAATGATAATCATCCCCCGTATGCGCCCCAAAATCCTGCTTTTAAGAATAAAAGTGTGACACAAAAACATAGCTGCTTTGTCCTGTATGTGTTCACACAATGCACAGAATTATCTTGCGCGTCAAGCTGTTTTGTTCTGAGTTTGAGCATTTTGACAAAATTCTTGATCAATAAAATGTGAGCAAGAATGGTTTTGTGTCCTCCCTTGTGTTTTAGTGCTTGTTTTTAAAGTTCTTAATGGCCTAGCCCCCCTGTACCAGGACACTGAGATCATCGAGCCAGGTGCTACTGGTGACCGGGCCTTTGTGGCGGCTGCTCTCTGGCTTTGGAACAGCCTGCCCGAGCATATCGAAAGTTACGTATGTAACTACGGTTCTATGAATCCTGGATGACCGCCAGAGGCGGTGCTTCAAGCACTGAATGTATCCATCTCGCGCATGCGCAGGTCGAGTGTTTATACCAACAAAGTCACATGTGACCCCTGATGATCCCGGTGAGTCTATATCTTCCGGTGACATCAGAGGATCTGTTCCTGCAGAATCTTCTCGCGAAGCCACGAGGATTCTGAGTGACAGAACGCTCTGGCGGTCATCCAGGATTCATAGAACCGTAGTTACATACGTAACTTTCGTTCTATTTCATCCCTACTGACCGCCAGAGGCGGTGCTTCAAGCACTGGATGACCCATAACAACATAGTCACGAGGAATCCAATACATACCTCATTGAGAGGAAACAGCAGAGTCGGGCAACAGGACCACACCCAATGGATGTGGAGTGGCAACATTCACCCGATAGAACCTGAAAAAGGTACTTGGTGAGGCCCATGATGCTGCCTCACAGATGTTCTCCAGGGGTACACCACGCAGGGCTGCCCATGATGTAGAGACCGCTCTGGTAGAGTGGCACCTGACCCCGGATGGCAGGGGGTGACCACCTATTTCCTCTAGCGCTGCAGATCCAAACAGCTCCCCTGGTTCCACTGGAACGCTACGGAGGGTTCTCCTACACGCCTCAGTGAGAGGAGATTGTGCAAGCCAAACCTGGCGGCGAGCCTGGACGAGAGTGGACATCAACCGCCCAAGCTCTCTAGACATCAGTGCGAACGCCTGCAGAGAAGCGTCGCTGAAGCTGTGGACGGAAGCATCCACTGAAGCTTCCTGTAAGGATGCTGATAGGGCAAGCATCAGGTGAGACATAGAATTGCCTATGCGTCCCATGCGTGCCGCTGCGTCATAGGCTTTGGACAGGAGGTCATCCGTCACCCGACACTGGGGACGAGGACACCTCGCATCCGGTCTCAGAGCTTCATCAGGTGAAACAATCAGAGCAGCAATTGTCGGCTCAATCGCTGGCATGCGGCCCAAACCAAACTTGGGCGCATCCTGCATGGCCGCCAGGGTCCGGCCGTCAGATGTTGCGTGAGAGAGGGCTCTTGAGTCCCTCCAGCATGCATGCAACTCTCTCAAGTACTCATCAGATGGAGGCACAGTAAGGTTGGTGGGGGCTGATCCACGCCTGAAAAAAGCACTGGCCGGAGCCGGCTGCGCTTGGGGTACGTCCAACTGCAGGCGTGCCAGGGCCGAACGAATGATGGCCCCCATTGAGTTATCCTCAGAACCAACAGTAGAACTGTTGGTTGAAGAACAGGAGCCCGCCGCAGAGGCACGGGAGGCTACATCCGGTGGAACCACATCTGCCCCATATTCAGCAAACTCAGTGGCTGACGCTGCCATGGAGAGCACATCTTCCTCCGGTTCCAAGATGGCTGCCGGAGGAGCAGGAGCGCCCAGCTCCCCTGCACCAGCCCCAGACTGGAAGGCCAGGAAGAGGGATTTCATTTGATTAATCTCCTCTGTTAACTGGTCCACCTTGGAAGCAAGTCCGGACTCCTTAACCTTCTTCCTGGAAGCGGGGCCCTTAGTCTCAGTGGCCCGACGTTTGGACCGGCCTGACTGAGCTGTAGCCGGCCGCTGGGCTGAGGACACTTGTTCAGGCGACGAGACCAGGCCCAACAGTTGTTCCACCTCAACCAGTCTGGCAGCCCTCACTGACCGAGGCATGAAACTGCAGTTCATGCAGGGATCTTCTGAAAGACCCTCCCTCAGATGCTCGAGACCAAGGCATGAGGGACACATATCATGGCCATCTTCAGGCTGCAGAGAAGCCATACAGGCCGAACAAGAGTGGTCGCCAAACATGTCAGCAATCACAGAGAAAAAACAACAGATGTTGGGAGAGGGAGCGAAAACACAGCCTTCACCGACAAATGCAAGAAAATTAGACCAATTAGCCTCAGCGGAGACGCTGCTACCAACTGCAAGGTCACACCTGTGCTGGGAGCGGGAGCGAGAGCACTGCCTTCACCAGCTAAGGGTTGGTGCTATGCTACCCATAAAACAGGACCAACAGAGTTGGCACCAATAAATGTAAATGAGAGTATGCCAAGCGCAAACGCAGGCAGAACTATTCAGATAAAGGCAAACACAGCTCAGTGTTGCAGACGAAAGAAATAGTACCTGCACTGCCTTCGCCAGCTAAGGGTAGGGTACACACACAGCGGGAACAATTATCAAACAAAGGCAAACACAGTTCAGTGTTGCAGGCACAAAAGAACCAATACATACCTATGTCGGGAATGGGAGCGCACACACTGCCTTCACCATCAAGTACAAAAAAAGGCGGATACACAACGGTGCACCGAACAGCCAATAAGGCAGGGCCAGCGGTCAGAATGCTAACCGCTAATTATTAAACTAATAGGAGTTGCAGAAATGCCGGGAGAGGGAGCGAGCACACTACCGTCACCAACAAAACCGAAAATACAACCAAAAAACGAGTATAACAGGTTGTACTGATACTCACTACATTGATAACTACATAAATATTAGCGGGACAAATGCCGGGAGAGGGAGCGAATACACTGCCGTCACCAACTAAAAAAACCAAATACAACCAAAAGCGAGTACAACAGGTTGTACTGATACTCAATACTGATCACCACATAAATATTAGCAGAACAAATGCCAGGAGAGGGAGCGCACACACTGCCTTCACCAATAAAGTTCAACGAAAGGCGGATACACCACTGTGTACCGATCAGACAATAGGGCAAGGCAAGCGGTCAGAATGCTAACCGCTAATACACGTAATGAAATAAGAGTTGCAGAAAATGCCGGGAGAGGCGGCGAGTACACTGCCGTCACCAACAGAACATGAAAATACAACCAAAGCGAGTACAACAGGTTGCACCGATACTCAATATTGATGGCTACACAAATATTAGCGTTACAAATGCCGGGAGAGGGAGCGAATACACTGCCGTCACCAACAACAAAAATAAATAAATACAACCAAGAGCGAATACAACAGGTTGTACCGACAATATGTAACTTGAGAAAACACAAGTAAACTTATCACTACGTTTGGTACTTAGCCAACCGAGGATGATGATCCGAGGCAGAAGTGTCCGCGGCAAACCGCAACAAACCTCTCACCGTTGTTGCAGCCTCTGGAGAGCGAGTGGCTCGCGGCTCCGACCGAAGTCACGAGGCTACCAGCAACGAACAGTATTAGTTGGTCCTTAGCTCTAACTAGCTCGGTGACATGTAGTCTACCTGCGAAGCGAGAAGATGAAAAGGAACAGATCCTCTGATGTCACCGGAAGATGATGGCTGTTTTCCAAACCGCCTACTACACTAGCAGTGCCTACTGATTTGCCCGAAATTCAGTATGTAGTAGTTAGTATGCGAACACTGGCAAAATCTGCAGTATGCCAAAAATTCCCGGATGTCCTACTGATCCGGGAAAATTTCCCAGTATTTGTATTACAAACCGTCTACTACCCGAGCAGTGCCTACTGATTTTGCCGAAATTCAGTATGTAGTAGACAGTATACCAAAACTTAAAAAACCTGTAGTATACTAAAAATTCCCGGATGTCCTACTGATCCGGGCTAATTTATCAGTATGCATTGCACCTGTCTTCGTTGTATACTGTTTCCCACAATACAAAGCGATATTTCCCGTTAGAGATGGAGAGCAGCTCAAACACCTTGGGTGAATCGTCCATGCCACAATATAAATGTAAGTATCACTGTCAGTTATTTTCACCTACTCTTGCAGAAATAAATAAACCGTTGTATGTACACTGGCATTGTAAAGCTGACGCTGAATGTTCCGCTTGAAACAACAATATCTGACTTAGGCAGCCTACATTTACGGTGGGCTGCATTATCGATATTCATTTAGTTTTATTAACTTCTCCTGGCATGATGGCAGCACCTGCGGCCCGTCTAACTTGAAGCACTTCGTTTTCCTTCCTGTCTAAATTCTTGTTACGGCACTTTTGGGAAAAAAAAAAACTTCTGCTTAATGAAATTGTTTAAATGTAGAATTGTAAAATAGTACATTTGTAGAATGTTGCATACATTTCAGGGACAGAGCAAGACACGGAGGATTCGATGGCGGATCGCCAACGAGCGTTTATTCAGTGATCGCCGCAACGCAACTCAAAAAGGATTTGAGTAACTTTATATACAGCCTCCGTGTATGTGTGTGTGTGTGTGTGTGTGTGTGTGTGTGTGTGTGTGTGTGTGTGTGTGTGTGTGTGTGCGCGCGCGCGCTGCGCACATATATGTACAGTACTTCATAAATGTATTACACTCTTAAAGCAGAATGATTTAAAGTAAAAGCTTACTTGTAATTATTGTTGTAATCCACGAATTTTCTAATGTACTGTTTTACAATAAAGCTAATAATAGTAAAACACATTATTTGTTTGATTGCCGAATACAGTTAATTACTTTCATTCCTGAAAAACGAGAGTTAAAGCACTTCATGATGATTTGCTCATTTTTATGACAGGTAGTCTCATACATTTTTTAACCACTGCATAAATAACCTTTTATTATTGTGTTGTGATAGAGTTTTTGTTAAAGACCATTCCCTGATAGATGTCATCAGGCTGATTGGTGCAGCCAGGCAAGGATATCCCCCATCCCCAAGGATGCACCAGCCATGAGGAGGGTAAAGCTGGTGAACATAGATGGAGCTCCACTGCAGCACCCTGGAATCATGCACTGAGCCAGGAAGCCCTGTGAACAATGGTCATGTATTGTGAATGGTATGTGATAGATGTAGGTACAAACACCTGAGATGTCTTTTTGGAAAGCTCAGTTTGAAAGTACAGGGTTGACATTTGAAAGGTAAGTAGTATTTTAAAGGGAGTTTTATTTGCAAAAAAAGAAAAATTCAGTCATGATCTACTCACACCGCTACAGTTGAGGTTAGGTTCAGTCCACAAAAAAAACTGCTTAATGGGAATGCTGATAGTTTGATAAAGTTCATGGCACAACAGGGCTTCATGAGCCCTGGACCTCTTCAGAAGAGCAGTATGAAAAATATAATAGTATTAGTAATAACAATGTTAATTATTTACTAATGTCTTTTTTTAAGGAGATGGCTGCAAAAACTTTTTTTTCTGGTGAAGTTCAGCAATGTTATAAAGACTTTAAAAGTTCACCCAGTCTTAATTGTTTTCACATGAAATGTTCCTTCAAAACAGAAAGTTTTATGTAACGGCTTTATTTCTTAAATCTGTGAATGTAATATTGGGTTTGTATACCTGTGAAGATGTTCAAGAAGCGGCCCTTGTGATCACACACCACCTGCAGCTGAATGGAATAGAAAAGCTTCCTGTAGCAAGATGACATTGGCCTTTGGTGACACTAATATTGAACTTGATAAAAAAATGTATATATATCCAAATATAAAATGGCAATATGGGTTACCTGTTAAGATAGTCTTCTTTGTTTGCTGCAGGTGGCTTAATACGAATGTGTGTCCCGTCTATACTGCCAGCCACTCGGCAGAAAGCGCGGGAACCAGCCAGGCGGGCAAAGCCCTCCCCTATGCCCTCAAGCTCTTCAGCTGTAGGGGGACAGACTGCTTTGCCCATGATGCGGATGATGGCACCAGCAGTTTGACGAACCACATTTTGCACTGTGGTAATGGGGACATCAAAGGCCTCTGATGTGACCCGATAAGAAGTGGCACTGGCCAGCCAATAATAAATAAATACATTCCAACCTCCAGGTATTTCCCCAGCCATGGTCCTTGTTGTAACCCAGAGAGTTGACCAATGCGTTAACTGTCTGCCTTGACAGATGGAAGTCTTTTGTTAGGTCCCCATCACCCTGGTAGAGGCGCACAACAGCAGTGTGGGGATTTAACTGGTGACATGGTCCTCCATGCTGCAAGAGACGGAGAAACTCACCAGTCACATAGTGCTTTGATACAGAAAGAAACACTTTTTCTTAAGTCTTTTCCTGCATGTTATGTTACTGTTCTTTTGAAGTACTGTATAATGTAATTATTGTTGTTTATTCTGGTTTGTGACTAAATAAACTGGATTCTAAGACACATAATTGTCACAGATAAGTTCTTAACTCACTGCGTATGACTGTCATTTCAAAATCTTAGTAACCTAGTACCCCCAAAAAGTGACTATAGGGGCTACTTACATTATTTTCATTTTGTAGAAGCACTGCCAGAAGATTCCTACTATTGGCAGCTTGCCTTTTTCTTCTTCTTGCCATATAGTGTTGTTGGATTACACAGGAATAAGACGTGAAGTGAAAATTAACCTTAATGTTTCAAACATAATTATCAACCATATCAGCAAAATTACAGAGAAAAACAGAAGCTAAAAACAACTGCAGAAGATTAGAGCCATTTCTGATGGTATTTATTGAAGTTATATCATCAACTGTAACAGGCAGTGTAATTAGCCCACATCCACACCAGCATATATTAAATAAGATTTTTTTTAGAAAACCGTACACACTTTAATTAAAGCAGTAAATGTGAGCACAGCCAAATTAATGTGTGGAAATAACCCTCATGTCATATAAACAGGTGATATACTGGGTTGACAGTGATATACTGTCAAATTAATTTTCTTAAAGGTGCTACACATTTTACGGATAAGTTGTCATCTATGTATCATTTGTCTGATTGTAAGAGAATGCCACACAACAGCGGCGTCAGCAAGGCTACTGTTTACCTGCACATCCCGTGTCTAGCATACTACTGAATAACCGCTGTCTGGCAGTCATACTACATACTACAGCTGCACGCAGTATGCAGTATGCAGTGTTCACTACATACTAAATTCGGGAGTAGTATGTAGTAGGCGGTTTGGAAAACAGCCATAGACTCACCGGGATCATCAGGGGTCACATGTGACTTTGTTGGTATAAACACTCGACCTGCGCATGCGCGAGATGGATACATTCAGTGCTTGAAGCACCGCCTCTGGCGGTCAGTAGGGATGAAATAGAACTGCTCTGCCTGCTTGGTTGAGGTTTTAAAGTCATTCTTAAAGTCTTATCTCTTTTCCCTGGCTTTTAATCAAAGCTGAGTGGACATTTCGAGCAAGTTTTATTAACAACAGTTGGTCAAGGTTGTAAGTACAAGACAATTACCTACCTAAAAGTATCTTGCGTGCACAAAAAAAAAAAAAAATCATATGAACACAGTCTTTTGAGCACAAGAGAATCTTTTGTTCAACTATCCCGTTTGAAATGACATTTATCTTGTGTGCAATGAAAAATATGTGTACAAGAACCATCTTGTTTGAACAGGATATTGTTTGGCTGCACTAGATTTCCAAATTACTAAAAACTATTTTGTGGAACAAGAATTTTTAACACACCGCAGTGGCAAACAGCACACTCGCTGGTTGTGCTCGATAAACTTTAACTCGGAACTTTAGTTCTGTTTGTAGTTTTGTTATAGCGTCCTCAAAAATGGAAACATTTAAAAGTGAGACTGAAGTTTATGAAATTTTTCAGTTTTTTAAAAGTAGCAATTCATTTTGAAGATCTTTTGTGAGATTTTTAAAAATATTAGACATTTTAAGGCCTTAAATTCAAATTATTGGATTTTAGATGTTCTAAGACTTTTTTAAGACCCTGCGGATACTCTTTTAATTAGACATGCAGGAGATGAAAATAAGACACCACAACGGTTCATAAATCGATTACAGATTTTATTTTATTAAAAAGAATTTAGGTTCACAGAAAAAAAAACAAAAGAAAACAGGCTTTTAGAGCATTTTAGGGCAAATGATGTCAACTGCACTGCAGAAAAGATCCAATTGTCTCTGATATTTACAGGACGACTGCCAAGCCAGCCAGAGGAGAGGGCGATGGTTGATAAACGAACAGAGGGTGAACGACGATATGGCTGGGAACATTCAAAACACATTCAAACGAATCAGTCAGACCAAGAGATCCATCACTGCACTTGATATGAACAATAACAACAAACCTTCAGCTCCTCAGATCAACGAACACTGTGGCAGGTGTGAAAAACGCATTTGACCCATAAAAGTGAACGATACGGAGAATCTGCTGTAATACTGAACTGTGAAACCGTTACAATCACACCAGACAGCGCTTCAAAAGGCCGGTATCCCACGGCAACAATCTGAGCTTGGTAACCATTAGATATGAGATACAGGTGTAAGGGGCGGGGCTGGAATATACTGTAAGTATGTAGGCCACAATTTGGCAACAAACAAGATACATATTCAAGAAAAAGCTGTACAAACATCAGACGGAAACAAAAACACACTTGATTTAAAACTTTAGTACTAAAGCTACAGAATTCAAAATATGTTTATTGTCTTTTTTAAAACTTTTTTTCTTTAAAAGCAGTAATTAGAGAGGGTGTGTGTGTGTGTGTTTGTGTGTGTACATGTCCGAGATCTGAAGGGGCGGGGCGTGCTTGATCCAGTGTTGGGGGCGTGGCTTATTTTGCTTAGCTTCGACATCACACGCTAGACGGTCACATCATTTCCTCTGAGCAGATCTGAGTGTGCACGAGCGCCTCCTCAACAATTTACAGCCACATCACACACCAGCACCACACACAAGGACTGGGATGGTGAACAGTGCGAGGAAAAAGGGGGTTGAGTGGGCGGTAATAAGAGCAAAGATACAGAACACTGAAGTACTTGGAGACCCTCTTTATGTG
Source organism: Labroides dimidiatus (assembly GCA_030710495.1). NCBI lineage: Eukaryota > Metazoa > Chordata > Actinopteri > Labriformes > Labridae > Labroides > Labroides dimidiatus. Next base: position 7,731,913 of record CM061156.1, on the reverse strand, counting down.
GATTTAACCAGGCGGATCCAGGCGGGGCACAAAAGAAGGGGCTGTACAGAGTGTCGAGCTGCTGATTGAACGTGAACAAAACATCTGTGTGACACAGAACCGTAAGAGCTGCGAGTACTCATCGGTCGGCAGCCTGGGCGCCATCGGAGCTACCGCTAACAAGAGCTAAACCAACAGGAAGAACAGGAGCAAGACGAACCTCTTGAATAATTCAACAAGATTCTGGAGCCGATCTTCCCTGCACACGTCCAGGTGGGATCCAGCTGATGTGGAGATCCATCAGGACGTCGTCCTTCCATCATGTCTTTTAGAAAGAGAAAAGTACTTCGACAATGTTTATTTTTCTTCTTCTTTTACGCAGTTTGATTGGCAGGTGATCCCAAACAGTCCCTCACTTCTTCTGTTAAATCCTGATGTGGATCCTGATCTCAGGATCTTTGCCTCCTCCAGGTCAGAACATGGGCATGCTGAATCCCTAAAACAGAGAAGGACGGGGATCCGACAATCAAATAAGAATACGAGAGAGAAAAAAATTGGTTCTTTTGGCACTGTGGACAGGAGCCAAATGCAGTAACTGAGGAAAGGTTTTCATTAACTGTTATCCACAATTATCACAATCCACAGAAAAATAAATGTCTGTACTGTTTCACTCTGTGCTTTCTGACTCTATAAAATATGAGTTTTTTATCCATTTTTTATTATTTATTGAGATGCGTTTGTTCTTTTTTTTTTTTTTTTTTTTTTGATAAAACCACCTTAAAAAGAGGCTAAAGCCCAACATCTTTTTCTTTACTACTGCTTTAAAATCTCAGAACTGTACAATCAACGACTCACCGACTCGTCCTCAATCATCGCTGCAGAGTCAAAGAAGTCCGGTCTTAGCTCCGCTCTTTCACGTCTGTTCCTCGACGGCGGCTGAAAGGACGTTGATCATGTTTTAAACATCAATCAAGACAACGAGCGTCTTTTCATTTCATTTGATTTCTACTCATCAACTGCACAAAGACATATAACTAACCAGATCGATCACCATCGTGTCCTCAAACTCCTCGTTCATGTCCTCCAGCTGGCCTCGCGACGACATCATGACGTCCTCGAAGATGGGCTCTGCATCGTCCTCCATCAACCCGCGACTGATAATAAAAAAAGACAACACGCGATCATTCTTGGAGCACATGTGGTGGATTTTTTACTCTACAGAGGACGGACTTAAGACGGTGACACGTACACAGTCTGCCGGACGCCCTGATTGCTGCGTGACTTGATGTAGTTCATGCCCGTCCGATCCTTCCTGCTCACCTCCTCCATCTTCTGCTGGCCGAGCCACGACATCTGCATCTGAGGGCTGAAGACCAACAAAGACCAAACTTTAACTTCCTGTCCACGTGTTTAGACTCTATTTTCGTTAAGCGTATCAACTCACTTGTGCACGTAGTCGTTCTCTGATCCAGGTTCTGAGTCGGGGTCTGGCATGTGTTCTGCTGGTCTGTTCTCTCTGAGGACTGTTGATGTGAGCTGAGGAGTCGGCAGCGCTCCTGGTGTCTGAAGAGTGTCGTTACGCATCATCCACGAGCCCTCCACGCTGCTCTCCTCTGAACAAACACGAAGAGTTCACAGAATCAGTAACAGGACAAACATGAACAGAGCCACCCTCCTCTTTTCACACCCCCTCTCCTCACCCTCGATGCGTTTCTTGTGAATCGGCGGTCGTCCTTTCTTGCTGCGGACTGATCCGGTCTTGCTGCTGGACCCGGATGTGACGGACATGTGGTCCTCGTCCCCTCCTGTCAGGAGGCTGTTCCTGTAGGAGATGAGCGGCAGCCACACGTCCTCCCGACGCTCCGACATCGACTCTGACATGAATTTCTCCAGGTATGAGTGACTGTGGAGGCACGGGACTCATTTATCAAAAACTTTTTATAAAAATCTGTAAATTTTTGCCTTTGATTAGTAAAAAAGACAGATAGGTAGACTTACACTGTCTTTTTGTCTTGGCGGATGAGTTTGGAAGAGAATTCGCTCAGGACCTCCAGGAAGGCCAGGTTGATGGGGGGGAACTCTGGTCCTCGAGGATTCTGGTACTTAAATGCAAACTCTATGCCATCCCTAAAAGAGAGGGAGAGAAAGAAAGAGGTAGGAAAGAAAAAAAATAGAGAAGAGAAACAAATCAATGAGCAAAACGGAGTCATCGTTTCTTACTTGTGCAGTGTGGCGACAGCCTCTCTGGTCTTGATCTGATCCAGGCCGAAGGTGAGAGCGAAGCGCCGAGCCAGCTCCTTGATGCCGCTGACGTGAGACGATGTTCGGTCCAGGTTTGGTCCCTGATCCTGAAGCAGCTCGTTGAACAGCTGCAACACACACACACACACACACACACACACACACACACACACACACACACACACACACACAGTTTGTTTTTCGTGTTCACAAAGGTACAAAAAAAAATGCGAAGCCTGAACCTAAACTTTCAGTCACGTCTCACCTGCTGCAGACTGAGAATGAGGGTCTTTGCGCAGAGAATCTTGTCCGTCTGACGGGTTTTACTCAGCGTCTCCTTGATGATGTCCCCGTAATCGTTGTAATACTGAGGCAGAGAAAAAAAGCAGTTTGAAATATGCTGGAAAACCTGCTTAAGAGAAATTTTCATATGAACAGTTAATTATTAGCATGCAGTATGTTAAATTTGGTCCTGTGCTCCCTGCCCTTCCACGTGCCTGTGTGGAATGCCAAAGCCTGAGATGGCTCTTTTATGTGCTTAAATTAAAAGCAGAGGCAGGCAGAGCAGCAGCAAAGACCCCCTGTGTAATAGAACACTTTCAGCTACCTTCATGTAGTGCTTGAAGATGTCAGCAGCAGCCGGCATGTCTACGATGTCGTAGATGATGAGTTTGCAGAAAGCTGCGAGCAGATTTCTCCTTTTGTGAAGTGCTTCGATTTTGTTGGCTTCGTCCTCCTCGTCTCCCTCTACAGACAGAAGATGACATCAAGTCTATAAAACTATTATTAAACTGATTCCTGATATAGTTTCTCTCTCCGTCTTTCTCACCCATGCTCTGGCTCTCGTCGTCCTGGTCGATGAAGACGTGGTCCAGGACGAAGTTGAGCAGCTCGTTCTGCAGGGTGCTGTCCGGATTGAAGACCAGCGGTTGGAGGCCCTCCCGCCCACCAGATGTCAGCTGGTGACTGAAGATCATCAGCAGGTCGCAGAGAAGCATGAAGGCCTGGATGAGAAGCACAAATTAGGGATTAAGACTCGGACAAAACATAAAGACAGATGTCTCCTGAATGGAATCAGACAACGTTGGAGGTGTTCTCTTCATCTTTGGATGACTCTTTGGCTTTTGTGGTTACCTGTTCTTTGACCGGCGTGTTGACGTTAGACAGGCACTGCTGGCACACAGCCAGGAACGACTTCACCACTCGCCTGAGAGCCACCAGGTCATCCTACAGCCGAATACAGACACACACACACACAGTGACAAACAGCACGAGTGGAGAGTTAAAATGACTGAGTGACTGAGATGGATATTGAACAGTGTTATTTGTCAGGTTAAATGTGTGGCCCTGACTAACTGCGCCACTGAAGTAATGAACTGTAATGATTTTCATTCATCACCCGTTGACTGCACCGAGGCGGCAGGATGGATTGATTGTGTTGAAGCTGCGTGGAAAAGCTCAGAGAGCGCGGGATGGACTGGACACAGTTTAAAGATCAATATCTGTGACTGATGCCAACATAAAGCATTTGACACAAGTTCAAACTAATTGATTATAAGCTTTGCATCTCTCACTGCCACTATCATTTCTTTAAAATCTCCTTTTACTCATTTATGTGTTTTATTATTTTTGTTTTTATCTCTCTTATCGTTTCTTCTCTTATCTCCTTCTTTAAAATATGTTATATTTCTTTATTCTTTGTGTGTTTTTATGATCTGCCTGTTTAATTTTGCTGCCCATGTAAAGCACTTTGTAATTGATTTTTGAAAAGTGCTCTACAAATAAAATTATTATTATTATTGTTATTAATAATATTAGTATGACTTGTCTCTGATGTATAATGTGAAGCAGTTGTAGAAAACAGTTTTATGTTTCATCTCTTGCTGATGAAGAAAAGGTCTCAGGTGAGGATGGACCAGAGTAAAATGACTGAATTTAAGCTAAAAAGACAATCCTGTCGCTTCATCTGTTACAGATGATTACAGGAGCCCCCGCAGTGGATCGGGGTTAATCTCCTTCAGAGGTTTGAGCTTCACTCCAGAACTGATCATCAGCCTGAGGCTCTGAAGCCTCCACACAGTGTTAAATGGTATAGATTAGGGACGGGCTCCTGAGTAGGGGTTCAGTATCCTGTCTGATAATTAGATTGACTTAAAGCCCTATGCTGACCCTCTGTGCAGAGATACAGATAATCTGCCGTCCCCCCTGGGTAACATACAGTGGCTGCTCAGACTCGGCAGTCTGAACTCTGAGCCTGTGATGGAGGAGAAACCTGTGGATCAGAGTGTTGGGGCTCTGTGAGTGAGTCGAGTCAGCACCTTGCTGGGCGCTCCCTCTGTGATCTTGACCAGCTGCCACAGGATGGAGTAATGGGAGCACTGCAGGGCCTGCACGGCGATCTGCTCCGGCATGGAGCCCTGCTCGATGCCCGCCTTGAGGAGCCGGTAACAGTTCCCGAATAAATCCCACCGTGTCAGGTCATGAGCACTGAGATTAGCGACAAGAGGAACATGCATCAGCGAAGACATGGAGTTTATACTGTGGCAGTGTTTATATTCAGTCTGACAGTAATATTATAAATAAAGACGCTCTTACTTGTGGAAAGCTGTGAGTCTCTTCAGAGTGGATAAAACATTGTAAATGTCATCGTCATCTGCCTCCTCAGCCTGCAGGACAAAAAAAAAAAAACATGTTTGGAAGAAAGAGAAGAGAAAGAGAGGAGAGCAGATTATTGGTTTACTGCTGTTGGTTTTTCGGGCATAAAAGTCTTAAATATGGCTTTACAAACAAATTAAATCAACCAGAAGTGCAGGACCCAATGAGATAGATTATAGTCTCATATCAAAACAGAAATGTTAGTATTGCATGTCAATATAGAACAAAAACAAACTAAACTAAACTAACTAAATAAATAAATCAATAAAATTAAATTTAAAAGGAAAAAAGACACACTACCAACTCTACACCTGTCACTTTTCGGATCAACCTGGTCATACCTCCTGCAGCAGCTCCTCTACAGAATGTGCGAAGCGGTCCGTCATCTCGTCGATGAGCTGCGAGCGGGCGATGTCCACACGGTTCATGATGGTGTACTCCTCGGAGCAGAGGATGCTGTACGTCTTGCTGCAGGCCTCCAGCACGTCTATCTCGATGTGCTTCTCCACCACCAGACGGATCTGCTTAAGCAGCGCGTCCAGGTGCTTCTCCATGCGCCCGGCGCTGTACACATCCAGGTCAAAGAACTGAGGGATTTGCAGCAGGTTGGCAACCTTCTCCGAATCTGCCTGGTACTGCGGAGAGGAAGAAATTAAAAACAGATTAGACACAGCATGCAGGAAAAAAGTTACAAAAAGAAAACATGACGAAGAATTTGTGGAGAAAAATCTGATCATTGTTCGTTTACCTGACGAGTCACATTTAAAGAGGGGGTACTCTGCTTTTAAACATGGATATAAAAGAAACAAAGCTGGATGTTCATACTACATGTGCAGATTTTCAAACGGCAACATATTAATTTATTTTAGAAATCCTTGCTATAAACCATGTAAAACTTCTATTAGGGTACCAGAGGGACAGTACATTGTCCAAAAAAGCACAATACCCCCTCTTTAAAGCTGACATTATGAAGCTGGCTCATGAATAACCTGATCAGTTCCTCTCAACAGTCGTTAAGCCCAGTCATTCATCAACGTCTGACCTCTCAGGAGGTTCTTACCTTTGACAGGAGCATGGGCAGAGCCATGATGAAGTGCTCGGTCAATTTGTTCTTATCGTCTATCTGAGTCTTCCTTTCCTTTGCTGTCAGGACCTGCGAGAAGACACACAGCGCTTGAGGTCAAATGTGTCAGGGGGTGTAAAATAAAGGCAGGAAACCATGACAAAGACCAGGAAAGCTTAGAATAATTTCCATTTTTACTGCTTTATCGAGAAGTCGCTGCCGGCAAAGAACAAATCAATGAAACATAAGTGATGCAGATAAAAAGTAAGCAAATGTGTCTTTATTGGGAACTGGTATTTATTTATAATAGCCTTCCTTTCCACATATGCACATGGAAGGGCAGGGAGCCCCTATAACTGAACCAAACTGCAAATCTAAGATATTGCATGGACATAATTAGTTCTTTTGACGCACATGGTTATGACTGAATTTTACCTAACTTTTGATTTTTATGTTTCATTACAAAAACGATGACCAAATTATTTAAGCCTTAGCGGCACACAGTAAAGAGTGTTTATGTTGCCCTCACAGCAGCTCCACAGCTAGCTAGCAAAGTTCCAAACTCTTCAAAGAAAGACACGGGGCTTGCTTTTCCCGTCTTTTCCTTGGAACTTGTGGTCAAAACAAGTCCATAAAAAGTCAAAATGACTTTGATGAGAATTAACACAGTAACAACGTGGTGAACTCGACTGTTTATCTCTGCAGTCTGTGAACTGAACAGCAGCGACGAAGCTAGCGAAAACAAACGGCAAAGATCGTCTATAAGGTGTACAATGGTAAGAGCGCTCACGCTGACGCTAATTTGGAAAACCAAAATAAAACAAATACAGAGCGCTCACTCTGTCACTGTTTTCATAACCCAACTGTGAGTTGCTTTAAAGACATCTCAATTGAAATAAAAATTGTATTTGTTCTTTCTATATTTTGGTGTATGACTAAAAGGTGAAAATTAGGGCAGATTATTAATCCAAACGTCAGATTATTAAACTGCAAACTCTGGGGGGCTTTAAAAGATGTAAAAGATAACTGAAGCCTTCTGATAACAGGATATACACCTGTTTTTTCATCAAAGGTGAACACAGACAGATTTTTTCAAGGCCAATTTGATATATGTCACCTACCCGTTTGCCGGTGCCTCTCCCAACAGGTGGGTGTGCCTCAGCTGCCTGTCGGATGGTGCACACTGTCAGCTCTATCAGAGCGCTCTCCTGTCTGTCTGACAGCACTGCAGAGACAGATAGAACGAAAGGGGGAGTCAGACTGTTAGACGGAGTGACTTGAAGAGGGAGAGAGTTTCAAGCAACGAGATGTAGTTGCATCATCTGTTCTGTTTTTTCAGCAGCAGAGCTGACGCCTCACCTTCCTCTCCCTGCACAGGCTCCTCCAGCAGGAGCTCCGTCATACACTCCCAGTCTTTCAGCAGCTCCTGGGAGCTTTCCCACAGGGAGTCCACCAGGTAGGCTGCGTGCTCATGGAGCTTCACACAAAGAAAAGAAAAGCACGGGATTCAGATTTTCATGCAATGACATTAAAGTCCTGACGTGGGTGTCAGAGTGTTGACGTTACCTCGCTCTCCAGGAAGAAGAGCACCAGCATGCGAATGAGGTTTCCGTTTGGGCTGCTCCTCCCTCTGCGCTTAGCGAGGGCTTCTTCTGCCTGTGGGTCGTGACGACTGAACAACCTTAGAAAACAGAAAACGGAGAGAAAGTTCGGTCACCTAAGATTAAAACCTCCACAACTCCTAAACAGTTTTAACTTGCAAGCTGAATTTTTACAGATGTAGCTGACAAGGAGTAGAAGTGATGTGGTGGAGGTCTTATTTCTCACATGAAGCATCGTGAAGTTATTGATTTTCATAAATGGTTCCAAAAAATGACGACAAAAGCTAAGTGTTTCAGCTACATTTAGCCTGATGTGGGCTGGAAATGAGGTGTCACTGATGAGTTTTGACCTCGTGGTTCTTCAGTTATAAGCTTTAGAAAACAATGTCATAAATTGGCCAGAATTATATGGGACCCAAAGGGTTAAAAAGTCCCGGCGTTGACTAACTTTCTGTGCAGGAACTCTCCAGCAGCAACAGCCACAGGTCTGTGCGCCGAGTACACCAGGTGGTAGACGTTCTCACAGTCCTCATTGGACAGGGCGTCCTCGCTACCCCTAAAAGACAACATCAAAATGAGTTAAGAGGATTTAAATTGTTTGATTTATAATTAAATATGGATGAGATTAGACTCACTGTAGAATGAGTGTGACCAGCCTGATGGCCTCCACGGCTACGTCGTACTCCTTATCCAGCGTCATTGAAACAATGCGGTCCTGTGGAAACGGATATGAAAAGATCAGGGGGGATAAATCAGTAGACATGCAACAGGATTCAACATATGAGCATCCTGGAAGTAGAAATGATTCTGGTGTCTGTTTTATTTTACCTTGAAACGGTTGGTAAAAAGCTCTAACTTGGGGAAAAGTTCTCGGTTTGTGTACAGGTTCTGCAGAGCTTTCAGGCACTTCAGACGCACCTCTCCTTGCTGAAAAAGAAATCCAGAGAGAGATGGTTAAAGAAAATATTGAAGGAGAGCAGATCCTGGTAATTCTTTTACTTCAGAGTAAAGAATGAAAACAAAACAGTCCTGTGTTCGTGTGACTGAAGGCTTACTCTGTCGTGTAGCGTCCATCCGACATACTTCAGGTAACTGTCGTTCAGGAAAGCATCGCTGTACATCTTCATCCACACGCCGATCTCTTCGATGCAGATTGCTCGGATTTCAGCGATCGCATCTCTGGAGAGTAGCAGCACAATGAAAACAATCACTATCGTTACACTATTTACATGATAAAGTATATCTAGGTCTGGATGTTTGCATCAATGTTATCGTTCACCTGTATCGATGCACAAAGATTCCTTTGAAGATGGAGTTCATCATGTTCTCGATTTCATCCTGGTTTTCCTGAAGCTGTAGAGAAAAAAACAAAGACAGTTCACACAGAAATTTGTCAAAGAATCCCAGATATCCACTCTTAAAAAAAAGTTGTGTTTCGAACATAAAATCGTCTTTCAGTCAACGAACCTCCTTCCTCTTCTGTAGCAGCAGCTCCAGCTTCTCATTGGCTCGTTTCCCGGCTATTTTGTTCCTCTCTGCCTCGTACTGTCTCTGTGTGTTGTCCTGGTGGATGCTCAGGTTCAGAGCCACGTTTACCAGTGCCGTCATCAGCTTCATCGCTGCTCAGAGACAAAAAAAAAAAAACATCATCAAGGATCTGCAGGAAATGATACAGACTGACATGCTCCAGGAATGATTCTCATTCTATCTGCTCGACATCAGGCTGTAAAGATCAGGTTTCTTTTTGTACTTCTAATGAGATCAGTGCAGTATTTACCTGCTAACGTGGACGTGTGTCTGAAAGCTCGCACTTGAGAGTCAGACAGCCCGGTGAGGAGGGAGATCACCGTGTCCATCATGTACTCGTCATAGATGATGCTGTACTGACACTGGCGGATCAGGACGCAGATGAACTCGCAGAAGTTGTAGCGGAACTTTTTCCACATGGGCCCTGGCATGGTGAGAGGATAATCCCCGCTGTCCTGTTCACGGAGGAACGGGAATCAGAATTCATCAGCATGGGATGAAAGAAAGACACCATCCTGTTTCCAGACTTTTCCATGAGGATTCATAAGTTCAAAGGTGCGGTATGGATCACTACAGTTCGGTATGAGTCAGCGTGGTAAAAGTCTGATCCTTTTTACGTTTCCACAGCCCACTGTGCCCTTCTTTCTGGAACTGGGGATTAATGGACATGAGATCAGTGGAGTGCGGTCGGGCAACCGATTTAAACCAAATGGGAAGATTTAAAGGATGAAAAATACTGTCAGACGTTCGGAGTGAAAACATCTACCTTCTTATTTTGTTTGCAAAGAATTTTCTGTTAACCTTGGGACGGTCAATGTTTGAGTTAATGGGGTATTTTGTTTGCAATTAAACGTTGTTTGTTGCAATGAGCTGAATGCTTTTTGAGTTTCGAGTATACTCAGCAATAGTTTTCAAATCATTAAAACTACACAACTAAAACTTACCGCTGCTCCACCTTCTGGGGTCTGATTGGTATGTTCTGCACCCCAACAGAAGGGAACCAAAAAGTGGGACGGTACGGGTCGGTTATTTGGGGACCTGTCCCGGTTTTAGTCAAAGGAAACGCTACAAATGCATCTGCACTGACACAAACCGAACTGAACCGCTTGGTGGAAACGGGGCTTTAAACTTTTTTTTTTTTTTTAACTTTTAAAAGAAATTCTGACTTTAAATTTAAAATAAACAAATAAAAAAGAAACAGTGGCCAAGCCTTCTAAAAAAAAAATACTCTCTATGGCTCTAATCTTCTCCTGCGGGTTAACCACTTTATTTTCTGGGCCCCTAAATACCCAATCATGTTCCAGGATTTATAAAAGGAATTTGTCATGTTGGAAAAAAGTTTGTTGTTATCAGGTGGGATATTTTGAATGTGTTTAAACTTAATTTTCAGTTGAATTTCGGTGAATCATGGCAAACACTGAAATGTATTTATGACCAAACCATCTGCTGAGGCGACGTGGGAGGAATTTGACTTCCTTTTTAATAAATGCAAACAGGCTTATTACAAGCCAGAAAACATCTTAATTTAAGACAATAAGAGAAAAATGACGACTAAATTGCTTGTAAAAAAATCTCCCAGTGGGGTGAGAAATTTGTATTTAATACAAGAAAACACTTATGAAGCAAACCTTTGTTCCCCACTGGCAGATTTTTTTTCACTCCTAACAAGCAATTAAAGTGTCATTTTTGTCTTCTAAAAGAAAGAGGTATTTTGTTTGTACACTTCTGATTTGAACTTTTAGTCAAGACATCAAGTTTCTTTTGAGGTTTAAAAAATCCTCTGAAAGACTTTTACCTTTTAGAATAAGAAACCATTCTCTCCACTGAAAGAAACACTTACCTCGTCGAACTCCTCCGTCATCTTGCGGATGATCTCTGCGTTCTGCATGTTCCTGAACATCTCGATCCTCACGGTGCCTGATTAAAGCAGAACACCAGGATGTTATTCCAGCCGTTTCACACAGAACCGCAGGTTTCATGCTTCACTTCTTTCACTCGTCTCACCTTTGCAGCCCGAGCACTGGATGAAGAAGTTGATGAGGTCCAGCAGTGCCAAGTCTCTGTCCTGTTTGTATGACTCGATCCACTCGTCCACCACAGACTTCAGACAAACAGAGAAAGAAATGCTTTGTTTCACTGAATCCATTAAAAAAAAGTGTTTGAATGAATTTTAATGTTACATAAGATTAAAAAACACCTCTCCCTCACCTGCATGGCGCTCTTGCCCAGTTTGACGACCTCGAAGAGAGTGACGGGGTCTCCTCCGTCTCCGTTGTGTTGAGCCACGCCGTTCGCTTTCCCTCGCCCTCTTGCGACGCCCATGGACTTTTCTGTCGGTGACTTCCGGGGCTTCTTATTGGACGTCTGCAGAGAGCGAGATTTCACTTACACCAGGTGAAAAAAAAAACAAAGAAATCCAAAAAAAAAAAAAGACATAAGAGAAAACAGATCCTTACCTGGGTTTGTTTTCCAGGCCTGCCTCTCTTCTTCTTGCCTTTCATCTCGGGATCTTCCATCTCACTCATGCTCATACTCAGGCCCACTGCATCTGTCGCCCCGGACTCATTGGATGAGTCCCTGTGGGGATAAAAACACCACAGAAGAGAGGTTTAAACATTCAAAAATACTAATAATGCCCATAACTAGCGTAAATTTGACCCAAAGTTGTCATTTTTTTAACTCTCCGAGGGGAACTCAATTTCACCCACTCCTAAACACTCACTGAGATTTAGAGAAGAATATTCCCACAGTTAAGTCTTTTTTAAATAGTATGCTATTTTCTTGTCGTGTGTGTCACTCACTGCAGGACAGGGAGCTCTGAGGTGATCATCCTGGCGACGTGGGAGGCGGTTCGAGTGTTTAGCTCTGTTAGTGGTTTGAGGATGGCAGGGAGGAGGTCAGCTGTGTGGAGGGGGGAAAGTTCAGGAAAAGGGCCGGGAGGAGAGGCTCCAGGACAGACGGAAGGACTGCAGTCGACTCTCTGGCACTTAACTCTCTTCACCTCCTGGAGGAACACAAAGAAGATGCTGATTTAGAAAAGAAAACAACAAGCAAGACTTCATTCATTCATAAAAATCTGAGGGTTTCTTCGCTGTAGAGTAAACCTGACTCTCATGTGAGGGACAAATTTGTTAAACGTCGCCAAAAGCAAAAATAAAAAAAAAGAGTCTGCTCAATCTTTCACTCTGCTTGATCAGGGCCTTAGGGTGAAAATGGGGAAAGGAGGACACCAACTGGCCACTTTGAGAACTACAACTGCAAAATAAAGTGGACGAGGAGTGCAGAGGAGTGTTCTGTTCAGACATTTCTGGAAAAAATACCAAGAAAAAGTAAGAAAGTGCAAAAACCAGGCCAACTCCTTTGCAAAAATATGAGTGATAAAAGCTTAAAAAGTGACTTTAAACTCACTTGTGTGAAAACTTAAATCAGGCTGGAATAGAAATGCTGTAACTTTCAAGTTTATAAGCCATGAAGGGAAATATGTAAAACATACAGAGTATGTGAGGAAAAAGCTGGTAATAAAGACTTTAAGGGGGGGGTTTCCTCCAAGGTTCAAGATTTGACGCAAACTCAGTTTCCCACAATGCCTTGCAGCAGAACTAAAAGTGACACAATGTTCTCATTAAGTGTGAATGACAGCTTAGTCAATTTCAACACTAGTTACTGACCTGTTCATATGCTAATGAGAGCAAAGGGCAGAGCACAGAGTAATACCGCTTATCACCACAAGGGGCAGTATGATCCACAAAGTCCTCAGACCAAACTCTTTCTCCAAACTGCTTAATTGAGCTTTAAGAGACAGCAGGTGAGCTTGGAAAAATCATTTAGCTTTCATTTAGCCCACAGCTCAGCTCCAGTCCCGCTCTCTGTGTGTGTGAGGGGTTTTTGAGGGCGTTTTTTTCCCCTGAGTGTGTGTGAGTGCATACGTGTGTGTTTGAAAGTAGGTCTGGGCAACAGTAGGGGGCAGGCTAAGAGAGTGTGTATTTAAATACAGTCTTCCACACAGTGTTTGTACTGAGGAATAGCACTGGCAGGAGAGCTCACTGTTTCACCACACATACACTCACTCACTCTCTCTCTCATTCTCTCTCTCTTACACACACACACACACTCTCTGTTCTCGAACAGTGTGAGAACCAGACTCACAGCTCACATACGATTTCAGTCACAGTCTCCTCTCTGACTCAGTGAAGCTGTGTGTCGTCTCAGAGGACGGATGATAAAACCAGGAGTTGGACTTTTCCACACGTCTGAGCTCCAACTTCAAAAGGCCGAGCCGGTGGAGGCGCGCGGGGGGTGCGGGGTGGTGATCGCGGGGATTTGACCTGCTTTCATGCACATGAGCTCCTGATCGATTTTGGCGCTTTATATTCCTCCGGCACCGACATGAAACCTACGAAAAGAGAGATTCTGCTGACATGGCTGCTCAGATAATCAGTGAGGGGAATAATCCGGGACGTCTGTGGCTCTGCATTTTTTAGAGACTTGGACGGACGAGGGAGAAATGTCAAGCGGCCGTTTTTCTGCACGCCGGTGCAAGACTGTAAACTTTTCTGATGTTTGCATGTGAAGACAAGTTTTTTTCTTATTTTTCCCCTACTTTTCCTTTTCATTCGACATCCTATGTTTGCATTTTTTTTTTTATCACCACAGGATTAAAAAAAATAAAAGGTGACTAAAGAGAAAAAAATTGCTGCAGAAAAGAATCCGCCATATACTTCTAAGATTTAAATCAGATTTAAAGCTTTAATCTTTTTAAAACAAACTTCCCACAGGAGATTATGTGCCTAATCCTTTCTCAATTAATCTAAAAATAAAACCATAAAGGCTTGAGCGTTTATACTTTTAACAACTTCAAACCAAAGCTTTGACTTTTCTTTTTTAATGTTTTTAAAACTTGTCATTGCTTTACTGAGAGAACATGGCAGAGGATTGAATTAAAGAAGAACAGAAGAAAAGTCATTTCAAGCAAAAAAAAAAAAAGTTTAACAATAAGGAAATAGAAATTTATTTATGAAACAAAAATAAAAATGTAAATGGAACCCTTTTGTTTTTGCTCCCATTTTAATCTTAACCGTAACCCTAACAATTATTTGAATATTCAAAAATCACAAGTCACGTCTTGTGGACTGAGTTGGAAGCCCAGAGAGAAAGAGTTGGAAATAACATTGAGTAAAAGGATCACAGGTTTGAACTGAATCTTGGTTATTCACTTTGAGGACTCTAGACTCCATACATGGGGCGCCCCGTTAGAACCCAATTTGTAAAAACAACACAAAATGTAATTTAAAAAATGTAATAGAGCTCAAAACGTCAGAACTGACCCTAAATGCAACAACTTGTTACCATCTTCTTATTTTCTTGTCCTCATACGTGTATTTATATTTCAGGCCAAATCATATAAGTTTTATGCACTTTATTCAGTTTTTGACACAGTTTAAATTCATGTACTCACTCTGGCTGTTTGCTTCTGCAATTAAAAAAAAAAGGTTCTGGCCACTGAAAGAGGTTACGGTGCTTCCGGACACCTTCTCCTGCCAAGCAGCACACTAGGGCACAAAAATATGAAGCCCATGTGAAAGCGTCAAAACCTGCAGTTCTTTTAGCGTCCACTAGAGGCAAGCTTAGAAACGAACTACATACACAACGAGCCTAAAAGAAAAGTGAACGTGGTTACAGCCTGGTTCAAAAACATGTTTTTTAGTTCATGGATTCACCTTTTCTTGGCTGAATTGTAGTTCCCAAAGTGGGGGTCAGGACCCCTGGGAGGTCATAAAATACTGATAGGGGGGGGGTCTTGGGCCCTGTTTACATGACAATGGTTTTAGGATGAAACGCAACAGTATTGCTGCATTTCAGCCTCCTGTTTACACAGAAACGTTTTAGCCAACCTAAAATGCAAATTTTTGGAAATGGCCTTCAGAGGGGAATTTTTTTCGAAACTCTGCGGCCACCATGATGTCACGTGTGCACATCCCACTTTTGCTGTAGGAACTTTTAAGTGTCATGTGTGAACTGGATAACAAAAAAGGCTCAATTGAGGACTACCATGTTGTAGGATCATGTTAAGACGCATTCAATATAAACGCCAGATGATCAGTCCACCTCTTCTTAGGTGGAGGGCTACCAAAATATTTTACAGATAAATTGCCAACTACAGTTTTCAGTCCTTCAGTGTTACTGTGTAAAACATATTATTTTCACTGGGTTTTTTATGTTTTAGAGTGTAACATTGTGTAAACTGGGCCTTGAAATGCCTTCCAAAGTCAAAAACGGTTTACAATGGCATATTTCATCATTGGTTGCAAAAATATAAAATAACAGGGGTCAAATTTTATACAAAACAACGCCAACAGACAATGTTTGATTCTAATTTCCTTATAATCACAAGATGCCAGAGTGCAGAAGCCAGGATAACAATGATATCAGTGGTGGAAGAAAACACAGAAGTATGTGCATGTGTAATTCTCTACTGATCAGTTAATTAAGTATCTTCAAGTAATTCTCATTCATCCAGGTCATGGTTATTCTGAAGAAGTAAACAAAGTGAAGCTTCATCCATGAAGCTTAATTCCAATTCCTACTGGTTGTTGTTGTCTCTTACACAGCAACATAAACACCAGCTTCCCACACCAGCATCTTGGAACTGATGAACCTATTAGTGCAGTCCCACAGCAGGCTGATAAGCTCAAGAACCCCTGGCCAAGACACTACTTACTTCTCTTGTTCTATCTGTTTAATGCTCAACAAAGCTATGACAAAAGGGCACAAACAAACCGAAAAATCTGAGCAGGGACACAGATGTGATTTGACAAACAAGCAAACGAGAATCCAGTCGAGGTAAAACACTGAGCGCAAAAAGCCCAAGGCTCTTAACAGACTCCAGTCAACAGATCAAATATTAAGAGGAAAAGTCTAAATCGTCTTTGTTGGGGAGCAGCGAGAAGAATGGACCTAATATGCGTGTGTTAAATAATTTATGCTGGATTTAGTCTCCTATTTAGACTAACTGTCACATTTTACTGACACTCGAGAAAGCTAATCAGCAGCTGGACTCTAAGAATTATAATGAGAGTTTAAAACTGAGATGGCAAAGTGATTCAAAGTGACAGCGCTGCAGCTTCATAACTGACTGTTATGTAATATCATCACTGTCCTACACCGCTGGGGAAGCCCCCCCTGCCCCATCATCCCTCTGTACTTCACAAACTGCTACATCTCAAATGTTTGCTGTTGTTTTTTTTTTTTTACCCATCATGCCTCTGCTGTGCCCCCCTTTCATCCTCAGATTATCTTTCTCCGGAGGGACAGAAGCCAACTTCATCTGAATCATCCTTGTCTGTTGTTTTTTTTTTCTCTTTCTTTCTTTCTTAGTCCTCCTGAGCTGCACAGCCAGAAAGGAAAAGGAAGTGTGTGTGTGTGTGTGTGTGTGTGTGTGTGTGTGTGTGTGTGTGTGTGTAAGCTTGGAGCAAGCCTGAACATTATTATCGACCAAAAACTAAATAATCTTTAGCTGGCTTTAGCTTTCCTCATTTTCCCAATACACTGACACTTTATCTCTCTCTCTCTCTCTCTCTCTCACTCACACACACACACACACACACACACACACACACACACACAGATTGTACAGTCTCTTCAGGAGTCTATGAATAATTTGCAGCAACTCCCCTGAACTGTTCTTCAGTTTCTGTGGACAGAAGAAAAGCTGCCAACTGCATCACTTCACACTTTTTTAAAAGGCCTTTTCTCACTTTTATTTTTTATTACTCCAAAAGCAACATTTGAAATGCCTGATCCAAAGTCTTTCAATAAGCAAAATACAAAATCTAAAGGAACGGAGTGTTTGAAGAGAAGACTGAAGAATGGATAAGAAGTCACTTTTTCATTTGTCGCTGTTCTTTGACTGTGCTAACCCGAGCTGTGAAAACAAACTGCTGTTTAAGTTTTGACTGTTTAACGTGGTTATTGACGTTCAAGTGTCCCCTTTTGACTGTCTAGCTGTCCAAAGTACAAAAACATCAAACATATCATTGACATAAAATCATAAAACTACAAGAAAACCACCAAGAGGTGATGCATACTTGAAAAGTTTGCTTTTTTAAAAAATTTGCGCTTTTATCATGGACATGTGTGAACGCAAACGACCAAAAGCAGAAATTGCAACATAATTTTTCACCCTGACTTTTCCTGGACTTTTCCTGTCAGTTCTGGGTCAAACTATTGACGACAGAGTTTACTATTACTTGAATACAGGTATAAAAGTCAAGAAAATGTAAAGAGACGATAAAGTTAGCTCTGTGGAGTTTTGCTTCATTGTTCTCTCTACCGCTGCCTAGGCTATCAGTTCCCTGTTTTCCACGTGTCCTTGTACTTGAAAGAGTTGCCATTGTGGAGAAACTCCCCCTGCATGCATGAACCAGCAGCCCCTCTGCTTTAATCAAAAAGAGCACATCGAGCCATCAAAGATAGTCACTTGCCTGGAGGTGCAGATAAAGCAACTTACTGAAAGTATCAGGACCTGAAATAGCAGACAAGTTCTGAATAATTGTCCCCCTCTCCCCACTTCCCATTTTACAGTCTCTCTTCTGCTTTTCTCTCTAATAAAAAGGCAAAATGCCCAAAATATAACTTAAATACAAGTGTGACTTTCAACTCTGTGCCTGTAGGGGTCCCACACTTGGGTATCACTGGTGATTCTTAAAGAGGGAGTATAGCGCTTTTTGCCCCACTAATTGGCTAGCCCTCTTGAGTCCTGACAAGGTCACAGCTATAGACAGACCTTGGTGTTTGAGGCCCGCTCTTACAAATTGTCATGAACCAGTGAGGAGATCCTTATGTGATGACCTCTCTCTTTCAGCAAGTCTTGTGAAGATCTTGTGAGATTCGTTTTTAGAAAGGATGATTCTGAGCAGTTCACAGACTTTCAGAATTTCTTTTTGAAAATCTGTACACATGAAGTATAAACACCCCCCTCTTTAAACACATTTTTGTGCACAAGTGTAGCAAAGCTACTGTTTATTTTGACATTAAAAAGAATGACTTGTATCGACACTTTGTTTTAGCCGTCGTTTATCATTTTGAAAGCAGTGCAGTTTTACCAGAGCAAAGAAGGAAAGGAATTAAAATAGAAACCGTGGTCAGCTCATTAAATGACAGAGCTGCAGGTAAGAAGAGCAAACCTCCGGAACATCATTAGAGCCGGCACACATTTTAACAAGGAGATTCTGTTTCTGTTATTTTACCAGAAAGTTCCAGTGAAACAGAAAGTGTTTCTTTTACAAGGTAAAATTAAATGTCCTCCAAAGTTGCTTTTTCAGTTTTGGCACTCTGACTAAAACTAGGCGCAAGGTGAAGGATGCACAATATCACCCAGATCTCAGATCTGTCAAAACCCAGAGTATAATCAGTACCATACTCCACGCCAGAACCTGCTCATCGGTTAGAAAACAAACATCAAATCAAAAAAAAAAACAGTCTGTTGCTCTTTCTGAATAACATGTCTTCACAGCAGTCGACCTGATTCTTCTCCTCTATAAAAAAGAGTGCACACTGTGGTTCTGTTGGTGTCTGTTTGGAGGTCGGCCTCCCTGCTTGAAGGATTTCAAAACATTAACAGTGACGGTGCAGGTGGTGGGACAGATTGTCTTTGTGAACTTCAACTCAAGGCAAATTGGCTCTCTAAGGGGAGCAGGATCCCTTGTAAAACTTTACCCCGGGTGAGCATAATAATGCTTGTATAAATATTTAGTTAGAATAATAAAACTTTATGGAGCCACTTTGATTCCAAAGACTGGGCCAGCAGAAAGTTGGTTGGGTTTATGAGGGATTAACACAGTGGAAGCTAACGAGTGTATAAAAACAAATCTGTTTGGAAGAAAGTCTGCGGTGTGTTAGCTGTTTTGTTTTGACACAAAGGTTATACGGAAGTTTTTAACTGTCATTTTAACATGGGCTGAAAACGGAGAAAACAATTTAATGGTGGCAACATCGCAGAAAATACAGGAGGAGGTCTGTGGTATAAAGAAAAGGAGTGTGGAGGTTGATATGAAAGAGACAATCAGACGGAGGATTGAGGCTTTTTAGTGTTTTGGTAGGTTAGGCCAGCAAAATAAAAAGAGAAAAAAAATAAAAATAAAATTATATATATATATATATATATATATATATATATATATATATATATATATATATATATATATATATATAAAAGTGGTTTTTGAGACATTTTTTGTTTTTGCGAGACAAACAAAGCTTTATGCCACCCATGTTCACCATTATCTAATATAAGACTATTATAGAGTTTTAAAGTTGTGTAAGTTGCATCTTTGTTAAAAAAGTGGGTTTAAAGTCCTTGTTACTAATTAAAGTTCCTTATTTTAATTACACTTACACTAATTCTTTTCTCTGGGGAAAAAAAACAACTTATGCGGCCTTTGATTATCTCAACCAAGTCTGAGAAATTTGATTCCTCATGAGATATTCTTGAAACTGCTGCCACTGATCTTAAACAGACACTCTGGGGGAAAGGAAGATCAGTTATAAGTGCTGCTTCAGAGGCTGTAAAACAAACCCTCATGTGTTAACTATCTTTCTGCTGTGTGTGTGTGTGTGTGTGTGTGTGTGTATTTCTACTTGAGAGAGAGCGTAAGGCAGAGAGACAACGGGTGAGCATCTGAGAACCACTTAACATGCATGACATGTTCTCTAGGAGGCAGGCCGGCGTTGCTATAGCAACTGGCGTGGGTCATAAGCCCGGCGGTGACGGTAGGTTTGATTGGCTGAGTGGAGACAGGAGGGACCACAGTGAGTGAGAGAGAGGGGGGCGAGACAGAAGTGTACTAGTTACAGATCCAATCAGGGCCCCTTCAAATATGTCATACACACACTTTAAGGACTCCTGTGGTGTTCAGAAATGAATTTCTGTTTCTGTTTCTAATGTCCACTGGAGCCTATCAAACATCAGGCTCATGGGAGCAAATGTTACCAGTCAGATAAAGTGCTAGCATAATAAGGCTAACTTTCTGGCTGAGTAGTGCTACAATACAGGAAGGACATTGATGGATAAAAACATAAATTTTAGTGATAGACCGATATGCTTTTTCCAGGGCCGATACCGATTATTAGCCGTGATGGAGGCCGATAACCGATATTTGCAGCCGATATTCATTTGCAGTAAAAGTGAATATATTGACATCAAAATTTTGAATAATACAAACTCTGATACTTAACTTTGTTTAAATGCCTTTCAGCACATGTTTATTTAACATTTTCCAGGCTCAGCAGCATGTCTTCTAAAGGTAAATCAAAATTTAAACAAATAAATAGCTCCTTTAAGTTTTCTACAGTATATAAACTATTTCAAAATTTCAATACAACTAAATGTTTATCTCTTTTTTTTAACTTCAAACAATAACAATAATATCATTTTCAAGAGCCAAGCAAGCTTTGAAAGTTATGTTCATAGACTGAGATAGTCACGATGCTAACTGCGTTAGCCGGTCAATGGGATTTTCCATTCATGTTAGCATTAAGCTAGTGGACTTTCGCTAACCGAAGCAAAGTAGTTAAGAATAGCTTTCCTTTGCCAAGTTTTGGAGTGACCTATTATCGGCCGTCGTATTAGAAAAAAGGCCGATGCCGATATGGATCAAAATGACAAATATATGTGCCGATAATTGGCCCGGCTGATAATCGGTCTATCCCTAATAAATTTTGAATATCAATAGACTCTTATTCAAAGAGCCACTTAGTGTTAACTTTTCTGATTAATATGCACATCATGAACCCACTATACTAACTTTCTTCAAACTTTTAGTATCTATGAAGCGGGAAATGGTAAGGGCCATCGGATAACAAACAAAAAAACAAAGAAACCTTTTTGGAGGTTCAGCCAGTAAAGAGTTTAATCTTTCAGGTCTGAAATTAAAATTAGAATCCTAAAAAATAATATAGATATTTAATCTCAATATTCTCAGTTGTGTCTGGTTGAACTCACATTTAACCACTTGACCAGCACAAGTAGGTGGAAGTTAACCTGCATGGTGATCAAGGCCAGGGATGCTAGCTCTTCTAGTGTTAGCAAAACTGTTCTAGCTCTGTGACCCCAAGTGGAGCTGTGTTAGATAAATTGTGAAGAATATGGATTGATCTGAGTGCTTTCTTACCCTTGGACTATAGACTGTATAATACATGAACTTTGTCCGTCTATACCGGAAATAATAAACCCAAATAAGCTTCTATCCACCTATTTCCTGACTACCTATAGTTCATCGCGATTGCCAGTTTTGCTCTTCTGATTGAACGTTTTGTTTACGTCGCCATGGAGACCACAAAGCTGACAATGTTAGCCTAGATGTCATATTCGCTCTAATAACTGGCTTTTAAAAGCAAGAAAGTGACATAATGAAAAAAAATATGAGGTGAAGTCAAAGTGCCGATGTTTTAAAAAAAAAGGTTACACTGAGCCCTGTCGAGAATTAATGATTTCACGCAAGTTGTTCTGAGCTAGCTTGCCAGTGGCAGCAACCGGAAGTCGATAACAGGCTGAAGTCAACACCCATAGGTGATGACCTGATCCCTTACTGAACCAAATTAGTAATCTTAATTTTTTAGCACTTCTGCATTTGCTTCATTCCTTGTGACTGGATTTTCCTCGTCAGCTTGTATGAATACAAATTGCTGTTTAAGTGATAAAGAAATTAGTTGATTTGAACATCACAGATCAAACATTGTTGAAGTGTGGCTCCTCTGCCCAGGCCTCCATCTCATAGGCGATATAAATGTAAACTGAGTGAGAAATTACTTCTGGCTCACACTAAAAATATTTTTTTTATTCATTCAAAATAAATTCAGACTTTTGTAATGTTTATTTCAATTGCTCAAAGTGCAATAATGATTAAATCACAACTTACAGTGCAGCCCATTTGCAACCAACTCAGCAAAGGTCCCAAAACAAAGAATCGTACAGCTTAGATTTTAACTTCAGCAAACTAAGCCCCATAAGACCACAACATCATTGCACCACAGCTCTGCAAATGCAAGTTAAGTAACACACACAAACACAAGAAGATGTGCGTTATTTGTGCAGAAGCTTTTAATCTCTTTGATCCATTGCTAAACTGCTCTCCTTTATTGTTTATTGTCTAAATGATACCTGAACAATACACCCCCGCCAACGCAGCTCCTTGCATATTTGAAACAGACCTGTTACACCCCCTGAGGCCACAAACAACAGAAGAAAAGTAACACGCAGCCCCCTCATTTGTTTTAACAACACCTCGACACAGAACAGTCTGGCAAGTAAAGCAAAGCACCAAGCTGCTCCGTGAAAAAGTGGAACTTTTCCTCAACACAAAGCGCAGAATCAAATTCATTGACTCATCACAAGCCTAAAACAGCACCTATAATGGGGACCTCTTTTTTACACAGCATAACTAAAAATAATGATAGCTTCCTTCTCTGATAGCAGCTCTTGTATAATTGTGTCTGAGCAGTGAAAAACAATTACACAAGCCAAACTTCTGTCACTGGGCTTTATCACAAATTTAACATCGGATAGAAGCGCAATTATGTTGTAGTGCAATAAATGCTCGACATGATCTGATCTGATCTGTACGCCACGTGCAGTAGGTGATGAAATGATGCAATGAAAATCAATGGGTGTTTTTCAGAGTAATAAATCAATTCCAGAGCCATGGTCTGCCACGATGAACAAGCCAAAAAAGTCTTCACAGAGAGAAGCAGAAAGCTGGCTGTGTAAATACCTCTCACCAGAGCTGATGCTTTTCATGGTCAGTCTATGCTTTCAAACTGTGAGGAAATTGATTTATTTCTTTTCTGGCCCAAAATGGTAACGGAAAAATATTCTGGCGCATGTCTTGTGTTTCAAATATTACACTTAAAATGTTGCTTCTGTGGTTGGAAAAAGATGAGAGGAGAGATTGTTGAGCAGAAAAACGTACCGCGAAGCAAAATCTAATTCACACACACCAAGAGGGGAGATAGAATAAGATTAAGTGACACTTCTCACAACCGTTTACCTAAAGGGCAGCTTAACGTACTCAATAAAGTATGTTTACCCAAATGATTAGTTGTCTTTATTTACACATCCTAAATAAAAATGGTCCAACAAAGCTTGAGGGTTTATAACTTCCATTTTCATAAAACCGGCAATTTTTTTAAACTGTGGTCATACCCATGATGTAAGCAACACTGAATCCTCTGTAGCATTTACAGAGAAACTGAGACTTACCAGAAACAAATTGTTTAATTCAGCAAACTTGAGACCTATGCAAGTAGTTCTCTTGAAGGTAGACCAACTAAAACCACTGAACAACTTACAGCGAAACTGAGACTTACAAGACACTTAAAAATGCTGTTATTTTGAAAAACTAAGGACCCATTAATTCCAAGTAAAAAGAAAATTAGACTCTTGGGGAAGGCCAAACTGTGGCCCATCTGTTCTACTTACAGTGAATCTGAGACTCAGCAGACACTTATAAATGATTTAATGTTAGCAAATGTTAGATCCATTCATTCCAAGTACAAAGAAAACTATGTTCCTTATTGTGTTCATATTCTAGTCAAACAGAAGTATCTGGGGTATTTACAATGAAACTGAGACTTGTCAGAGACAGATGATTTTATGCTGGCAAACTTAAGTTCTTTTGATTCCAGGTACAAAGAAAATACTTATCATTCACTGTGTTTTTACTCTTGAAGTAGGCCCAATTGGGGCTTCTTTGTTACAATTTACAATAAAACTGTGACTTGAATGACACAGAAAAAGGGCTATACTTGGGGTATGAAGAAAACAAACAACAAATGACGGCCTATGTGCTACAGATATCTAGGCAAATACTTATTTGCTAGCTGCTGGCTACATGGCTAACAGAGAAGTTTTCCATCATTTCAAGAAACATGAGATGTTGTCACTGGTTTCAGACATTGATTGGCTAACTGTAAAATGTAAAGCATGAGTTCAATTGAGCTGTCTATAAAATGTAACAGTGTCTATTTATCAACAGCTTAAACTCTTCACTTTCTATCCTACATGAAGGAGAGAAGCAGCAGAGTTTTGTGGTTAAGGTTCTAAAACTAGTGAATGGATTGCACTTAAGAACAAGGACACTAATATTAAACCACCACAAACAACGACAAAAACATAAAGATTGCTTTAAATGTGTCCTTCCTGAAAGAGCTGGCTTTACAATTACTTTCCTGTAAACTCAGCCCAAACACACACACACACACACCCACCACAAACATACCATCCCATAGCTGTGGTCCCAACTGGACAATTCTTCTGACAACTGTAACCTGTATTGCATCTGCCCTAATTAGCCATCATCTCTGGAGACGCAGGGAAGCGCAATGCCTCAAGCATCTGAAAAACACAAGACTTTGTTCACCACTGATAACATCATTAGAGCGGGGACTGTAAAAGAGGGTGGTTGTGCGAATGTACGTCTATATGCTGCCATCAATAAATAAGACTGGTGTGCTATTTCTGTCTCTGCAGTCCATTCCTGAAGAGATGAAATTGTGATCCTGTCTTGGTGAGTATTTGCACTTCCCACTGGGCCACCTGTGAGAGGAGGATGTACAAGGTATATATATATATATATATATATATATATATATATATATATATATATATATATATATATATATATATATATATATATATATATATATATATATATATATTATATGATAATAACTACTGAGATTGGAACTACCATCACCTTAAGGACAACGGCAGTGTGATTCCCATGCTCACTGATTTGATTCTGTGTGCTGAGGCTGAATACACAGAGAGAGTAAAAGATGTATATATGTTAATTTTAGCAGAATACACTGAGAAATCTTAGACTCAGGAAGTGTAGTTAGTATATCTGGTAAAGGAAGGAAGTCGTTTCATACTCCATTCGGTTTCTGTCGAGCTGACATCATTATAACCCTTCTTTAAATTTCAGATAATCTGTTCTCAGAGTTCCTTAGTCTAAAATAACCGAGGAGTCCCTTAAATTTTATTCACAAGAACTATCAAATTTCATAGTCCCCCCGTAGCAGCTTGATAGCTTCAAGAAAAATGGGAATAGCCTTTAATAATGAAAGGATGATTATCTGTGGTTCCAGCATGACCTATTTAAAAAGTTATATTCCTACAGCAGTTTCTTGGCAGAGTACGGGTGGACTGGCCTCCACTCCATGTTTTGGTGCTTATTTCAACTGCAGACTGGACCTTATCCATTTTAATCTTCAATTTACATCAATAGCAAGTGAAAAATGCCCCATGAGGCCAAATTAATATCTTTAATTTGTTCTTATATCAGTTCAAAAGCTTAAAAAAAAA
The DNA here is from genome assembly GCA_030710495.1 of Labroides dimidiatus. Classification (NCBI taxonomy): domain Eukaryota; kingdom Metazoa; phylum Chordata; class Actinopteri; order Labriformes; family Labridae; genus Labroides; species Labroides dimidiatus. The sequence goes on along the minus strand of CM061156.1, from coordinate 7,706,487 downwards.
ACAAAGAAGCACCAATTTCTTCCCAAGAATCCAGAGCGTGAATATTTGACAGAAAAGGATGTAATAATTATTTTATCACAAGACACATCATGTTTAAATTTCCATCGATGAGTAAATTGATTTTTTTGGATGGCTCATTAAATCTGTATCCTCGGTGGAGGGATGCTTCTCGGCTGATTTGATCTCAAACAAGACTTAAACATGTCCCCGCTTTGTCAGCTGGCTGTCTGAGCTGTTTAAAATATGGAACTAATAGGAAACATTTGCACTCACTGTTTGAGCGTGGCTTCAGTACAGCATTAACTCTCCAGAACACTGCACTACAAGAATGCAGGCCTACTCATCATACCTTCTATGGCTGCAACTAATGATTATTTTCATAATCGATTAATCTATTGATTATTCTATCAATTAATCGAGTAGTTGTTTGGTCCATAAAATGTCAGAAAATGGTGAAAAAATGTAAGTGTTTCTTGAAGTCCAAGATGACTTGATCAAATGTCTTGTTTGCAAACCAAAGCTGTTCAGGACTGTCATAAAGAAAGAAACCAGAAAATATTCACATTTATGAAGCTGAAATTAGAGAATTTGGACTTCTTTTTCTTAAATAATTACTCAAACCAATTAATCGATTATCAAAATAGTTGACGATTAATCAGATAATTGATTAATAATCGATTATTCGATTAATTGTTGCAGCTCTAATACCTACAGTCTCTAAAAGTAGTATGGGAGGTCAGGAGATCAGTTATCAAATTCCTCTCTTTGTGAATAATCTACCAGTCAGGGTCTATGAGGAAGATGCTCTCTTGATTTTTAAAAGTAAGCTTAAAAGCTGTTTGTATATATATATATATATATATATATATATATATATATATATATATATATATATATATATATATATATATAAAAAACATGAATTGCCTTTCTTTTTGTGCTAAGTTAAGTTTGAGCTGGCTCAGGCTTGGACCAACTCTTAGTTATGCTGCTATAGGCTTAGACTGGCAGGTGTCTGTGGAACATGAGTTTGGTTCTAAAGGTTTCTGCCTGTTAGATGAAGTTTTTTCTTGCAAAAGTAACTTGAAAAAAGCTGTAAAGGTCTGTACTCATGGTGGGTTAAGATAAGACGATGTCAACAATTTCAGAATGATGTTGTGTAAGACTGCAAAGAATTTGGGAATTTCACCATCTGGACGAATCTCAGTGCAAAAGGGACAAGGTTTTAAATCAATGTGGAATGGTCATGATCTTCAGATTGTACTGCACTGACATGACTCTGCAGTAGAAGTCACTGCATGGGCCAAAAAACCATTACCTGGGAATCTGTCAGCAATCAACCTGGGTAGAAATCCCTTTCCTGCATGTCACCGCCCACTCTTACTCTGTTTCTCTCTCAAAAAAAATATAAAATCATATTTTAATTTCAGAGAGCAGTCACACTCAGATATCATGACTTTACGCCACAGGGAGTGTTTCGCTGTCTCCCTAAATTTGCTTCAGCTCTTCAGAGAAACAAAACGGTAGACGTGATGTGACATAAATAAGCTCTGAAGAGGTTTTAAACCAGAACTCCAAACAAAAAAACATTCAGGTAAAAGGCACTGAAATCCCCATCTCTGTCTCCCTGAAGCTTTGAAAGAGTACAAACAACTGAGACACGACCCACTCTGCCATTTAATGAAGTGTTTCTCAGACAGTGCTCACTGAGATAAGAAAAGAAGAAACCAGGACGCTGTTATTTCCTCTTTATATCACGGCCACAGTGAACGTGTTGCCCTGCAGAGCCCTGACTTACTGACTGACACCAGCTAAAGCTGCTTAACTTTGCACTCCAGCTGCCGACTCTCTGAGCTGGTTTCATATCGGGGCTTTGGCTGGAGTACATCAACTTTTCACCTTCCCGTCTCCTTCTGTGTGGCTGCCGTCAGTCTTAACTACTGTTTTCATAAGCTTAATGGTTCGAATCTGAAGGAAAATCATTTTCCGTAAAATACAGATGTGAACCACTCGACTTTACAAGGCTAGTTTCCGTAGCAACATGGCCAATACAGACCTCAAGTGATGTAATTTTCCGCTTTACGGCCATTTACAAGATTATTCATTCAATATTTCATTACTCTCCCATAAAAGGATTTATTCCAACGTTGTGTGCCTGTGAAGGATTTGACCTGAATCATCCTGAGCTGTTATCTGTGACTATAAACCAAGCTTTTATCTCCTCTGCTGTCAGCACACTGTGGTCTCCTCTGAATACTTTTACCACCACACTTTATGACAGCTAGAGAGGTGTTGCTACTCTTCAATCACTCCTGGTTTGTCCCTGCAGAGAGCAGAGAGCTGCATCGGTGTCATGGTTTGAACCCTGCGCGTCTGAGGGCAGTGGACAGGTTTAACCCTGATGAGTTTAAATGGATTGAACATGAAGCTGTGTTGACCTGCTGGCCTCAGGGATCATCCTGTGACTGGAGATGAAGCGGGTTTCTCCTCCAGGCTGGGGGTTAAAATGATGCACTGATCTTAAAGCATCAACAACTCACTCTCTATTCTCCTCTGGCCCCTCTGACTGTATTGGTTTATTATAGTTCTGATTTTGTACCATTAAAAAGTTGGTTAATATTCCTCAAAACATGTTAATGTGGTCCGAATGGAATTTCAGCAAACACTGCGAGGCTGAAACAATGAGGCAGAAGAAAATGTGTATGTAAATGTCTAATCCACTTGATGAGCTGTCAAACAGCCCGAAGACATCCTCAGTACGTGTAATAAAGTAAATCACAAACAACAAGCAATCAATTCATACAGCTGCAGCTGAAGTCTTAGCTCAAGACGACTGTAATCGCTGATTTTCTCTTCTATTTCACAGAACTGATGTCTAAAAATGTCATCTTTTATAGGTCCAGGTATTATCTCATTTCTACACTGCTGACATTATAGCATTGGAGTTGCTAATGCTAATGGTAATGGAACATATGTTTTCACTTTTTGAAACCGTAGTCTGCCGTAAAGCTGTTAATTTATTTGTAATCTGGCTGGTTGTGCAATCAAGTTACGCTGTGACTGGAGTTCCACATTGTATTGTTTTCTTCTAAAAGAGGGGGTATTATGCCTTTCTATATTTAACAAATAAATATAAAGCAACAATGCTGGATGTCCATACTGACCTTGTACAAATTTTCAAACCGCTACTTACTCATATGATGTAGAAATCTCTGAATCTGTCCGTAAACTGCTCAAAACAGCCTGTTCTAAAAATAGAACAGGATCTTTACGAGATCTCTGCAAGATTTCCACGAGATCTCTGTGAGACTTGCTGAAAGGATGATGTCACCACAGAAGGATCTCCTAAATAGTTTGTAAAATTTTGGAGGGGGGGGCCTTAAACACCAAGGTCTGCCCAAAGCTTTGCCCCTGATAGCTCTCTAGAAAGCAAGCTAATCAGAGGACAGGGGGTTTGTGGAGCAGGGAGTCTTAAAGAGACAGCAGCTAAAACAAAGTGTTTCAGACAGAGGCTGAAACAAGTTTTTTCTAAAGTGCCAGTGTGAGAAAAATAACAATTAATTTTTATTGTAAATCATGTCAAGCTACTACAGGGGTACCAGAGGGACAACTTAGAGCTTAAAAAAATAAAAAATAAAAAATACACTAATAAGCTACGAAAGACGAGGTCTGGTTCAGGGCACTCTGGACTTTCAGTGGCTGGTAGCTATCAGGATTGTGAAAACAGAGGGTACCAGAAAGAGCTACACAGCTGCACAGAAACTGCACTTTGTTGAATTTCCTGAGCCAAATGGAAGTCTTCATGCAAGAAGAGAACTCACAACCCCACAAAAACAAACTGCATTTACCCTGATACAAATTACCATCAAATGCAAAAAACCCTTCCTCCAACCTTCTAACCAGATTCTTCAGGATTAAAGGACTGCGATCCTCTGCAAAGAAATTATAGACTTATGACCTCAAAATAATTTTTTCTAACACTTCCAACAGCTACTCTCTGGTTGTAAATGATAGATTTTATTAGATAAAGCGGCCAAGGTCGTAAGCATTATACTTGTAAGACTCAGTGAGTAGCTGTTAGGGGTGACATAAATATAATAAAGGGAGGGCGCTCCCTCAGTCACTCAGTGAAATGACTTCGCCGCACTGTGAACAGTCTGCCGTGGCTGTAACTGACATATGATGCTCTTCTGTAATTTAATATAATATATAGTGCCTGTCATCACAAACCACTGGAGGAAAACTTGTAAATCTGAGGATGTTTAGGTTGTCTGAAACACTCCAGCCTTTGGCCAACATCCAGTCAGCAGTTCAGCTCTGAAACTGCTGCTCTGTGTTCACAGCGAGGTGCAACAGAATGATTAGTAAAACATGCCATCTTTAAATATTTCACACACCTCAGACTTCTCTGCTTGTTAAACTGAGCACAAGCTATGTTTTTTTTGCTTAAGATGCTTCAGCCAGAAGTTAGAGTCGTGCTTTTTTGCTTGGTATCAGATTGAAAAGGTTTCAAAATGCATCAAAGGAAAAGGGGAAAATCATACAGCAGGACAAACACTACCTAATCCTGTTAAAGTGTGAGGCGTGTATTGAGGCACTGTGATACTTTCAGAGGGAGGATATGTTTTTCAGATGTACTGCATTGACTCTGACCAGTGTATAAGGTCGGTTATGGTTTTGTTCTTGTTTAAAATGTCAGCCAGTGAGTCAGTCTGTCACGCACCCAGCTATTAATAACCTGATATAGATACCACAAGGTTTTCAGTGTAAGACTTTTGCACAAAAGTGAACTTTGGTTTTCCTCAAAAGATAAGGAAATTGTTAAAAACTGAAGAGCTCTGAAAAGACACTCATTGTTGACATGAAGCTGTTTTATTTCAAATGTTTGTACAGCTAACAGAACAATCTGAGCCAAAGCTACCAGCTGGCCTGCTATGACAGACTGTATAAAAGACAAACATAGCCTCGATGACATCACCCATTGGTTTCAGATCCATAGTTTTTAAGCCACTAACAGCTGGTAGAATACTGGAAATGTTCACTAAACAGTTCTTCCACTTGATCTAACAGGAAGCAAAGAGGTGAAGTCTAGGTCAGCCTTTATCTTATTTTTGAGATTATTAGGGCTGTTATTTTCAGAGTTATTAAACTTGCATATTTTGCCCATATACGGGCATGGGGGATTTGACTGACGGACTGTCTGCAAAGAGATTAAAGTCCCGCCTCTTTGCCTCATCTTAACTTGAATGAAGCTATGTTGAGTTCAGTATTTCCAATATGACCCTGTTGATGATGGGCTTCATTTCCTAAGGCAAATGACAGTAAAAGTTAGTATGTAAATGGAAGTAAGAGTTAGAAAGATGTAAAAGGAGCTTCTAGGAATTTGATTTATAGTTTTTAATTAGTTGTGTCACCATAATAAAAGGAGACCAAGACATAGTTCAAGTTCTGCTTTCATACAAGGCCGCTGTTCTGTGATTTTTATCTTCCTTGCTTATTTCTATTGGTATTATCTTAAAGTACCTGCTATAAAACGAGGGTTTGTAACAGAAAAACATCTCTAACATGAAACTTTAGTACACAGTCTTGAGAAAACATGGAAGATTTAACATGCCATGCAGGAAACATCACTTATGGCCATTAAGTCATTAATTATTTCCCCAAGTGATCATCAAGTTCAGAGATTTACTCGAGCATGGCTCATAAATCTGAATTTCATGTTACCTGGTAAGAACAGCAGACGTGTTGAATAAGAGTGAAAAGGCTCACATCGTTCTATTTCTGAGCTCTAACCCTGCTCACATGCTGTATGCAAAGCGGATGTTCATTTAATTATCCATGCAGTTGGCATGACTGAACATTGGAAATGCACAGAGGGATTGTTGGAACGTTTTATTGGAGTTGATTTAACAGCTCCTTGCTCCAGTTAGAAAAAAAACAAGGGGCAAGAAAAAGATGTATGGGCTGGTCTTAGATGCACAGGGAATCGCTTTAATGTCTGAAACTGTACTTCTGCAGCACAGAAGATTGAGATAAAACAAATGGGTGGTAAAATATTCATGTCTTTGTGCATATTTCAGCATAAATTCATCTTATAGTGTAAAATTCAGACTTGTGTAGAGAAATGAAACAGAAGTTTTGCACAATCTTGCAGCTTAAAAAGTCAAATAGCAGCTTATTTAGCAATATCAACATTCTCAGTCAAAGTAGCTAAAAGTTCATCTTTTCTGACATCAGTGTTGGAGCTTCAACCTAAAAGTTTCTTCAAATCGAATGTTTCTTCATCAGAGTTGAAAAAATATTGAAACCAGTAAATCCAACAGGTGGAAATGTGACAGCAGATCAAACAGATCTGTAGGACGTGACCCAGCAGCCAGCATGATCTACACACGCTGAACACGACGCACCGATAAAACCAACAACAAACGTAGCTAAGCAGACCAAAGGAAAACATCCTATCACAGCAACAGTTTTCCACCTGACTGCAGAATCCTTGCTCTTTTATCAGGGTTCTTCGGCAGAACTTGTTCACAGCCAGAAGCGAAGCACAAGTCATGAACATGTTTGATCACTGGCTGCCCTGTTACCTCACAGTGAGAGGACTCAAGCTCTGAAACTTGAATTGGGCTCTTTGGTGTTGTTTGCATGTTCTTCTAAAGGTGGACTCATGAATATCTCCTTTCTTTTTTTGTTTCTCCTAGATGGAAACTTTTTTAAATACAAATCTTGGGCTGTTGTTTCAAAAACAAACTTTTGAAAGCTGCAATAACATTTTTTCTTGGCATTTCTTGCGGTCGTTAAGAGCTGTGGGCGCAGCATGTACTGCACTTGTCATCAAAATGTTGATATGGCTATCCTGCTAGCGAAAATTTCTTTGACATTTGCAGCAGATAGCAGGTAGTTTTTGGGCTCAGGAAAAGCCTGTTTATTTCCTTTTTAACTGGTGCCACATTCGTAGGAATATGCATCCGTGGGATGAGCAGCAGAGCTCAGTGTGTGGGTTGCACCCATGAAAAATTTGCCGAATCCTTCTCTGACAATGCCAAAAGCTTGTCCTGCCATTGACTCTTGTTTGATGTAATTTGATGACTGAAGCCTGGAGAAACAACATGTATGCACCATATAAAATGGACATAAACCAGCTTTCCAACGGTAAATAATTTATTACCAAGAGGCACTATTATGACAAACAAATAATCTACCAAACACAAATTGCTGGACTTTTTGTGCCATGTATTTGCAGTCATGTGCATGAAAATTTTTTTCCTCACTCCTGATTTGTTCACTAACCACTAAAGTGCAAACTTCTAGTAGAAATCGCAGCTGTTAAACTCTGAATTATTATAAAGGAAGTAAAAAATAGAACCAGTTGGCTCTTACGCCTCTAAAAAGCGCTCCACATAAAGGCCAACCAGAGGCTGACTTCTGAGCCTGAACCACAATCTGTCTCTCTGGGCCAAAGCTACAAGTTGACCCACCAGAGACAATAATTGTACTCCTTCACGCTGCCAGCCTACGTACACGCTGAGACCAAAGAGCCTCGGCCTCGCGATGTGGGCCAGCCTCGAGGCCAACTGTAGCCGTCTGGTTTAACCAGATTATGATTATGTCACACGGGAGATTAACCATCCGACACAGAGTCACAAAGTCAGACACATAGTGTTGTTACAAGAGCATACGCACACACATGCACAGCCATCTGTTATTCCTACAAACTACTGTACGCTCGCTGTGTGCAGCACACAAAGCCTGATCTTAGGAAAAGAAGAGGGGAGGGGAAGGATGCTGTGTGAACTGCACAAACTGATAAAATCTCTGCTGAAAAATAGATTTTTTTTTCCTCCAATCTCTGGAGAAATACCTCTGTGAATAAAGGATAAATAGATCATAGAAAAAAGGGCAAAGCTATGGAACGGCTTAAAAGAGGCAGATAAAGAAGCAACTGATTCCCTTTCCCCTCTCGGTGCAATGGCTGCCTGCTCTGTGACGCAAAATGGAGCCGCAAGAGCGAGAGGAGAGAAGGGGTGAGAGTGGAGGGGCAAATAGGGAGGAGGGGTGAGTTGGGGGGGAAAGAGAAGGAGAAAGTGTGACAGCAGCAGGGAGGGGGAGAGAGCAGCAGCAGGAGGAGAAAAAGAAACACTAATTTGTTCTTCTCTTGTCTGTGTGGGCTCTCCCTCTCGCTCACCTTGGCCCTGCCGAATATTCACTTCTAATAGGAGGGGAAGGATGAGCGCACACACCCCTCGCAGATGCCATTACTCTTCCCAGCCATCATTATTACTTGCTAATGATCCAGAGGCACATTGAAGACTTCACGGCAAGCAAGAGAAGCCTGTTAATCTGAGCCGGAAGACGTCAAAGCAGAGAAAGAGACGAAACGTTGTCATGAAGGGATGATTTTGAGACGGCTGAATAATGACGGCTTACACACAGGCCAAGGGTTAAAATCAGAGCTTTAGTGTGTACAAGCCAGCCAGGTGTAAAGACAGAGACAAAGAGGAGGAGGATGTGTAAAGGAGGTGTGACATGTTGGATTTACGGTCAGTAATGTTTGATGTTTAACGAAACTCTACTGCTGAGGAACACGCAGTGACCGAGTCTTTACGAGACTGTTTGAATATTCTTATGGGGGACAGGAGATCACCTTTCTGAAGAAGTGTAGTCATGACTTTTTGTAGGATGTTTTCACACTTAATCCGACTTTTTCAGAGTTGTTGACACTAAATGATGACGTATAAATTTAAATCAATCAAAGATGGGCTCAAAGTGGCCTTGTTGGTTTAGCGGTTCAAGCATACACCCCATGTACAGAGGCTATAGTCCGATGGTATGGTTTGACTCATGGTCACAGTCATTTATGATGTGTCTAACCCCGTTCTCTACTCCTCATGATTCCTGTCTCAATCTGCTGTGTTGCTAGTGAGGTACGTTACATGTTGTTGAAGGATGTTCCAATTGTACTAAACTTCTCTCGAAAAAATCAAAGTGCATAAATGTATTCACGTGTAGCTGTTGGACTGGTTTTGCTTTCCCCACTGCTGACATGTAAGCCGTGACGTTGCTAACACTAAGGTTAACACTTGGTTGCTTGTTCGTTCACCAAGCTAACACTTGGTTGCTTGTTCGTTTGTTTGTTTTCGCTTTTTTGAACCGTATATCCATGGAGAGTTACTGTAGGACACTGTAAAGCAGATGTTATCGCTGTAATGTGTCTGGTTGTGTATGTTATTATTTTCTCATCAAGCTAATAAGGTTCATAAATTGAATCACGGATTAATTAAAAAATATCACCCCCGATGATACTTCAGATCAGAACAGGGACATCGCTGGTCCTATCCAAAAAAATGGCAAAGAAACTCACTTTAAATAAAATAATACAAGGTGGGCTCAATTACTCAGTCCATTGGCCTAGAAGTTTTAAAAAACTTGCACGGAAAGTAAACCTTTGGGCAAAAATTCCTAAGAATAAGGTCCAGAATGCTTTTTCAATACACCGTTTTCAACATCTCCTACACTTATTATTTTCCCAGTGCACTCGTCTGCACATTTTAATTAGTTTTCTTTCATTATTTTAATTAATTTGACTCCTTGTCTGCTTCCTTTTGAAACTGTTTTTTTCTGAATTATTTATTTTTTTTATTTAATGAATTAACTCACTGAATGAATTGTGCAATACAAATAAAACTGCCTTGCCCTATTTTAAAAAGCTTTTCTCATTAAAACTTTGGGAGTTTGTTGAAGTTACCAGGCCGGACTTGACTAAGACCGCTCAGACAATCCAATCACTCTGACACTTTAGGGACTTAATAAATTATCAGTTTGTTAACAGAGAGACTTGAACCCTGGCTGCCCACTCCACTGGACCATCTGCACTCCACACATCCCTTTTATTTAGGAGACAATTACATACAACACTAAAATTTATGTTTATATATATATATATAGTTGTTTTCCTATTTAGTTTTTTTAGTCTCAATTATTTGTGATGGTTGGTGATAATTGAAATAAATTAGTAAAACCAATTAAACAACAGCAGCGGACCAGCCTTGGCTGTAAATGTCAACAGTCTGAAGCAGCTAATGGTGCTGGGTCTGCAGCACCGTTTGGTTTACAGGTGGATTATACTGGCAGGATAATACAGAGTCAGTGGGGAATAAGAAAGAAGGTTTATGGGTAAATAATCTGCTAGAGTCAGCCAGTGAGGGAGGCTCCTAAATCCCTTGCTGTACACAGGCTGGAAGAGCAGATGGGGTCTGAGCGATACAAACTAATGATGTCTGAGGGAATGGTGGTGAACAGATACAGCCCACTGAATCTCTACCTACGAGAGATCTCTGAGGGATTCATCTGAAATCCATGAAAACATGGAAAACTACATGGGTTATCTGCCGGTGAACACCAGCTGGATTGTTCAGGGCAGCTGTAGCTCAGGCAGAGTCTCTCAGACAGCTCCAGCGGTTACATGCTAAAGGGTCCTTGGGCAAAACACTGATGGGGGATTGGTGGTCAACTTTTCATCACAGTTATTTTCTTTGTTTGTATTTCCCTTCCAACTGATTCTTGCAAGAGCTTGGTTTAAAATCAAAAAACACTTAATTTTCCAATGTGCTTCCTGATCATTCTACTTCCCAAGGAAGGTCTTGTAATCTTAGGCCTGGGGATTGTAGTGTAACTCTGCCACCACATTACTTTTGTTTATCTAAACTGAACCTTGGGATGGTATAAACTTGAGTCCAAAAATGTGATTTTCTATCTGCTGATGTGCCGATCAAATCCTGGTATCAGGAATTGGTTGGATACCGACTCAAAAAGCTGGATTAGATATCAGTCAAATGGCCCCTTTTATTCAACTCAAGTTAGAAAACCCCAAAGTTACCAAACATCATTCTACAGCTCCCTCTTATATAAAGAATTAGAGATTGTTAAATTAAAACTGGTATTGGATCAGTATTATTTATCATTATTACTTATTTATTGCACATATAGAAAATTAAACATTAAAAAAGAGCAATTATTAGTAAAATAATAAACAAAAACAGTCACTTCAGAAAATGTGCAGGAGGGGCCAAAAAAAAACCTTTAAGGGCTCGTCGAGTGGCCTTCCTAAAGACAAGCCAAAGAATTAATTAAAATATATACATGGACACATACACAAAACGCACACACACATATATAAAAAAAATGCATACACACATGCGCGCACACTTACAGACACACATCTATACATACACATATTCCAGCAGTGAAATTAATGAGATAAAGTCAAAGAGGGAAAAAAAACAATGCAGTGTTAGCAAAGGACGGATGGAAGAAAAGTGGGACAGAAAAAGTGAACGATTATGATGGATTACTGTTTAATTGTTCCAATAAAAACTGTGGTTTGTTTTTTGAATGATTTAAAACTGGTGCTGTTTCTGATGTAACCTGGTAATTTGTTCCAAAAGTGGGGTTCTGAAAATCTAATAGAGAATTGAGAAAATGTTGTCCTGAAAAAGGCTGGATGGAGATTATTCTCTGACCTTGTATTGTGATGATGGATTTGGGAATTAAACTGAAATAAATTATGGAAATAGACAGGAAGTAAGTTGTTAACAGACTGGAAAATAAACAAACAGTTGCAGATGGCTGAGATCATATATGGAGAGAACTCTGAGAGATTGAAACAATGGAGTAGAGCTGCTGAATATATGGGGAAATGTGATCATTTTAATGAAACGTTTCTGGAGAGAGAAGATGCAGTTAAGATTGCTTTTGAAGGTGTTGGCCCAGACAATATTACAGTATTCATGAGATGTATTGATAGATCATTGTGTAATATAGATTAAGGAGAATTTTTCTTGATACCAAGTGTCTGATTCTTCTGATGATGCCAATACATTTTCCAATTTTGTTAGAAACAAATGATATTATAAGTTGTCCTGGTGAGATTTTCACCTATGAGAATACCAAGAAATTTAGTTACTGTTACTCTTTCCAAGGTGTTTTGGTCAATATGTACAGTGGGTAGAGAATTTTTTTGTGTTAAATTTCTTGGGATAAACATGTGTGAACTTTTCTTTACATTAAGTGATAATTTGTATGCTTTGAACCAGGTGTTGATTTTATATAATTCACTGTTCATTTCAGATATCAAACTATGGCCATCATTACCAGATAGAAATATATTGGAATCATCAGTAAATAGAATAAAAAATACTTTCTTCAACACCAGATATAAATCATTAATGTATATAACAAAAAGCAAAGGTCCAAGGATTGATCCTTGAGGCACTCCACAAGAAATTAACCTGTAATCAGATATTAATTACTCCCAGATACAAACTGCTGCCTATTTGACCAGTACAGCAGTATTGGTAGTGGCAAATAAAAAAGTCCAGGTTTTGATATCAGGACTTTGACGATTGGATAGGCACATCCCCAGAGCCATTTCTTCATAATGATGTCCTGACACCAAACACGACTAAAATCTCTGAGAATTTGACTTGCATGTTAACTCAGTGAAAAAATACAAGCTCCTGTTGAGCGAAAAAAAATGTTCCAGACTGGAGCGAAGCTGATTGTGCGAATGTTGCAAAATTTACACACAAATTTGCAATGCATGTAAAACTTTACTTGCTCTATTCGCTTATCCATGCGAGTTTAAGATGTGCTCTTTGGCATATCACTAGAGTTAGGATGGCCAATCAGCAAGAAGATCCTCCAATGATGGACCACAAGAGGTTCAGTGGCGTCACCTCGCAATACAGTTAAGTTCAATGTTGATTTGGTCAAAACAGGCTGGTGCAACACTTCAAAGTGCCTCTTTTTTATTGTGGTGTAGATGCAACATAACAATTCCCAACAGTGGTTCAGTGGCCGAATGACTTTGCCCTACTTTTGAGCCCCCTTACATTTTCAACTTTAAACAGTGTAGCAGAGGCATGACAGTCCTGTTCTAAAAATGCAATGTAAAACAGACTTCTGGGATCTAATAACATAACTTAATTTGTTTTACGTTTATTTTTAGATAATTTGTGTTTTGGGCAAAATATCAGAGCGTAACTGTCAGCTGCTTCCAAAGAGAGACCTAAGTTTGTTTTAAGCATTAAAATGCATACTTCCTGGTAGCGTCTCTGTTTCCTTGCATGCTCCAAATTACTTTTACAGGCTGCTTTTTATCTCTGTGTGTGCAATACCTATTTTATATATACTGTTATAAATATTGAGATCATAAACTCTGTGTTAAAGCATAATTTTTTCCATATTTTTGTAACCACTTCATTTCCACTTGTGCAGCCAAAGAACTGACCGAGCACAGATTGCTGGATCAATACTAAGTAAAAGGGTGTACAAATAACACTGACCGCCAAGCCACACACACACACACACACACACACTCACAGCCACAGCTGATGCTAAGGAGTGTTTTCTGGTGCTGGGAAGTGGTTGGGAACCTCGCCCGTTCAAATGACACCTGGAGGATTTGTAGGTCTGGTCCTGTGCCAAGTTTAGATCTAGTTGGCGTGAGAAATGTAAATCAAGCAAGGGTGAGAATTATCTCATCTGTTTGTATATAATAGCCTTTTGAGACTCTATAGGCCTGATATCAATCTCTGTCTTTGAAACTAGAGGTGCTCTCCTCTGCACCATAAAGAGATCAACACTAAATCCCTGTTTTCTTCTGTTTAAAAGAATCTTGAGATTTTCATGATGTCTTTTTTAGAAAAATGTAAATACTTGGAAAGTTTCAGATTTTCATCTACGTTAGAAAACTGTTTCACTGTTCTGGAGACCAATCATTTCCACTCTGCAACTACTTCTATAGAATTAAAGAGGCACCGGCCAAATATAAGCTTTTTCAAGAGCTATTACAAGTCAACCGTTCATCTGTTAAGCACTTTAAATAGCCCTAATCTGTTTAAAACAAATTAGACAAATACAGTTTTACTGATTTATAACTGAATAATGAAATGAAATAGTTCTGCCAAATTTAATATAAATACGCTATATAACGATACAAATGTTAAAGACTTTTATGTCATTCTAAAGTTCCATATATAACGATAAGCTAATGATGTTTTCACAGCGAATATTTATAAAATCATTGGCGTATGTGAATTACATGTAAAGTCAAGGGAAGGATGCCAGATAGCACCATTACTTGATGGGCGGTGTGAATGGAATATTTGATGGCTTAATTGATGCAGAAGAAGTGCAAATGAAGCAAATTATACACACAAATTTCTGAAGGTTCCCAATATGTTTAACACTACTCTTTTCATTCAGTTATTTGCAAGCGTTGAAAAATATGAATTTTAGGTAAATACCTCTGATTGACAGTTTAGCAAACCCTCACAACTTGTAGCAAGTGTGTAATTAAACTCAACTCCCAAAACTCCTGAGATAAAGTCTGGATCCTAAATTACAAAAATTATGATAAATCAAAGTTTAACAACAGTTGATACGGATATTAATGTCAATATATTGTGCATCCCTAGTTAAAAGATTACCAAAACAAAAAAAACCCTTATTAATTCACTTCACAAATGCCTAATCTGAACTGAAACTTTAAATATCACACTTGAGTACACGTCTTATGACATCTAGCCAATCACACACTTTTGTAGGCAGGGCATTAAAGAAGACAGGGAGGAAACTAGTGTCGACCCAAAGTCCAGCACTTTCAATAAATCAGTTGAATCTGTGATCTGCAAAATAAAATGCTAATACAGGCAAGTCAAATGTCCAATATCAGCCTTGATAATTGGCAAGCATCGGTAATCAGTCAACCTCTAATCCTTATAGATTCAGTGAACATTTTTCAGCAGTCATAAGTCCTCACTCTATTTTCATTAATTGCTTAGTTGGGCCCTACTTAGAGGGCCCAACTGATTGGAAAAACTAAGTAAATGCAATCAAAAGAATCTTTAAATGTCACAATATCTGGAGCCTAATGCATTGCAGTGTCACAAACAGCATCTTGTTAGTATGTACAGGCATAAAAACATTTTAAGGAAAATTTTGTTGTCTTTTTAAATGTATTCTACTTACATATTTTTGTGCAAAATTTTTAAACCTAAACCAAAGTGTACAGAGACTTAACACAAAGGCTATCTGTTCATTCCACCTCAAACCCTCCGCATCCCTCACTGACAGTGATGCAGAGCTATGGCACTCTCAGTCTGTTTTAATATGTTGTTTCAGTTGTCAAAGCTCCACTTCACAGCTCCAATGTAAAAATGAACTGCTGTCAGTATCAGCACAGCAGGCAATCCAAACACAAGCGAGAGCAACACCTCCTCGCTGTCCTAACAGCAAACAGCAGATGTGACTGAACAAAACATCCTTTTATAGTGCAGGGAACAACACTTTTGTGAATAAGAATCCAACTACACCATACTCAGTCATTCCCTATGAAATGAAAAAACACTCATCAAAAATTAGCGTTGGGTTAAGAGTATCTTACAGATAAAACACATTCCCAAAGCAGTCTGGTGCATCATAGTAGTAATTTGCTTTTATCTGAACTGTAAAGTGAGGAACACCTCTGCTTTAGCATTTAAATTGGCTGTTTTTCAGGTAATGGCAACAACAAAGCCGCCTCTAATCCATCATGCTGGCAGCCAGAGGATAGATGGTGGGTACAGTCAGCTTAAAGGAGATAAACTGAAACCATCCACATATTGTTTTTTCTTTTCTGTTGTGTTTCAATTGATTTACATTTCACTGAGCTGCTTTGTGGCTGAGGTTAAGATTTCATGAGTGTTCTTGTTCAGGGGCTGCATTCTCCAAAAGATGCATTTCAAGAGCGCATCTGAAGGCTTACTTACTTTTATGAACATAACTAAGCATTGTGTCCTTCAATTCTGACAACCTTTGTAGGTCAATTCAACTGAGGTGGTGCACTTTAAAGTCGAGAAGGAATACATCTTCAATGGTACAGCTAATCTTGATGGCAATTTTCTGAATAAATTCCACTTTTTTCCTTATGATGACTTTGTTTTTATGATTGCTACCGAGTGGTAGCAACGGGCTACTGGCTGGCTGTAGCTGCACTTACAAGTTTTGAAAATTGCAAGCTTTCTGCTCTCTTCTTTCATATGCTGATGACATGCTGCTGTGTTGAATGTCAGTCAATGTGACACCAGACATATGACTATGGGTCTGTGAGACCTTAGTGTTTGAGGCCTACTCCTCCAATGAGTCACAAACTAATTAGGAGATCCTTATGCAATGACCTCATCATTTCAGCAAGTCTTGTACTATATTTTCGAACGTATCATTAGGAGCAGTCTATAGACTTCGGTTATCGACTTCCGGTTGCCGGCGGCAGCAAGCTAGCTCAAAACAACTCGTGTGAAATCTTTAATGTTAGACAGGGCTCACTGTAAACTTTTTTTTTAAAAACATTTGCACTATGATTTCACCTCCGATTTTGTTCGTTTTGTCGCTTTTGTGCTTTTAAAAGCTGGTTATTAGAGCGAGTATAACAGCTAGGCTAACATCGTCAGCTTTGTAGTCTCCATGGCGATGTAAACTGAAGGTTGACCTGGAAGAGCAAAACCGGCAACCACTATGAACTACAGGTAGTCAGGAAAAAGGTGGATAGGAACCAGTGGTAGATAGTCCATCAGAAAATGTCAAACTACGAGAGCCCATCACGAAACCAAGGAGTATCAATTTCTAATGGTGAGAGCAATGGACAGGGAATTGACAGAGCAGACAGCTCCGACAGATAGACAGGCTTATTTCCAGTTGGACTAAGTGTTACTTTGATAAGCTTAAAGGATCAGTATACAAGGCGCTAATCCCAAGCTTTCAAGGCCTGACGGGTCAAAGGAGTTTAGATTAGACTCCTTGAAGCACTGACTCTAGATAGATTCTGCTGGTGGTTAGGTTGTAACCACCAGCCTATATAGCTATACTGTTTTCCTTCTTTGACTCTTTATTTAAGTACTAATAGCTGCTGCCTGCTGGTATCTTGGCCACAGAAGTAAACACACTCGAGTTCCAGCTGCAGGTACAATCAGCTGAGCCTAGCAACCACTGAGCCATGTAAGAACACCAGGGAGGGATCACAAACCTCAAACACACACGCGAGTCACACGAGGCACCTCGTCTCATTACTGCTTTACCTGATGGTTGAGTGGCAGAACTTAGGCACAGCCTCTCAACTGATTTACCTCAGTACAGTTCAAAGCATAGAGCTTATCGGTCCAATCTGACCTGTTATTGGGTTTACAATAGGGATCCAACAATTATAGATTTTGACTATGTGATTACAGTCTGAGGAATCATCATGATTATTATGCTTTAATTCAGGGGTTGACATTAAGATAAATTTGCCACTGGCCCAACCACTTTAACCATTGGCCCAGGAACATAACTTTGATTCACCTAAGCAATACTGAGTGTTCGCTGAACACTAAAAATGCACAGATCGCCTGTTTATTTACATATCAGAAGAGAGTACAAATTCATTCTTACAAACTGCAGTAAGATATGATTTATTTCTGTCTTATTTATTTTAAGTGTCACCAAATAGTCCTTATTTAATTCTAATTTCACTTTTCTCATTAAGTTCTTGAGTAAAGTTCAAAAGACTTCTATTTCACATGCCTCTTTAAGGTTGCTCAGGGTGATATTGTTTTGACATTGATGTAAAGGTGTCCTGTTAGATTGATGTGCTTTTTTCTTGCATTGATGAACAGTCACTGAAGGCATCATGATGCACAGCAGGAGTTGTCTCAGGCTCCTTCTTCCCCACAGCCCCCAAGTATGATGATTATATTAACTTTCCAGTTAATGCTGTTGAGGTTTAACAGTTCAGAAGAGTCACACTACCTATACTCAACTTACCTGTCTGCATGTCAGTACCGATCAGCAGATTTGGCAAAAGACTAAATTATTTTCATCGTATCCCAGCCAGCTCCAGCGGTCTCATCAGTGTGACTGAAATTTCCTCTGCATCTTGTTTTCATATTCTCTGTCATTCTCTCTCAAATGTTCTGTTGATTCTTTTTTGTTCTCATTTTTAGCGACCGTACCCAGATTTTGACCAAAACCAGGACATTTAAAAACATTTCATGAATGAGAAAAAGTTTGGGCTATGAAAATGATGTGGTTATGTGTTTATTTTTAAAGGCATTATTTTAACTAGTGCGAGAGAGCCGATGGAGTGTGCAGACGTCTGATTGGACAATCTTAATATCTTCTAAACCGCTTATTTAGGAAAAAAAATCACTCCCTGTACAGTCTGTGCTGATAGTGAAATTAGCAATTCAGACCCAAGACCTTTTTTAAACCAGGGTGTAAGTAGGTTTTTTAAAGGCAAAAAAGTCTATTTTGGGGGGGGCTTGGCGTGTATGTGGTTTCTGGTCTTTCTGCAGCCAGCCTCAATCGGAATCTTGAAGAACTGCTACTTTAAACCACATATGCTTCATTTTTTTTTAAACTGGATGTTGCCCCTTGGTTTGGAGACTCTGATGTGAAAGCCAACTTACGGGCAGCCCCCTGAACCTGCTGCTGGTGGGATGTAAACAAAGGAAGTCCATTTGTAGTTCGAGACATATTTACAGTGTTTTGTTTTGTTTACAAACTTTTTAGCTGTTTTGTTTTGCTTTTGTATAGGACATGTCTGGTTCAGTTTTTTAACCAAATTCTAAAGCCCAGATTCTGTGCAACAAGAGTGCATAGATTCTTTGGCTCCCTTTGATAAATCACAAGGTTAATGCTCAATAAACTGCAGCCAGACCTCTTTTCGGCAGCCTGCACTTAAGTAAACAAATTCAGCTTGGCAGCACTGTATAGAGATCTTGTTTTTCTTTTTTTTTTAACTTGACCTGAGTTAACCTGCGCCAAATATGTGACAGTTAGACAACAGGTTTGCTGCTAATTACACAACAGGAAACCACATCACAGAAGAGCTTTGTGGCAGCTGCTGGGAGTGACAGAACAGTTTTAGAAAGTGTAAGCAGAGGCCTGTGGCGATAATAAAACTTCAGAACAATGGGTTATTTCTGCAAGAAACATCAATGATCAAGAGCAATCATGCTAACCAACCTATCTTGCTTCAGTGGGTATGATAAACCGATCTCATTTTGATCTTATTCCGGTTGCAATTATCCTTCAGTTCAAGTTCTAAAATGTAAGGCTTTGTAATTAAAAGAGCTCAGAACAGAAATGAGCAACAGTAATTGGATTTTCTTTGACTTTCCTCAGAATGTGCTGAAAACCACCACAGGCTGGACAACAATATGAACAGGAAATATTGTTCTTTCTCCGGCCCCCCTCTTGAATCAAGGTCACTGTGTAATAGGCTGTGACAAATGTCAAACACATTACATAATCTCCCAGGCTGTGCCATTATAGTCATATAGCTCTGCCCTGAGCGCCTCTGAGACTATTGTATGGCTCAGTTTATAATGAAGAACCCTGGCTCAGTCTGTACAATTTGATTTATCATCTCAACAGGATAATTTAGTTGCTTTATGATTATATTAATAGAGACACTCAATACCCTGTGTACACTGCCATGAAGCACATTTTCTCAGAGCCATATGGAAAAGTCATTTGCTTCTCAAAATAACAGCCGCCTGAACCCAATTCTCCTCATAACAAACACATTATTTATTCACCGGCACCTATTATCACCTTTAAAAACAGCCTGTGTGAACGCTTGCATAAATGGCTATAAAAGGCTTCACAGTCTTTGTGCTTATGGCTGAGAGACAGCGCAGAGAGCAGAGCAATTTAAATGATAGAAGAGGAGGGAGGAATTCATCATCCCTGCCGACCCTCAGTGTCATCTGAAAGGTTTCCAACAATGACATGTTCTTCCCATCAGCCACCTTTGCAAAGTTATGCAAGAAACACTGCTGAATGTCAGCTTCAAATTGTTCCAAAGCCCGAGGCAAAGACAGGCTGAGGTATAAATGAATATTTATTACTTCCCTGTACAAACAGAAATACAAACTGTGTAGACATTTAAGAACTCTGGGATATCTTGTATTTGGCGTCAGACCAGCTTGAGACAACATTCCAGTTAAGATAAATATCCCATCAATAAATCCTCACAATGGAGCCTGCAACAAAATCCTGTTTCTTGCTGTAAGTAAACCACAGGAAATATGTCTGCTTTGACTTTGACCTCCTTAAAGAGAAAGTATGTATGAAATAAGTGATATTCATACACTATGAACAAGATCTCAAATGACCTTAAAATGTCAAACCAAGAGAAACTACTAATAAGAGCAAATTCCAAAAGTCTTGGAAACAACATACACACAATTAAAAATTTCTGATTTTTATAGAACAAATAAACATGTTTACAGCCTAGTTCAAAAAATGACTTCACGCTCATTTTTGTGGCGAATAATTGTACAAGCTTTCGCCTGTGTAAACAAGGCTGACTTGACTGACAGCAGAAAGCTAGGTGTTGATTAGCATTTCCAATGAGTTCTGATGACAAAAGGCTTCAAAAGTCTGCGTCAGATAAGAAATGAATGATGTCAGAGGTTACGTCCATATATTATAGTTAGTCGTGTATATATTGATTACAATGATTGTAAAAGTTAGCCATGCACCACAGTTTACAATGAAATCATCAGCAAAAACTGCATTTAAGTCCAGAAGCCACCACTTTAAAGCCTATTTTATGCTGCTTGACGTGTCCGCAGGTCCAAGCGGCTTTGTGCAGACAGATGATGTCATTTTAACAAATATGAAAAATTTCTGCGTTGCACACCTCAGAAAATTTCCAACTTCCTAGCGAAGAAGCGCAGATGGACAGGAGCTCCTTGTGCTGAAAATACAAAATTCCTTGCATTTATACACAGAAATCACCGTGATAACTGTGTAATGAACAATTCCTGGCATAAAATTGTGACAGAGAAGAGAAATTTGTGAAAAAATACTGTTAACAGTAAAAACAACTTCTTCTTCTCTTGTTAAGTACAGTGGTATATGTGCATTTGCAATACAAATGCAGTTGGGGCAGATGTGTGAAAAAGCATTAAGGCCACATGCATTCGTCACATTTCCGTGCTTCACGTTGGTGCGGAACGTCCAATCAGCCCTTAAGCTAGCAGCATCTCTCCAGCCCACTGTACTAGTTGGATATATATTAACTACCTCCAACATCACCTGTTCCTCTGGGTGGCCAATATGACAACCGTTAAGTGTCAGAAGTGTCCACTGTCCCACAATCAACGTTTTGCCCATTTTGAGTGTGCCAGTTGAGAAATCAAAGTGCACTGCGTTGTTCCATACTGTCAGTGCGAACGCACTTACACACTCAAAATAGTAGGTCTAAATGCAGAAGTATGCGACTTGGGACACAGCATAAGTTACTCTGGTCCCACCACTTATTCTTTTCCTTGGACGTACCTAAGAATACTGCGCCTCCCCCATTATCTTGTCTTTGATCCAGGTTGGAAAATCAGAATAGGGCTAAATTCACAAATTATGGACCCTCTCTGGGAGCCTGGTTTATAGTAGAAAAATCTATTTTTAAGCCTGGAACTCATTCACAGAAAACCCTTTGTTCAAGGGCCTGGATCTTGGTCTTAGGACCCTCTTTCTTTTTTAAGGGGACAACTCTGGGATTCTTTGATGCCCTCAGAAACGTCTCCATTATATTTTTAATGAAATATCTTCCTTGTCCAGTTTTAATCTTTTTCTTGGAGGAATATGCTGCCTTAAGCATTAATTTAGGACTCTTCTTTCCCAGTGGCTTAATGTGGACCAAACTAGAAACACCCTCTTTAGAGACTGGCAGCTGTTATTCTTGAATTTGTGCCCCCTAATTCATTACAGAGGGCGACTGTTCACCCTCAGTGAACCCCTTTTCAGTGATCAAATTTTGTGGACTACAAGAGTCCATCAGAAGATGCATTGTAATTAAGGGAACCAGGCAAAGTGTAGGTCTCTGAGAAGGTCAAATTTTCTGAACTACATGGACCATGTTTTCAAGACCTATCTTTCTGCTATGCATCTGAAGGATTGCTTAGCATTTGCAGGATTTCCTTGAGGTCACCCCGGGTGATGCAGTTGGAAAGTGGTTGGATCATGGGATTCCAAATTTCACTAGTACCAAGGGATTGTTTTGAGTTAATCACTGAGAAACTACCTGACAGCTGGCTCATAGTTTTGGTTAAACTACAACTCTGTCAACCACAGCATCTCATGGACATAGCATCAAGGGTGGAGCCCAAAGTCAATGAAGAGCTTGGCAGGATGCACCTAATGATAAACCGTGCCTAGAATGGCTTCTAGGCATAGCTGAGCCTGAAACAGGAAATGGACTCTTGTTGAGCAGTTCCAACCTTAGAACAAAGTCTGAGGTTCAAGGGTCAAACATCCTCAACTTTTGTTGGATGCCATCCACTTTTTCTACCTTTGCAGTCTGACCTTTACAGCCACAACCTAATCTACAGTTGATTTCACACATACGCCAGCTCCTGCAAAGGTGCCTTTTTCAATTAAGCTAAAAAAATACCATTCAAAAATGCAAGAAGCAGCTGCCTTCCCCAGACGACATAAAGTCCTTTTAAAAAAAGATGGTTCACAGCCATTTGACAGAATAAGTAACAGCTTTAGTTTGATGGAAATTTCCTGAAGGTTATTCAGAGCAAACGTAAAAAAAATCTTCTTTATTCTGCTTGAGCACAATGAGAGTGAGCTGTCCTTGAATATTCCACTCAAGATAAAATTCTGAAGATTCTTCCCCCAATGCCAAGTTTGATGGTATTGAAAATGGAAAAAAAATGTTCTAACAATCCATTCAAATCCAAACAAGGGACCATTTAGGAAAAGGCTGAGGATATGAAGAAGATGTTAGATTATTCTTGTATTCAGCAAAAGCTAGCTTGAATAGCGCAGAATATATGTAGCTGCGGTAGTTTTGGTATTAGTTTGATTGCTAATTTTGGCCAATTAAATTCTGTCTTAGAAGACATTTCATGGCAAGTGAAGTGAGATGAGTTCTGTTGAATATTTGTGTAAAAATGAAGAAAAATAAAACTGGACTCAAATAAATAGAGAGAATTTAATAAATCCAGATCAATGTGTAATGTTTTTTTTTCATAGCTGTAACACAAGGTTACAGATATCTAAAAATAAAAGATGTATTTTTTATAGTAGAGTCCTTAAATTGCAGATTTATGTACATTTGGATCAACTGTTAATACTGTTAAGATGGTGTAAAGCTTTTATGTTGTGTACTGCGTTTCGATGGTTATGGAAATATTTGCTCCTCTGGACCATCAGGATAAATATAACATTACAAGAGTGGTACAAGATTTAAATGAGTGATAACAGAAGACAACTTGGCAGAAAAACAGGCCTCAAATAGTCATCCAAGACACTCTGCATGAGAAGAAAATCACATGGCTGACTGTAAACAAAGCAGCTTTACAAACTGAGATTGATGCACACAACCAGGAGATCTGACCTCCCTTCAACCAGCCCCATTTCCAGTCACATGGTGAGCTGTGCATGGGTCAGTGTTGGAGGGGTGGGTCGACCAGGGCTTGTTCAGACCTGTCGGGATGGCTGATGGAGCCCATCCCCCTAATGTGACTCATGTTTCCCCGCGCTGTGTTGCCTGTTTCCCGCACAGAAGGGGGCGGGAAGTGGAAGAGAAAGCGCCATAATAATGTTGTGAAACGTTGCACATTGAGTCCATACTGCAAACTGCTGCTGTATTAACAAGCATGCTTGTGTTGTCATTTATGAGAGAGCAACACGTTTATCATTAGCTGGGTTGGAAAGTCACTACTACTCTGAAAACTTGAAGGCGAAGAAAGAGGTTGTGGTGCTGATGTTGACACAAGGAAAAAGTAGATTACGTTTATATGACACATATTACACCACTGAGTGTGGGGGAAAAAGAGCATTAACAACAAATGAAAAGTCAACAACAATATGGCATCTGCTTAAATGACAAACCAAAGGAAGCAGGGGAGCACACTGTAGCGTGCAATCATAGTACGACTGTGCAAATGAGAGAAGGTGATGCTCTGAATCCTTCCATGCAAACACCAAGAAAACACGTCACACCGCATGGCTCTTTATTTGTTGACAAGCCAAACTCCAGCACCGAGTGCAAATAGGTGTCAAAAACAGGGCAGCGCTGCGGCAACCACTTGCCCCTCCAGCAAGTTGCCTTGCCTAAAATATGGAGGGCTAGCTCTCAAGCTAACGGCTCTGCTAGGCTATAATGTAACTGAGGAAGAGAGAGAAAGCACATTCACCTCCGTTAGCCGCTAACGCCCATCCCCCAACCAACCAGTCTCCCCTGTCTGTGTCCACCATCTTTAATCTGTGCTCTGTCTCCTTTCCCGCCGCACAAAACACGACAAAAACGCCTTACACTCACCTTTAACGACCATCGCCGAATCGATTATCACCTTCCGAAACAATAAATCGATTTTTGTTTTAATATTGTGCGTATTATATTATTGAAAATTGGCCGTGCGAGCGGAACCGCGCCTTGAGAGAAGAGCAGCAATCCTAAACCGCCATCTGGTGGTATTTTCCTCTCTGTGATGCAGCGGGAGCGGCGCAGCCTCAGACCGAGACACAGCTGCCCCCTGGCGGACACACCGGGTCGCGGCGGACACGCGCCTTTGGGGGTATTGAGGAGGGCGAGCACGGGAAGGGAGGAACCGCGAGACCCCGCCAACATAACACTGACGGGCACGCGCACTGAATCGGAGAGACTCCTGCCTCTTTCAGCTCAATTATCCTTCTAACGACAATATGTTGTGGAAAAATAGTGTCAAATACATGATTTTAATGCTGAAACAACAAATAATAGCTCACCTTTTGACAAATTATATTAGCAGACTGATCATTATGCTCACAGACTCAATGTTTCTTAATACCAATGTTGTGAAATTCCAGGATTAAAGGAGTTAATGTAAATAATGTTAATCAAAGTCACTCCATACAAAAGTTCATTTTAATTTGAGAGTCAATTTGATTTAAGAGGTGTTTGTAAATTTACTGTATAAAAGACCATGACAGGAACCAAAAGGACATTTGTTTCTCTCGTTGGGGTTAAATTACAAAAGTAAAAATTTCCTTTTTCAAGAATTTTTATTTTTCTGAAAAAGGTGGTTTTTGAAACTTAGAAATATTAATTATTTATTTGTTGTCCTTTCCCCCCTCAAACTTTGAAAGCTGGCTTAATTATTTTTGTTTAAAGAAAAATAAAAGTAGTATACTATTAGTAGTATTACAGAGACATCCAAAAACAATGCACATACCTAAAAATGTAAGAGTGAAAAAAAAAACCCAAATAAAATGTCCTTAAGTTGTAAAAACATTTTAAAGAAACACCAACATAATAATATGGCTTCTAGTGATAGGCTGCAACCTGTTCCTAATTTGTTTAAAATCATCTTAAATGACTCCCTAAATAGAATGAAATGTCTAACTGGATTGAAAAAAAGGGATATTATCTATTCATAAAACCGAGAGCCGGATCAGAGTATGTCTTTATTATATACGGTAATTGCACAAAATTCAAAAACACAGAAGAAGCTAGACTTAAAGGTAGGGTTGCTTGCACACACTGATTTGTTTTCCTCTTCAGAAACAATGCAAAG
This sequence comes from Labroides dimidiatus, assembly GCA_030710495.1. Lineage (NCBI taxonomy): Eukaryota > Metazoa > Chordata > Actinopteri > Labriformes > Labridae > Labroides > Labroides dimidiatus. Next base: position 7,680,895 of record CM061156.1, on the reverse strand, counting down.
TTTTATTAATCATTAAATAAAACAGCTGAATTTTAAAATCTGTGGAGCAAGCATCTTCTTCTACTTTAAAGACCTTTGACCTAAGGCTACCTTTGACCCCTCTGTTTCCTCTTTGTCACTGCTGCCTCTTCTCTTAAGATGAAAAGAAAGTGAGTATCCACACTTACAACCTGGCTCTTAATGTCAGTAGTCTCCACGAGGTCCTCAGGCTGCAGTTTGATGTGCTTAAACCTAATTACAGAGCCTGGATGGACGTGCATTACTCACTGCAGCCTCATACAGAGAGTCTGACAGAGACAGAGAGGCCTCACTTAATTATATTTGTACCATTTGAGAGTCATTAAGTGGGAATCAGACACCTACATTTTGTGTGTGTGTGTGCAGATGTACCGGCTAAGAGAAATTCTTATGGGTGCAGGTTTGCTTTGTGTGTATTTTTATTTCTTTATTTCCAGATAAGCACGCACTCACACACAATTACCTACTAACAAATGTGCAGGGTGGGGTTTAATCTGATCGACAGGGGGCTCCGTTGTTTGCTATGGCAACAGCACGTCTTGCTTGTAAAAGCTGCAGCCAGATCCTTGCCTCAGGGTTATAATAACACACACACACACACACCCACACACACACACACACATATGGGAGTCATCGTCACACATCAATTCATATATTGGTGTAATTTTGTGTCTCAGAGGTGCAAAGTGTCAAGCAAATTTAAGACAGAGGCATTGGTTTTATTTTCATAAATTCTTCAAAATAAACTTGAGGAGCTGAAACAGGGTTTTTAAAAAAAAAATTAAAAAAAAAACTTATTTGACTTTAACATGCAATGAATCACATTCAGGACTGTGTTTTGTGAAGCACATGTAGATGTGTAACATTTGTTTTGTCTTGATTTTGTTTTTACACTTTGAAACACAGAAAACCCAAAAAAGAAACTTTTCCTGGCACAAACTTAAGAAAAAAAAATTCCCACGTCTTTTATTATTCGAAAGGCCGTCAAAGGTAAAAGCTGTTGGGATTCACAGACTTCATTACCACCTCTTTTCAGAAGTTTTAAGGTGGAATAAAACACATTTATCATGACTCAAGTTATCTGTCAGCTTTCTCTTTTATACACACACAAACGCACACACAGTCAAAATCAGCCCTCTGCAGGCAAAAGTTTCTGTAGAGAAAATAAAACTCTCAGTAATGAGTTATAATATCCACAAAAAGACACCATGATTGTAGTTTTGAATCACTAATTAAGATGTCAGAACAGCAGACTGATCATTATGTCTTCTTTGGACTGAAAAACATCCGGACAACAAATGATGTCCATGCAAGGAATAGATGAATCTGCAAGGCCTGAGGCGGGTCTGTCCCTGTCAGGGAATCAGTAATGGACTTGAGAATATCTCTTATTTATTTCATCATCTGCAGCCTGCTATGGTACAGAAATATGAATTCTTTCTTCACAACAAACTGCATGTACGCATAAGCCTTTGGTTAACATGCATTGAACATGGATTTAATGTCAGCAAAATTGGGGCACATTAAAGCATGGATCATTTTGACAATATACCATTCCATGAATGCACCAGTTTAAACACACTTCATGTTCCACACCAGTGGTTTTCAACGCTGATCTTGCCCTGTGACACAACGTTCAAAGATTTGTAACTGCACATGTTGACCAGAGTTAAAGGGCACTGCCACCGCCTTCAGTATTCGAGTGCAACTAAACTACTCTATGCAATATGTATATTAAAAATATGTTTTAAAAAATGTCCTTCAAATTAAGGCACAGGTTAAGATTTGGCTTTGTGACATATTGAGGTTAAGGCCCATCAGTTCAATACCATAGATCTAGACCCTAGACTAATTTAAAACATGGACAAAATGACACATCCTGATATGTGAAGCAAAAAAACTTCAGAGCACCCCCCACTGGCTGGCCACACAAGGTCATAAAGCTGAGCTCCTTTACCTATTACAAACTCGGTTACTGTCCCCAACTTTATTTGTTGTCATGCAGATTTATTCTCAGGTATTAAAGTCAGGGTTGGTAGTCACTGAAAACTAGCATGAATTTGAATGTAGCATCTCTTCAGGACTCCGTTTAGCCCCTGCCCTCCCACACTCGGAGCTCCTCCAAAATGAACGCTCACATGAACGGGTGTCACTGATTCGCGATCATGTGATTAAAAATCACAGACTCAAAACCGGTCCTCAGCAAATAGTTTTTGTTTGCACTACATTACCAGTTATTGGGGTATAGGTAGTTTTCCTGCCATTCTCCAGTGTACTTGAAATGTACGCACAGGAGGGCAGGACGGGATTTGATTGGTTTAACAAATTGGCTGCCAAACACAAGGATTGGTTGGTGTTTTCCCAGGTTCACTCTTTTTGGAGACAGTGGACATTTTTTGCTGTATTTTAAGAACACATCATGCATTGATTGCCATCGGGACATAAAGATCAGTTTAACCAGTATAACAAAAGCTTTGTCTAAATCTGATTACCAACACTACCTTTAAAGAAAACAATCTTTAGTGCTATGATTGACAGCAGTGTTAATAAAGAAGTCTGTGCAACAGGGCGTGTGCCAGATAGGCAGAGATGAGGAGGAGCAGCAAGAGAAACGTAACAATTGGAGTCATTCACAGTGAGTTGAAACTATTATAGTTACTGGAAGAGGCGAGACGTCAACACTGTCGCTCCACCAGCTTATTCAATCTGGGGGTATTTTGGCCTGACGTTTGTACAACAATAGGAGGAGAGAGAGGAGTGTCACTGTCCCACATGTTTATAAAGAACATAAAGAGTAGCTAATATCCAGATATAGCCTCATAAATATGCCCATTCAACATCCCCCGAGTCTCTGAATCACTACATGTCACTTAAAAGAAACTGTCTGCCTGCTTGTGCTCTCATCTTTTTTTCCAATCAGACACACTGACACAAAAAGCTGCTGTCTGTCTCTGCTGGGTGTTGCAGTGTGTTGCAGCATTTTGCCTCAATTTTTTAGTCTCTCCTCTAGCCTCTTTCCTTCGGGCCAGAATCTTCCAAACTCATTCTGCAGACTCCTCTCTGTCTCTATTTATCCTTATTCTTAAGCGAATGTAGCTGCTCCCATAAAGGCTACACCTTACTTTTTAAGTATGCATGGTGCAGTGTGGAGTTACATAACCTGCAGACTTTCACTGTCTGCATCAGGGTGTCTGGATCCATGTTGAGTGGTGTGATTTGCCCCAAATTCAAGCCTCAATGCAGATTCAGAGAAACAGATTTGTGCAACCATGCACTAAACAGTCATACTTGAATGCACATTATCCACTCTCAATCACAGCATCCACACTAATATATTAAAAAAAAACCTATCTCATGGCTGTAGCCATAGCAACAGAGGCTGTCTGCAGAGCAAAAGCCCTTTTAGGTTGTCAAGGTAATCGCAGGTTGTAACTCAAAGAGTGAAGAGAGCTGGCAAACATCTCCATCTGTGGGAAAACACAAGCCAGAGGGGGGTGGGGGTGGGGGGGGTTAAAGGTGCCCTGATGACGGCTGTTGGACCGGTGTGTGAGCAGAAACACACTCGCTTGACGCGTTCGATGTGTTACACAACAGACGTCTGTTTGATTCCGTCTCATCTGAGGGGCTGTTGACTAACAGGGCGGCTCCACGTGGCCTGTTCTATTTTTAATTTCCTCTGACCTTGCTTGCAGTGTTTTGTGTCTGATACCCCAATTGTGACTCTCTTTTCACGTCTCCCCTTTTCTCTCCCTCCTTTCACCCCCTCTCACTCTGTGGTCATGCAAAATGTATGAAAGGTTGAGTGCTCTATCATCCAGGGAGGAAACATAACAGCTTATCACAACCCCCACTTATGAAGCAGATATTTGTTGTTCTCTGCCTATTTCACAGAAACAAACACACTCTGAAACACTCTAAAGCATATGCACACACTTTCTTTTTTACTTCTTCAGTGCCTAAAGTCTGTATAAGATCCTCATCTTGTCCCCAGACGAGGATCATTTCCCAGAATTGGTCTCTTGTCCACTTTCTCTCTTGTTCCATCCCCTCCTGCCGCCAAGGGAGGGCCCGTGGTGATGAATGTGTCCTGTCTGTGGCTGCGGTTCACTTATTCCTGCTCTCATCAGCTCTGGCTGTAATGAGAACACGCGCCCAGACATCCAAGGACCCATGGTTTGAATAATGACACCCTGTTTGTGGTCCATAAGCACAGAGCGTCCAAAAGAGACCTGAGTGAGAGTGAGTGCAGCTAGGGATGGAGATTTACGCTGATCAGAAATCTTAACCTGAGATCATTTCTTGAATATTTATTATATAAATCACCAAAGTGTGAACTCAACTGTGGAAAAATGTAAATTAAATGATCATGAGTGGAAATATTTCACGTATATACTGAGAATTATGAGACTTCCTTTGTCAAGTGTGAAATTGGCTGAGAAGTAAGCCGTACATGTGGTTATGTGTGTGTGAGCATAAGCAAGAAGCAGAAATAGATATAATGTGTCAGAGAGAGAAAGCCCGAGGTTGCATGAGAAAAGACTCAAGTTAAGCATACTCAGAGTCAACTCTCTTCTCCACTATACTCCATAATTCATGTCATCCTGACTTAACTTGGAGCAAGAGAGGCAGACAGTGCAGAACCCTTCTCCATCATGCTTCTCTCCTTAAAAACCTCTCTACCCCTCCTCCTCCTCTTCCTCCCTGCAGCTGTCAGCTCCTCCCTCCTCCCATCTGCTAGTTCTTATCACCAGCCGGTCGCCAACCCGTCCCTGGAGGCTGCACCTCAGAGTCTGAATATGATGAACCTCCTTCCAAAAAGTCCAGGCCCTGCAAAGCAGTGAATTGAATTTAAACCGTGCCCCGAATAGATTGGTCTGATGTACTTTTATTCACCGTCACCATGGAAACACTAGATGTTCCTCCTCATCCTCAGAGAAGAAGTCTAAAGCAGATGCATGGATGAGATAGAGAAACAAAGAGAGAGAAAAAAACTGTAGTGAGGCTAATCTTCGAGTACCGTGCATCTCTTTCAGATGGCTACTTCAAAAAAGTCCTCAGGGACACAACGAGGGAATTAATTCCTCTTCCTGTGCTCTATTTGTTTGTATTGAGCTCATTACTGCGGCCAATTTGGGAAATATTTCCAGGCCAGTTATAAAAAACCACCACACTGGTTGCTGTTAGTACATAAACAGCACAAGTTTAAGGTCTACCATTTTTTAAAGGACTGTAGGACTCTAATAGAAAGAAAAAACTGGACAGGGTTTGTTTTCCCAGCCCTCACCTGTGGTCATGAGCTATTGGTTCTGACTGAAAGAATGAGGTCACAGATACAAGATCTGAAATGAGTTTTCTCCAAAGGATGGTCAGGCTCAGGAGCTTGGTCTTCCAGAAGGAGCTCTGGGGTAAAACCGCTTCGTCTTCACACTGAAAGGAGTCAGTCGAGGTGGTTGGTCAAGATGCCCCCTGACCATTTCCTTTAAAGGGTTTTGGGGTACATCCATGGCCCTGCGGGTGGACCTAGAACTGATTAGAGGGTTTAGAAATCTAAACTGGTCAGGGAATGCCTCAGGATTTCTAAAGAGGAGCCGAAAAGCCTACCAGGAAAGAGGGAAGTTTCTTTTCTTTTTAAGTTATTTTTGTGGCTTTTTATGCCTTTAAGGTGAAAGGACAGGATAGTGGGTAGAGTGTGAAACATGGTGGACTCGAACCCTGGCTGTCCACTCAAAGGCTTTTTCCATATGGAGCACAACCTAGACCAACAGGCCACCTGCGCTCCGAGAGGGATTTTTAAGGCGATTTAGATGGACCGTTGCTCCTGCAACCCAACAATAGATGAGTAAAAGATAATCGATGGACATACTGTTTGTTTTTCAGCTTCCGTGTAAAATAGTAAAAGATACAGGTCAATAATTAATGTTACATACGCCAGTTAGACACCAGATTTTGAAGGCACAAGTGCATGAAACTATTGTTCATTAGTAATGGGCTTCAAATGGGAGGTTTTGTTTTTTGGAGTTGCAGTAAATTTCAAAGAGATTCTAACGTTTTTGGCATTTTTTTGGTTACTTCATTGGGTTGGGCAGCTGAAGAAAGGCAGAAAATGTGATAGCTGAGACCAGAAGAAAACCTGCAAGTGTTTTCATAAAGATTACTGCCTCTGCATATGGGGCACTCACTTCAATCACTAGGCCAATCTTGCCCCTGAATAATTTTAAAAGCTGTAGAGTAACAAGACTTAAATTTTGCATTCTCGCTTTCCAGTGGAATTGGCTGTACTGCAGCCTTTATTGATGTTTTTTACCACTAATAGTTCAAATCACATTTTGCACAGTGGAAGGAGTCCATTTCCATGACAAATCGACAGATAATTGTATTAGATGACCTTTAATATGCAAACAAACTCATCACAGAAAACACAGAGCCATAAGGTGAATCAAGTAAAGCATGAATTGAACTTCAAACATGCACAAGGTGCAAGCGCCCAAATGAGCGCTTAAGTGGAAAAAAAACCCCAAACTTATCAATATGTAAGATTCCATACAGCCCCTATTGTTCCCAAAAACCCAAACACAGATATCAATAATTGTGCAACATGAGTCAGTACATAAGACAGGTTAGAAGTGAGGCTTAACAGTCAGCTCCGGGTTCCCAGATCCCCCTACACTATTTCAAGTCTCACCACCTGTTATGTCCTCAAGCAGACACGTGTACAGTCCAGAAGTGCTATCTTTTATGATGGCAATATAAAATAAAGAGCTAATTAGTGAAATCAATTGTTATAAGTTGGCTAGGAAACCTGCTCACTCTCTGGTTGGCCTTAGTACAAAGCATAACCTTACCCTTTCATCTGAATATCAGGGGAAATTAGTGAACACAGGGCTTCATTTTCCACTTCTCACCATAAACTCATGGGTAAACACCTTATTTGATCCAGAAAATGACCGCTGTGACACTCCCAGCGGTACCACTTGTGAAGCCAAAGTCCCCTTTTCACAGTGTAGAAGCAGCCCAAGGCTTCTTATTGAACAGTGAGACAGTACGTTTTTACAGTGAGTCCTGCAGCACTTGGCAAAGGTTAACAGGGCCTGGAACGGAGCAGAGCGCACAAGTGTAACAGCATAGAAATGTCAAAGCTATTACTGTAAAGCTGCAAGAAGGTGAAAGAGTCAGAGATTGGGCTGCATTTGTGAGTCAAACAGAGGAGGACAGAGGAGAGAAACCGCAGCAAGCTGTTTTGAAATCTGTCTTGATTAAATCTTTTCTCACTACTGCAGTCCAGTTTTAAACTACACCACACAGCAAAACATATATGAACAGACAACATAACATTAAAGCATTCTATAATCATTATAAAATCTATGAGAAAGTCAATATAAACAATTTTATAAGATTCTGAAAATTGGCAGCATAGACATACTGTAAATCAGACTTCTATATTCTCCTTTACGCTGACGATATAAACCTCTATCTTCCTATTACACCAAATTATCCATAACATCAACTGTCTCCTACAGACTTTTTTTTTTTGTAAAAGATATTAAAGCCTGGATGGTTCAAAATGGTTTCAAATAACCTTGGTAAGCTAAAGCCTTAGAGCTACTTGCAGACTCTAAGGCTTTGCAGACAATGCATACATTTGACTCATGTGCAGGTGAAAAGTGTTAAGAAAACAACAGCCAATCATCCGAGGACAATTTTCGTAGAACCAAAGTTAAAACCCATTCTCACATCAGTGACCAAAGAAAAAAAAAGAAATCAATTTCTTTTTGGCTTGATGGCTGTAACTCCTCATATACTTGGATCAGCCAGTCATCTCCGTACTGCCTGAAAAATTCTGGGATCACATCACTCCCATTATAGCCTCTTTTCACTGACTTCAGTTTTTCTTTGGGATTGACTTTAAGGTTGTATTACTTGGTTTTAAAGCCCTGAATGGTCTTCCCCTAGAGGGGCAGGGAACCCCAAGAACAGAGTTATTCTGTCAAGTTTTTGCATCTAAATACCAAAACCTCTATGCACAGATGTAGTTAAGTCACCAAACCTCAAGTGCTAGTCAATATAAAAAAAAAAGATTTGACAAGACAGGATTCAATAAGATATGACAAGACACAGCATTACATGACATGACATGGTACGACATGACATGACAATCACAATAGGACAATACAATATGACACAACATGACTAGATAAGATATGACAAAGCACAACACAAAGTAACAAAATTCAATAATATATGACACAGTATAAGATTGGACATGACACAAAATAGCATGATATGACACAACAGAATGATTTAATAAGATTTGACAATTCAACAAGATATGACAAGGCACACATTTCACAATATGGCATGATACAATATGTCATGACTGATAAGATATGACATGACATATTGTACACAACAAGCTTTGATTTGATATGTCACGACAGGACACGACATGACACAACAAGATAACATACCACCAAAGATACAATTCGATGCAAATCACGGTTTGAGAATTAATGTCCTGATTTTTTTAATTTCTTGCCAAATTAATTTGCATTTCAAAAGTAACGCTGAAAAACAATAAAACTTTTTTTTTTTCTTTATTACTGATAAAGAAAGTAAATCATTCACACTGGAGAAAAAGATACATGTGGTTTACTATAACCTTGCATGGTAGCCCGTCCTAGATATCTAACACATACACAAAGGAATACACACTCTCAAGCACACACTGTTGTGACAGATAACATACAATGATTGGTTTGATATAGTACGAGTATTCAGTGGATGTCACGCATGCTCAGATGATATTATTAGTCCACCTCCCTCCCTGTCTCCCTCTCTTTCTCCGGACAAGCAGTCGAGGAGGAGCATCTGTATCAGCGCTCAGAGAGAGTGAGAGAGAGAGAGAGAGAGAGAGAGAGAGAGAGATATGGATGGGCAGCAGGTCGCCATATACTACACGATTTCCTCCCGCAGAGTGAGGTGAGGTAACCGCAGGTGTCGGAGTGTGGCCGGGCGGAGGCGCTCCGAGGTGTCCTTGAGGAGAAACTGCCGCAGGAGAAAGAGGGCAGAGAAGGAGAAGGGGGTAACACAGCAAAGAAAGGAAAAGAAGCAGCAGAAATGGCCAAAAAGAGGTGATGGAGCTTGAGGGATGCTCTGTGGATGACTGACCGAGAGTGAAGTTCAACCAATCAGGGAAGCAGGTGAGTCAACACAGCCTCGGTATCTGACAATAAATAACACACCTGGTGGTTTATTGACTTCACCACGAGACGCAACAACACAAGTCGACCAATTCACGGACCGTTTGGTGTCAGGAATCCAATGATGGAGCCACCGCGTGCCACGCGCGCGTGTGAGTGTGTAGGTAAACGAGCGCGCGCTTGTTTCCCATTCAATAATTCGTCATGGGTCACGGGTCAGGCCGTCGGAGTACGTTACAACCTGATAAAACTCACAAATTTGGTGGATGCCTGGGGGGAAAAAAATCACGGCATGTCAGGGGTGGGGATCGAACCTTTATCCTTGGTGGTGCAGCAGCCGTGCAGTGTCAGAACAAGTGAAGACGTAATGTTTAGTGATGTGAGACGACGGTTTGATTGGATTCTGAATATGGATGCAGCGCAACCCTTCTCTCTCTGTCTCTCTGTCTCTCTGGCTTTGTGTGTGTGCATGTGTGTGTGTGTGTGTTAACCCTCTAGCGTCACATGTTCACATCACCAAGGAACAGAAATAACCTTGAAAATAACATCCCCCTTTAGTATTCAGACACGCTCACTTAGTATGGCACTTACACATTGATCTAACATGAATCACACTGAGTAGAGAACACACACACTTCACAAACACACGTGTATTTACCCCATGACCATACATCACACTATATTAGCTGTAATAACTCTCATTAAGACGCTATAATAGCCGCATGACATTTCAAAGTGTTTAAATATTAATACTCCACAGTAGCTCCGCTCATAAAGTGTTTGCCCTATTTAAAGATGTTATTGATTTTAAAAGCATTCAAGTCCCAAAGGATGTTTGTCATGTAAAAACATAAAAAATATGTGCTCCAGGCAGCGTCAATAGTCCCCAGTAAAACTGTTCGCTCTCTCTTCATACAGGTTTGGCGTTGGCTCGTAGTAGCAGCTCATTTTAGGGTTGTGTAAGGTGTGAAAAAGCTTTTGAGAGCAGCAGCAGCACTGCAGAGGTGGCTGCATCAGGCAGAACGGTAAATATTAACTGGTCGAGGAGTCAGACAAGAGCCTCCTGATCTTTTTATGGTTTCACAAAACAGCAGATCGAGTTTCTTGTAACCTTGAATGGAAATACACAGCTGGATCTTCTCAAATGTCATCCATGCAAACTGATAGCTGTGGTGGTTATTTTACGAAGTCAGTGAGCTGGGAAGTTGTAAAATCAACACAGAGTTTCATATAATCCAGACTCCAAATGTTCAAGCTGGGAGGTATCAGCTGGACTAACTTCCTTTCATGTCACAGAAGCAGAAAAACATCCTCAAACCCGTTGTGTATTTACAGCAAATTTTTTATGTCATAATTTAGGAGCGCTCTGCAAACAGGAATCAAACAGCCCCTACACCATGAGCCCTCTAGTTGTTGTAATTTGTAAAAGGGCAATTCAGGCTGATTCGTGTGAAAACTCAACATCTCCAGGGAGGCTAAAGGCCACATGTATAGCTACAAATCCCCAGCATGCCCTGCTTCTCCAAATCAAAAAAGCTGCACAATCATTAGGCTAATATGAAAAACAGAAGCAAACAACAAACGCTGCAGACTTCTGCAGTCAGATCATTAACCTTAACAATGATCAGGAAAATATAATCAAACCTGAAGTGTTTTCCAAAATCTGTAATGAAGTATCAGTTTATCAGATTTTTAATCTGCTGTAATTCACAAACTTCTTATAATAAGGTTATTTGATCCACTCTGTGGGCTAATGGTTTATCTTGAAACTAAAAATCTATGATCTAACATTGCTTGATTGCTGAAGAACTAGTCTGAACCGTTGTGAAATTTAAATTGGGCATATTTCATCCATTATTGTAAACATATAAATAAAAATAGAGGTTAAATTTTATGAATTTTATTGTATTATAGTGTAAAATCATGAGGACGTAAAATGTTTAATCTGTTTTAGACATTTCTTGTTGTCACAAGACCTCTGAGATGACTAAGCTAGGATAACGACTGTATTACTGGTGGTTCTTTTTTGTCTATTATCAGATTTGCCTATTGATATATATATCAGTAGTAGGGGGTCACTGTTCTCTGGTACTGTCAATTTTGTACCACTGTACCACTGTGCTGAAGTGTAGCCATACAGATCATGTGAGAAGACGTTTAAACATGTTACTAATTAACACTTGGTGTTGTGCAAATTGACTTTGAGATTGAGTACTGCTAAAGCAGAAAATTAGCTTTGGGGAATATTAGGTACACAAGCTATTTGCTATCCAGGATAGTGGGTGGGTTATCAAACAGCTCTACAGAACTCACAAATTGTGTCATTGCTCCTATTTACTGTGTAAACTGGCACACTGTATTTGCTTTTCTTCTGCGTGCAGTTTACTGAAGAAAAATATTAGAGTTGGAAAGCCAAATTACTGTCGAGTAATATGTTGGCACTCCAGGGAAATAACTGAGTGCCGTGCTTCAGCTGCCCTGCATGAATAAACATTATGTCATGTAAAAGTATTCCCTGTTTCTGGAAAAACCAGTGAACTGCTGTGTGTTTTACAACCTGAAATACATCAGTGGGCATGTGCTGTGTACCACCTGCAGGACCAGTTTGTTCTGCTGCAGAGAGCTGTTACTTCTACCTCTATCTGAGTTGTCAGCCAGTCAGCTGCGGAGCAGAAACTCGAAAGGAAAGATAAAGAGATGTAGAAATGAAAAATGGAGCAGAGGAAGGTGGGTTTTTTTTTTTGGAACGAATGGAGTCGACTCATACATTTGTTACAAATGTAAGAGAGGGTATCTTGTGTCTGAACCAACTGAGCAGTATCAAAACTTAAAAATCTAAACTAATGTTTCTCCTCCTCCCTGACTGAGGGTACAGAAATAAATAGTTCTAGAATGCAAATGAAGCAGGAAGTGTTCACTTATGTAACTGTCATTGCCTACAATCTCCAACCGCCCTTTGAAGGTCATGTTATCTTAAGACACTAAAAGGGGCGATAATAACATTGATTTATCTGCCATAAAGGCTCCTGGGATTCTTCAGATTTGAACTCATGTGAATTATCATCCCACACACAGGAAAACAAAAACAATTAACCTGTGCTGTTTGATTGGACACCTAAAGCCTATGCGGATTCCCTGCCAAACATGTAGGCACACTGGAAGACGTGAGTCACTGCTATTATTATCCGGGATATGGGGATATGAAAGATGTATGAGATATCTACAAGTATCCCAGAGAAAGGGAGAGAGAAAACAGACAAGGGATTTGTTGAAGAGTGTGTGTAAAATATGTATTAAATGTGGCTCTCAAAGTATCTTTTCTTTTCTCTTCCAGTCTGTTGTTGCCAAGGTTTCAAAATGGAGTCCACTCACCTCCTGAGCGGCTCGAAGAAGAGAGTCAAGATCCACCCTCACACCGTCACAGCCAAATACGCCACACAAACCCCCTACTCCCCACAACCTGGAGTGCACACACACTTTCCCCAACCAGGGGACGAAGGCTATGATGATGCTCCATCTTTTGAGGACTTTGGTTCCTTCCTCGAGGAAACATCAGACAGGAAACAGCTAACAGAGGGCAAGAGGTGGCCTATGACTCTGTTTGGCTCCAGAGATAAGGACACAAGCAGCAAACCACAGGCTGCTGGGGGAGGAGGTGAGACGAATGATGGGGGGATAAGAGCAGCAAAGGCATCTGGAAGAGGAGTCGGGGAACAGCTGGCAAGTTTTGGGGAGGCGTCTGTGTCTGCGTCTCGGCTCATGTGGGTTGGCTTGCTGGGTGCGGCATTGGCTCACGGATGCCTGATTGTTCTGACCCGCCTTGCCACTGAGCAATTCAGCCTTGGCCCCCTGTTCCTGCTCATGGTACGGTCCATCGTGCAGCTTGTCTCCTTAGCTGTACCTTTGCACAGAGGGGAGAACCCTTTCGGACCAGACGGCTATCGTATACGTCTGCTCTGTTACGGCATCGCCTACTCTGTCTCCCTCTGCTGCGCCTACTCATCCTTAACATTTGTCTCTCCTGGAAATGGCACAACAACCTGGCGCCTGGCAACCACAGGTCTGTCAGCCATCTTGGCCTTCCTGCTTTTGGAGGAGAGGCTTGGATTGGCAGATGGGATCACTATAGCTGCAGGACTGTGTGGTTTGGGGCTTGCGTTGCTTCCCACAGCAGATGAAAACAACTCGGACTCACGCATTGATCCAGTCACGTTCTGGAGGGGAGCGTTTGGGTGGTCTCTCTCGGCTCTCGCTGGATTGTGGATGGCTCTAGCGCTAGTTGGGTATCGCTCCCTGAAGGAGAGGGTTGGAGTGGGCACAGCTTTGTTCACGGTGAGCTGGACGGGCTGCCTGCTTTCCCCAGCTTTCTTGATTCTTCTTCAGGAAGGCTGGTCCTGGCCCATGAGCGCCTCAGCATGGGGCATCATCTTGGGCCTGGTTGCCTGTTCGGTTGCTGCCTTCCTTGGGATGACGCACGCCCTCACTCGAATCCACCCGGCCCTAGTCTCCGCCTCGCAGAGTTTGGAGATACCTGTCGCCATGCTGCTCCATCTGGCCGTGCTGCCGTTGGCTCCAACTGCACCAGAGGTCGTCGGGAATGTGATGGTCATACTGAGCGTGGGCTGGCTGGTGGCAATGAAGCTGCTTCCGTCTCGTGGGGGAGGACGTCGCCAAAGAGAGGAGTATGAGGAGATCCTGGACTCTCCAATCAAATAGAATTCTTTTGTCACTTCACAAGATTGTTTCCATTATACACAAAAGACTTCTAAATGTTTACTGGAGCCTGATCTATTTTGTATTGTCCTTTTTGCTTTTGGGGAAGTGCCAATATTGTATTGTGTGTTATTGTGATGTTGTAACGTGACATTAAAGTCTCTATGAGGAATGCATGGGCCAGTTGTACTCTGTATCTTGCCTTCTAAAGATTGAGTTTGTACAGACGCTACATTTTATAACAGTGTAATGTCATTCACTTTAAGCAGCCAGCTGAGAGCTAGCCAAGGATTGATGCCATCTATTTGGCTGCAGGCTCCTGGCGACGGAGAGGGACAGGACATGGGAGGCAAGAGAGGGGAGCAGTGGAAGATAAATGGTAGCGGAGGGAAGAGATGATTGGATTGGCACACAGATAAGAAGCAGGAGAGAAGGATAAGTGATGGCAGATGACGAAACAGATGAAAGAGAGGGAAGCCAGGACAGAAAGCAAGGCTGACATTTGGTGATTATTTTGCTGCATCTGACCAGCTGGCTGGTGAAAATGCTTTTATATGTCGGGAACAGTCATTATGTCTAATAACTACCTGTCAGACATATAATCACCTGCACCTTATCTGAGCCTCTCATTCTCTTTTTTATCATTAGCTTCCATTTTGCCTTTTTCCTCGTGTTCTCCATGTCACAAAGTGACATAATAACGTTAAAAAAGCTCCATTCACTGAAATGTACAGACAGTCTGAACAGATGGAGACTTTCTATGAAAACAGGTGCGCTCTCTAAAGCAGACCGGCGTGTCTGAACAAGTGCACATGTTCACTTGTTACTACATCTTGATGCTCCTCTTGGCACTCATTGTAACATTTAAAAATAGGTGCAGAAAATCTCCACTTTTCCTGTATTTACTGCCACTTGCCTTAGACATCTAGATTAGGATTTGTACACAAACACACACAGATGCTTAGCACTAGCACTTGCATATATTTGCATTAATGCCATGATTGCAAGACCTTTATTGGTGAATACAAGAATACAAGTTACAGTAAACTCATATACTGGTTAAACTGTTCTATGCACACATCTAGACAAGGAGAACAATAACATGCCTGTACCTTCCATAAGTATACTGATGGTTAGTCCATACTGAACTAAATTTAGGATAAAAAAATATCTTACTTTTATCTCTCAAAATGTTCATTAAAAATTGTTAAGTTAATCATGAAAGAAGGCATGTGATTGCAGATAAGATTTTAGGGAACTGAATTTTTTTTTTTTCAGTGGTGAGGCCAATCTAAAAAAGTTAAAAAAAAAGACTGATTCTGATTGGTTGGAATCAAGTAGCAATCTATGGCAAAGGTGTCTCTTTCATAGGGTCAACATGTAAGGAGCTACCGTATCCCAACTGGAAAAAGTGGAGGAACATCCTGTCCTACAATCCGGGCATCAGTTGCTGAGTTGGTGAGTTGATGTTTAAGGTTCCAATTGGAACAAAGCAACAATATGCGGTAATGATAATTGTGATGCTGGTGAAAATTGTGACATAATGCCTCAGTTGTGTTTTATGATCTGTTAACCACAAAGAAGTCCCTTTTAGTAATGTTTAGTTTAATGTCATTTCATCCCAAAGTAAAAGGACAAACTGCCATGGGAAAATTACTTATCATTTACCATAATTCCTATAAATATATTTTTTTCCAGATCAATAATTCATCTTTAAATCAATATTTTGTGTTAGTATGTTTGTCTTTAATAGCATGAGACCCTCTAGCATCAGGGTGTTGTTCACTCAGTCTGTCCACACAACCACCTTCCAACTATACATTCTCCCTTTCACAACATGCATAGATGAATCTATGGAGTTGGCTGATGGAAGATGTCATCAGATTTCTTACTTTGTGGGATTGCTGAATTTCTTTAAGGATCTGACACATTGATGATTTTGCTGTGCTATCGTCCTCTTGTTCATTTTTTTCAATCACTCTTCATTTTGCTCTCTTTTAATCACATCCTGTTTTCTTATCTGCTATATTTCTTCTCTTATCTCTAATCAAACTCAATAAAACATGAGTAGAAACGAATGAAAAGGGGATGTGGAGCAGGAGACCACTATAAAAAAAGACGCGGAAAGTACCTCCATTAAACACTATTTAATGTGAGGTTTATAACAATGAAGGCGAGTGTGTGGCTGCAGGACTGACGGGCGGCGCTGTAATAGCTCTGGCAGGGTTTCATTAATCATAAACACACTGAGCATCGTAAGTCGAGGCTTCTAAGCAGCTAATGAGAGGGTGGGGCCTGCCCACAATTAAACTCAGGCCAAAACCTCTGACACATTTTCTCAGGGTTGTTGTAATTTGCAGACATAGCCACAAGAACACAAACATGGAGGTGTAAAATCTAGCACACATAGGACATGCACTGAGTCAGACAGATGAGAGTGTAAACATGCGTAAACTTGTGGCTCTGAAAATGATTACTCTGTGGGAGGAGGGAGGAAACCTTTCTGTGAGGCTGACCGAGTTGTTTTGATACGCTTTTATTTATTATAGCAAAACCACAACATTTATAGTACATGTAAAGTCACTGTCGCCAGACATAAAGAAGCGCACATGCAAGAAACAAGATGACATTAAAAACAAGTGTGCAAAATCACGTCACTGGAGTCTCCCGTTGATTTTTTCGTTCTTTCCCCTCATGTGTCTCCTCTGCTCTTCCTCTGAGTCCCTGCCTGTTCAATCATTCTGCTCAGCTGCAGTTGAACCCTCTGCAGCTCTGCTGCCACAGCAACCAGGGCCTTTTCCATCCCTGCCATGTCAAGAGGTGAAGTCACTTCCTGCTCTTTGAAGCCAGATGGTAACGGCTTCACTCCCAAGCCGAACGCTGCACCTAAACCTCCAGGTTTCTGCGTAGGCTGGTGTCCCACCCTGCTGTCCCCTGCTGCTGACAGCACCACTCTAAGGCCAATAGCTTCCTCCAGACGCTTCAGGTGGGCGCTCCCCTCGCGGCTACTGTGCAGGAGCTGTTGTAAAGTGCTGTTTAGCCTCATCTCCCTCTGTGCTTCCTCCTCCCTCAGCTCCAGCAAGCTTTTTTGCAGCCTGACACTCGCTTGCTCTGCTTGCTGGCATGTTCCCTGAGCTAGCTTGTCCACCTGGGTCCTGACAGAGTTCATACCTCCACAGCATTGTTCCAGAGACTCCAGGAGCATGTTCTGCCTCATGTGGGAGTCCTCTAGAGCAATGAAAAGTTTGTCCCAGCGGGAAAACTCTGCAGTCTGGCAAGATGGAGTTGGAGTTTCACCTGCGGACAATATCAAGGGTTGTATTAATTATGTAGTCCCAGAGTCAGATCAGAAGTTATCAATCGAGGACAACTGAAATGGGGTAGTACAATGATATTTTTCTATATATGTCTCTGGGTACATGACTGGGAAACAAACCTAAATGTTAAGTTTTAAAAAACTACAATTTTGTACATTTTGAATTAGAGAAGCCTGTTCATCACTTAAAGAGAATAGCAAATTTGAAAAATGGATGACAAGCACTGGATGTACGCTTAGTGCATGGCTGATTTCCAGTTTCTGTCATTTGATTTGGCTTCTTTAAAGGTGCTATTCCTCATAGATGAATGGTAATAAAAAGAAATGCGTTTGCCCATTCCTCTTGGCAGTTATTGGAAAGTTTTCCCCATTAGAGACTCCTGTGTCCATGTGAAAAGAACTGTTACTGTAGTTGATGTGCTACGTGTAATATAGTTTTTATTGAGTGGAACCCTGACGAGCTTTATTTTGTAGCACTGTGTGAATAATCAAGAACAAATGTGCTCTTTGCTCATCACTCCTCTTTTTAACATAAAAAGAAACTTCATATTTTCCTAAAACACTTACATTGGGACACAGTTACGTTTTTCATGGAGTGTGAGTCAAACAACAAAGATACTCTCAAAATCTGAGTCAGTCCTCTGAATTTTTGAGATTTTCAAAATACAACCTGCATTATTAAAAAAAAAGTTCAGATACTTGTGCCAAAAAAGGATAATGAATATAACTTTTGTCATAATTAGGGCAAATAAACTTCTAAGTTTTCCCAACATCCATCTGTTTCAGTGCTTCTTGTAGTTTAACGTCACTAAATGTTGAGCAAAATTTCTCACTATTTTTTCTTTTTTTTTTTCTTTTTTTTTTTTTTTAGCAATTTGGGACTTTGTTTTTATCATTTACAAGAATAAAGCTTTGCAAAATAAAGAGCAATAAACTCAGACATAGACCACCTGCCTGAAGGTATAAGCATTATTTTGGACTTGAAGACATTTTTTATTTAATTTACAGTAAACAGAAGTGGGGCAAATATAGAGCCTTGGGGGATACCTTCAATGGTCTTCCAAAACTAATAAATAAAACTTCATAAGATAAAGTCTATTGCCTAAAAAAAAATCTGTTATTACAACTAAGAACAAAATCTTCTCAATGAGCCATCTGCTCATACAAGCTGGTAACCAAATAGACGAAAGGACAAACAAAACTCACCCTCCTGCTGGTCCTGAGAGATCTCGTTGTCATAGTTGTCTGCGTAGTTTCCTTCATAGTCAACTTCATTCACACACAGGGATGCACTCACAAAGCCAAGCACACACAGCACACGCCAGGTTCTGGATACGTGCATGGTATCGCTTTAAATATTTTTCCTTTCAAAATATTAGAAGTGTTTGCAACACAGTTTTCCAGCTTATCATTTCTCCTTTCTTTCTGTGCTGTGTATGCAAAGCACTTCATAGTGAGCCAACCACTGAGGGTGCAGAGTTTATAAGGATGGGAGAAGGAGGGAAGTCGAGGAGGGTGGGACAGAGGTGGGGGTGCAGCAGGGTTGGGTGAGTAATGCTTCAGTGGAGGTAACATGTCAAAAGTCAAACTGAGTGGGAAATTGGGGCATTATAGGGAAAGAGTATAACAGGGGTGCAGGAAAGCCTGCACGACAAGAAAGGCAAATACAAGAGACAAGAAAAACAGGAGAAGTGCAATAGCAAGACCAACAAATTTAAAAGAACATGTGTTTCTTTAAAGCAAAAATATGCTATGTTCACACTATGTCTGTTATGACCATTAACTTTGGGGGCTCATGTTAGCAAAAAGCAGCAAAATAAATGCAAAGAACACAGTGTAGTGAGTTTAATTACTAATTTTTTTCACTATCATGTGACGATTTGGCTTGTAGAATTGGCTGTTTTTATCTGTCGTAGCATTTTAGCTTTTCAATTAAAGCATTTTGTGACTATTTCTATCATTATAAAAAATACACTTACTCACCAATTTCTTTTCAATCACGCACGATCTGCAGCCATCCATCATTCCCGCCTCTACCCTTCAAACACGAGCCAAAAATAGACTAGGTCACGAGCACGAGCCATCTGCGGTCACGAGGCGGACATCCCGTCGCCTAGCAACACGTAGCTGGACGGCTAACTAGCTAAAATAACCAAGGCCACATAACTTAGCATATCATGCTATAGTTTCAAGACCTAACTCGTTTTTTAAGCGTTTTTATTGCTAGCTTTGGCTTTAAAGAGTTGATGACTAACACTTAGCTTACATTTACCAGTGATTTCTAACCTTCTCATTTGACTTGGCAGGCGCTGGATCTCAGGATGTGAGAAAAAGGATGCGTTGTGAAAATGGGACATCCTCAACAGGATGCCGTGACATTTGGTATCAACTTGTGTCCTTCAAGGATGCAGCCCTGAGAATAAGAGCATTTCTCTTTAAGCACGTCTAGCCTTCACCTTGTTGTTCAATCACAAAAAAAAAAAAAGATAAATCAAAACTGATCCTTAAAAGTTCATTCAAAATGACTACATTCGTTGTCATTGAGCTGACAGACAAAACCATATTTTTCCCTATTAAAAAATATAAAGATGTTTTGGTGTTACATTGATGAATTCAGTGATAAAACTATAAAATCCTTTGACCTGTTTGGCAGGCTTTAATATTGGCTTATCCTCAAATAGACCATTTTTCCTGTCAACGAGAAGAGGCGTACCATTGTTTAGGACTTCATTCTTTAATCCTCCACGGTCATATACATTGTTTCCTATGGATGTTTCAATCCACACCGTCCATCTGGGTGGATCTGTCTCTTTAATGTCCGTACAGTTGAGCCAGGGTCATTTCTCGCTCTGTTCATCAACAACAAATCCTTTAAGCTGAAAAAACTGCAGAATTGTAGAATCTGGGTTGTGTACACTTCAGGTAAAATATTGTTAATACTGCCAAACTAGTATTATGGTCGTGATTGTTCTTTAGCCTAGCTCATTTAGTTAGTTATTTGGACCCTAAGTTTAGGAAAACGAACTTTTCTCAAAGCAGAGTTCTGGTCAACAGGTTTTGGGGTTAAGCAGCAGAAAGTAGGACGCACAAAGGCCAAAGGAAAAAGCTTGACCTTGTTACTCTCTGCAGACTTCAACACTGAGGCCACCTGCAGATGTCAGCAATAACTGGCATAGATATAATGATTTTCCTTGGTTGGCAGGCTGTAAGTGTAGCAGAGGGACTAATTGGTGCAGTGGCTGTCAGGTTTATTTCAGGAAGAGGAAGAGATGGGAACAGGAATGGACAGTTGTGAAGAAAAGAAGGGAGGAAATATGTAGAAGTTTCCTTTCCTCCATGGCCTACCCGTGCATTACCTGTTTCCATAAAATTCAGATCATTAGTTATTACAAATGTAAGGCAAATAAAGGTAGGTATCAGAAAGTGCAAGTGTTTGTGTATGACAGACACAGCTGGTGCTCTCATACCCGTCCTCATTAGTGTCTATAGCATTTTTCCATAGGTCATTTTTCTATTTATGTCATCATGACTTCATGAGAAACATATATCAGCAGCGACCAGACACTACTCGCCGCCCCCACCTGCACACCACACCTACAGTTAAGCTGTCACACAAAACACTCCCAGCTGGCATTGAGGGGGAGGACTGATGAGAGATGACAGATAGGCAAAAATAGAAAAATGGAAAACTGGGAGAAGATCGAATCCAGTGAGGATGGGATCTAGATTTAAAGGACAGTATTTATCGTCTGATTTATTTCGGAACACAGAAAATAAAAGTGAGCAGATCCTGCTGTGTTGTTTTGATCCTGACCAGGGATTCAGGGGAAAGTGGGACAATGGGTGTTGTCAGGAGAGGTTAAAAACAGACAGTTTAGGGCAGCAGCAGGACTTTCCATAAGAACAAACCACACACTAACACTAACAGAGCACAGTCAGCCAAAACAGAACAGTTTTATGAGAACAGGGTGTTTCCCTTTTTTTTTAAATCCCCAAGATGTAGGAAGAGAAGGGGAGGACAGTGTGAATATATGACTGTGATACAGTTACCTATGAATAATAAAGCCTTTGTAAGAATAAAGATGATGTAAAATATTGAATAACAGCTTAATGCATGGTGATTCCCAAAACAATACAGACCATTCTGCATTTTTTTAACTGTTCCATAAAAAAAGGAAGACAAAGAAATGTACTTACTGTCAAGGTAGACCGCTAGGAAGCGCTGGTGGCCCATTAGTAGTCAGCGGACCACAATCTGAAAAACACTGCTCTAACAGAACTATTTCAAGGGTTGTAAGATGAATAGTTGGGTAACCCCAAAAAGCAGACAATAAATCTGGTGTACAGTTTTGACAAGCCATTTTGCGCTCTTGACTTCGACTCCACTAACTGGGCTGCCCTCACATTATAATTTGGCCATGTGACGCAAATTATATAGCATCCTTTGTAAAAGTGTCATGTTTCTCAGTTATCTTGTCACAACTGCAGTTGCAATGCTGTTTTTTTTTGCAGATGATATTCCAAATTATTCAAAAAATAGAGAAATTTGTTTGCAGAGGATGACCATTAAACATGTTTATGTGTCAATGTGTATTAATACAGATTGCAGTTAATATATGTTGTCTCAAAAAGTAAGGACGTTTGTCGTTGATGCATTTCTTTGTTTTAAAAACTGCTTCTTGACAATAAATCTAATACTGTTAGAAATCCTATTGATTCTTCTTAAATGGTGCCACATTTGTAAGGAACATGCATCTGTGGGATGAGTTGCAGAGCTGAGTATGTGGGTTGTGCCCATAAAAAACTTGCCAAATCTGCTCTGCCAATGCCTGTCACACTGGCCCTATCTATATCAGTCGAATGTGGTGTGCTAGTTTGTGAAACTGACTCATACCAACAGTAAATAAAGTAGAGTAAGCTGTTTGGAATTGGCAAAGAAGATTCGGCCAATTTTTTGTTGGCGCCCCCCACATCCCAGAAATGCATGTTCCTTACAAATGTGGAATTATGTGCTAAGATTATTTCTTGCAGATTTGAAAGGCAGTTTACTATAAACTGCTTTTTTTGCTTGATATTTTTGTCATGCCTTCCCTCTTTTTTTTTCCAAATAGAGCAGTTATCAATAAATGTGATGTCATCCCTTTGTATGCAGGAAATGTCCAAGCCAAATCTAATTGGAAACATCCCAGTTGCCTTTATCTGCTCCTCTCTTACTCACTCATATCTGCCAGACCTTCATCATTTCAGCTTCCTGTATCACAACAGAGCAGAAAACGACACAAAGACCAGGGAGCTGCTATCTCTGACGGCCAGGATGAACAGCGGAAATTATAAAACTAAGTCGGGGACATAGCAGGAACTTGCTGTATCAGTGTGGCAGACTGGCACTGGTGAGCAGTGAGGGACAGATTGAGGAGAATCTATTCTTGTTCGGCTGAGTCATAGGGAAGCAGCAGGAACTAAAACACTAGTTAATCTGTCTTTAAGCACCGGCTGTGCCTCCTGTGAGGCCCCCTGTAGAATGTAGAGGTGATATAGCTGTGTGTTAGAGGTCTTTATGGTGTTATTGGACCAGGGGCCTCCTGGCTGTGCTCGGATCAATATCACATAACCTGCGCTTAATCAATCTGATCTGTTTGTGAAGCCTCAGAGAGGAAAAAGGGGGCAGAAGTGAAAGCAAAATACAGGACACACTCACACATCTTGTTTTATTTTCCTCTGTGTGTGTAATAATTAAATCTGTAAGGGTGTGGGTAATATCCCACACTACCAGACCTCATTATCCTGTCAATAACATTAATTGTTTTGTATTCAGTGAAGCAAGCTGAGCTAAAATGGGCGTCGATGTGTCAGCATTGTTTTAATAATACAAAAGCGGGTCAGGGATGACTGATTAAAACTTTGATTCTAAATGAGGTAGGTGTTTATTCGTAAAACTAGGTCATGAGGTTTAAAAGTACGTGCAGTACCAGACTTTAAAGAGGAAATAAGAGATAGAGCCCAAGAGTACAAAGACAGAACGTAAACGTGGCGTCAGCTGACATGAAATCACTGTTTGCATATTTATTTCCAAGAAAAGTCCAACCTGCGCTGACATCACAATATTTGACTCAATTTTAGCTGCCTTTAGTACAAAACTGGCAACGTGATGAAGTGTCTCTATCCACACACACATCTTTATGTTCTAGTGTGGCGCACAGGGCTGGTGGGTGATTACATCAGTAAGGTTAGCACTACATTAATGCTTGTTTCCATTCAGGGTCCCCAGAATGGACCCACAGAGCTGCCTGAACACAGAAAATGAACAACATCTGGACATGGAAACTTCAATCCGTTTCACCTAGTCGGGGCTTTAAGGGGGTAAAGGGGTAAAAGAAAGTTTATGATTCGACTGTGCGTAGACGGGGAAACACCCAGAGAACATATGAGGAAACCCATTTTTCACTGTGTCGCAGCATAAAGATCCTGTTCAGCTCGGTGTTTCTGTCACCTTGCTCCCTAAGTGACACATTTCATATGGAAAATGACCTCAACTTAACGTCACGTACACACACGTTTTATTTGAGGTGTTACATGTTAGGAGTGAGCTGTAAACATAAGTAACAGACAGACAGGGACACACATAAATACATACAGTTGGCACAAAGCTTCATTAGCTTAATGTAGCTAAATGAAACATTAAAGATTTGGTCATTAACAGTCAGCCAAGCCTAAACTCCCAGTTAGGAGCTGGTAAGTGTTACAGAATCACATGACGTCATGACGTACATCGCCACAAAGTGTTAATATCATTTGAATACAGCTACAAGCTGAAATTATTGTGGCACTAGAAAACTTTCAGGAACATAAGCACCTTTACGTACACTTCACAAAACTTCCTCTATGACTTAAATCAAATCTTTTTTACTCAATCAAGCTAAGCGGTTAATTTTTAACTATTCTGTTTTAAAACAGACTCTGTTTTGTCCATACAACACCTGTTACATGTGATAAAGCTTGATTCCATCTTGATTAAATGTTTCTATTTAATCTGGACAATTATTCCTCCTGGACGCCTTCTCCATTACTGATGGGTAGCTGACTTGTAGTTTCATTGGTTGTGTCAGATTCTGAAGCCATTCCATTGGTTGTTATGCTCTCACTCACTTCTGCAGTTGTCATTTGAGGTATGTTTGAAGCTCCGCTGAGCTCAGACGATGGGGAATCATTGGTTTGGTGCTGAACGCCTGCACCATTGGTTGCACCACTGGTTGTTCCAGCTGGTTCATTGGTCTCTGGGGGTTCTGGGATCTGATCGCT
This sequence comes from Labroides dimidiatus, assembly GCA_030710495.1. Lineage (NCBI taxonomy): Eukaryota > Metazoa > Chordata > Actinopteri > Labriformes > Labridae > Labroides > Labroides dimidiatus. The sequence goes on along the minus strand of CM061156.1, from coordinate 7,656,352 downwards.
TGGTTGACCGTTTGAATCTGACGTCTCAGCGTGATCACATACTTGGTGGGCAGTTGCACATTGGCTGCTTGTCTGGCTGTTAGTAGAAAAGGTGTTGTTGTTATTGTTCTCGTTTGTTGAATCAGGCGGCCGTGTGGTTACAGAAGAGTCTCTTGTTGTTGCTTCAGCTGTGGGCGGTGAGCTTATCGTCCACGAGTCCTGGTTGAAGTCTGGGACTTGGTGCACTTCTACGGGAATTGGAATGACGTGATTTAACCCGACGGGCTCATTAGCTACATGGTTGCTCGTTGATGGCTGATTGCCTGCATTACTAAATTCGGACTGCCAATTATTGGAGCAGAGGACTGCTGGGATGCTGCAAACAAAAAGACACTCATAACCAAGTTGTTCATGTAAAGAATGAACTTACTTCATGAAATGCTCTGTAGATTTGTGTTTTTTGTGGGACCAGATGTTCTGTCTGTTCTAAGTACATTTTTGGATCAAAACTTAACATCTCCTGCCAGATAGGTTAGAAGACTGCATATATAACAGACATGATTCCTTTGGAATTGCATAATTAGTGGTATTTTGCTTCTGAATTTACTCTTTAACTAGAAAATAAAGAGGTTCAGATAAGTACCTGTTATATTTGACAAAAAGAATTTTAAAGGTTTGTCACCTTTCTGAAAGTTTACAAGATTGTAATGTTGGGATCAAGACAAAATCCTACCCACAGGTAAACAAGGAGGGAAAAAAAACACATGTTTTTAGTTTTACTTTGTGGCCCTGTGTTTACTTAGCACATTTGTGCATGTTTAACAGTGTAATTTCATCTGTAATGCATGGAGTTTGTAATGTCAGCTGTCACAGCACTCTTGATAAAAATAAGTCCAACTCTTGGATCACCGCTGTGGATGTGTGCGCCATGTCCCTCTCAACGACCAATCAGAATCAAAAAGAGGCGGGACTTTTTCAAAGTTATTTTTCAGGCTTTTTATGCTTTTATCCTGAGAGGACAAGAAAGTGGATAGAGTAGAACTCAAAACCCATCTGTTTCAAACTGCTTTCTCTGTTTAATTTTAGCCTTCTTTTACTTGTTGTTCTATTTATTGTTATGGTTATTGTATTTATTTCATTTATTGTGTTTTTAACCACTCTGTAAAGTGACCTTGAGTGTTGAGAAAGGCGCTTTTAAATAAAATGTATTACTATTATTATTATTATTATTTTTAGGAAATTGAGTAAGAATTGGTCATAACACATGAAGGTGTTCTTGAGTTTTCTTTGTAGAAAAATCCTTGAACAGAAGCAGCAGTCTTTAAGGATGCAGGAAAATGGAAATAATTAAAGTGGTTGGCACTGCTGGCAAATAAAAATATGTTGATGTTTATAGGCTGTTATGCATCTTCACATTTTTATGTAACGTAACTGTTATTGTGATTCGGGAAGTATGTGGAATTTAGACAGCTTTGAAGAGCTGTAGCTTGTCAGTGTTGGGAACAGAAATGGTATAAAGAAAAAATAATATGCTCTTGAGAGTGGCAGAAAAAAAAAGAGAGACTAGTCCTAATGTGTTAATGATTAACACAGACAGACCTTGCCAGCTGTTTCTGCAGCTCCTGAGAATGTTGGCTGCACTGGTCAAAGTAACAGGCCTGAACCTCCACAAAGTCAGTCAAGCTCCGCATGTGGTTAGTCTGCAAAAAAAACAAAAAACAAAAACAGGCGTTATGTTCCCCATTTTCCTCTGAACATGTGATGTGTTTGTATACACATACGTGAGTGTTGCCGATTCCTTCCACAACTCTTTTCGTAACCTCTGCCTGTCGGTCAAACAGACTCTGACAAATCCTCAGCTCCATCTCTGCCTAAATGCACAAACCAAACACACACAATCATATCGTCAGTCCTTCAAGTATGCCTCAGCAAAAACTTAATCCTTCAACAGCTTAAGTCTTAATAAGTCCAACTGTGAAGGAATACAATCACTGCAACAAGCAGGAGCACATTCAATATTGTAACTGCTGGCTGTGTTGAAATAGTCTTTATGACTGCATGAGTCATGTTTCTATCAGCCTCTGTGTGCATGTAAAGAGAAACTCACCTGAGAGATTTCCTGAGCCCACATCTGATTGAATGAGAAAGACAAAGAACTGGCTTAGTCAACAAACAGCACTTTCAGTTCTGCCTCTTAGCGTTCATGTTCCCTTCAGCATCACTGACCTTTAGCCATTTAACACGCAGGAAGCTGAACATGTAGGAGACGTGTGCCACATAGTCATCGTCCAGCGGGCTTGAATTCAGGTTCTGATGGAGAAACAGGAGAAAGCAGTGCTAAGAATGACGTCATGTTATGTGTATATGTGTGGTGAATGTATTACTGGACAGTTAAATGTGTTTAGAGGCTAAGTTATGTTTCTAAACATGTGAGGATCAAGTCATTGTAACTCACTCGGGCCTCACGGTCAGCTTCATGGGCTTTCCTCAGTCTGGTGCTTGCAATGTCCAAATCCAAACGCTTGTTCAACAGCATCCTGCGCTCAGTCTGTAACAAATCAACAAATGTTTTGTAAATTATGTTGAGTATATAAAGGTTATAACAAAAAAATAAACAGAAATAACAATTAGGGCCTGACTGTTATGGATTTTTTGAGGCCGAAAATCAGATAGCTGATTTAAAAATACATAATAATAAAATAACTTATTTTCGGTCCCTTAATGCTGACAAAAACAAAGATATAAATTACAGGCAGAAAATTTTACTGTTACAATTCTTTGTCCTTTAGTATTTGTTTAACTTTAAAACAGAGAAATTTTGAAGAATAAAAACATGCAGTAAAGCATTAAACAGGGCTATAATTGGCCGATTATCTGAACAAAGTCCTGCCGATTATGATTATTTTAAAAAAGGGCTATAATTATACCAACTAAATCGTCTGGCTGATATATTGGTCGGGTCCTAATAACAATGAGTTTGTTGTGTTTTTGTGTTGATTTGAGCTTCACCTGTATGGCTTTGTATTCCCCGTCAGAGAAACTCCTCAGTGGGGTCAGAAAGTGGATGTTGGTGCTTTGGACAAACTGACGCTCTGCTTCGCCAAGCTGCTTCTGAGTCTCTCCACACCTGAGCAGTGCCGTTCCTGAGCACAAAAAAGCACCACAGTTTAAAAATATCACAGACTCACTCACCTTGTGTTTTTTTTCCCAACAGTTTGGGTTAGTGTGTTCTCACCGTAGGGTGTGCTGGATCCGATCTCCATCCCTGCCTGGATCATTAGGTCTCCGAGTACCTCATGGGCACGAGGCCGCGGTGGGACGCTCCAATCCAGTTGCTCATACAGCCGGTCCTCTAGCCGTGCTCCTGTTTGTAGATGACACATGACAGCTCATCACAGCTAAATTTTAAATTTCACTGCTAATCTATTAACATTTCATGAGATAAAGTGAAACTAAATAAGAGGCAGCTGCTTGAACACTGCTGAAAGCTCTCGATGCATACCTTAAGTGGGCATAATTATTCCCCAGAAAGACTAATAGCTCTTGATCATATATAATCAAGACATGATCTGCAAATATACCCTTGGTGCTGAATAAACGCATGAGATTATTATTTCTGTCCGCTCTATTTAATAGAGTACAGACCACGTCCACTTATGAATATATTAGCTGAGGTAATTGAATATAGCAAGCAAAAGAATAACCATCTCTTTTCATCTGAACTCACTGTTAAAGCTAAAGTAAAGAGAGCTGAAATACCAGACCCAAGAGGGGAAGATACAGAGTACCTCAGTGGTTTATTTAGACCATAATAGGAATTTGTTAGGGATGGCGCACTGCTGAAACAGGTTGTGACTACATGCAAGGAGGAGGAGGATGGTGTGCTTCTACATATTCACATGTACAGACAGATCAAGGTTCAGGATTTGTTTTGTAATTTATGAAATCTAAGGCGTTTCTCAAAAATTTTTCATTACAGTTTTTTGATGACCTTACATGAATACTGTCAGAAAAATAGGACTTGAGGGATACATAAGGAACATGACAGTCTGTAGCTATGGGTCAGTGTTGTGACTTATATTTTGTCTTGATTTTCAAGACATAGATTCAAAGAAGGAAAAAAAATGTGTTTAGTTAAATTGACATGTGACTTGTGACTTGTGAGTGAACTGAAAACGTTCTCAGGTCACCACTACGCTTTGTTCCTGTGGTGTGCCTCAAGGTTCGATTTTAGGTCCACTTCTATTTTCCATTTATGTGCTCCCACTTGGCAACATCATTTCACTGTTATGCAGTTGACACACAGATATACCATACCGCTGAGACCTGGTGACCAATGTAGCTTTCCTGCTGTTTTTAACTATCTGAAAGATATTAAATGTTAGGTGGCCCAAAGTTCCTTACAGCTCAATGACTCCAGATTAGAAATCATACTTTAGCTAACCCAACTGCTCAGTTTGAAAGCACCCTTGGATCATAGATTCAGTCATCTACCAAAATCCATGTGAACTGGAAAATTTTGCCTCTCATGTCAAATACTGATATGCGATTAAAACCCAATAATTATTTACAAAACCTTTAAATTATTTTTATTTTTTTAAAGCAGTCGCACCACAAATAAGAAGAAATGACTAAAAGTGAAATAATGTTAATTATAGCAACAGTAGTTACATAAATAATACTTATAAAAACATATAAAGAATGTAAATAAATGAACCACTTCCAGACTCTCACCGGGGTTGGGCTGCAGTAAAATCTCAATCTGGGAGATTATCTGGTCGGTCCAGGTCTTGGTAGCGTCTGCCCGGGTTAGAAGCTCCTCCAGTCCGGGGTCCAACTGTGTCTTGTCTGCCTGTCCAAGAGTCTCTCCTGTATACTAAAGAGGGAAAACAGTTATTTTTAACAACACAAACATACGACTTGAGATTTATTGTCTGACAATACTGTGCTTATTGTAACAGTTTAACTGTATTTACATAAATGGGTGACTCAGATCTGTAAGGGGTAAAATTAACGTTAGAAAGAACTCTATGGTGATTCAGTAACAACAAACCTCGACTATATAGTTCATGGTTAACAGTTATGAGCTGCATTTAGTGTTACTTGAGTCGTTACCCTGACATTTTTACCTGAACAGCACGGTTGATGAACTGTCCAGCATCCACAGCGAGCCGCGTCAAATCCATGACAGCCCTCCTCAAGGTCGCGCGCTGTCCCCGGTGGTCCAACAGCACGTGAAACGTCAACGGTCCACGGGGACTGAATGAGGGTTAGCTATAAAAAGCCCAGTGAGTAGTAACGGCTCTTAGTTAACGTCGCCATTACTGTAACCAATAACCACCACTCTCCGTTAGCCAGATTAGCGTCTGTAAACACCGAGGTGTAAGCACTGCGCGTGTTTTTAACGTTTATCCACCGGCCATGCTGTGTGCACCCTAACGTCAGGTTCTCCTATGACCACTGACTCAAACACTATTGTAATAACCGCTAAATATCACCCCACCGACGGGTCGTCGACAGTCCACAGTCCCTCGGTCATTTATTTATGTGTCGTCATCACTTACGCTCTGTTTTCTCAAACGCGAGCTTGACCACAACCATGTTACACTCACAATCATTATAAATACCAACAGAAACAACGCACAAATAACTGCATGAAACCTCCGTTGTCTTCAATCTAGAAGGATTTAAAATATGTCAAAACAGCCGATATATTTCTGAATGATATTGACCCGAACTTCCGCGATAGTTTTTCAAAATAAAAAAACATTCTCCGGGAATTATGTCCAAGCGACCCAGTCTATTTATTCTCCTTTAAAGGCAGCTTTCTGTGAGTCTTTGTCCACCAAAACAGCTTCTTTGCCAACCTTAAACAGTCATTCTGATAGTAAATAGAGTGCAGTAGTTGTGAAGTCTACAGGTCGTCTTACAATGTGCAAAGCTGGAAGTTACTCCAGTATAATCCTGGCATAATGTAAAATACAAGGAAAAAAAAAACTCCCTCATCTTCAGTCCCAAAAATGTCCAGTTTTTAGAACAAGATTGTAAAGTTCCAAGAAAGCTTTAGGTTTTATCCAAGAGCAAGCTGCAGCAGCAGCCACGCATTGACAACAAGGAGAAAAGTCATGACAAAAAATATAGTGACCTTTTGAGTGTCTGCACTCATTTCTGCACTCAAAAAAAGAAATCCCTCTTCACCTCTAGTGCATCACAATTCCAACAGACTCCTCTTCAATCTCTGTTACAGTTGCCCCGTGAAAAAGGTGAGCTGTTAGTATGTGCAGGAGGAGAGAAACAAGAGCGAGGATTAAAACAATCTTACAGCTAAAGAGAGGCTAAGGAGAGTTAAGGGATTAGAAGACCCGCTTATTCTGCCAGACACATTTCCATACAAACACAGATCTGCAAAACGCATCCTTTATTAGAGGAGAGAGGAACAAATAAACTGTGAATTCAGAAAATACAACATTTTTAATAACAGAAAGTGCTTGAACAGAATATTTTTTTCTACATTCACTGGTTTAGGAACACTTCAGGGTATCTTTTTTATATAAATAATGACTGTTTTACAGGTAGGGCCCCCAACCCAGGTACATCTGACAGAGCAGTTTGTCGTCTGTGGCTTCCTGTATGAGGTAGTGGACATGTCCCTCTATGGACAGAGGAAGACCCAGCACTTTATTCCTGCTCTTAATTACTCCCTGCAAGCGCTGCTCGATGTCACACACGTGGGTTTTCGCCTGGAGGACAGGAAAAGGGGATAGATTTACAGCTCTACAATGATATTGACACAAATGTGAAGTTTTGCTGGAAGTACAATCTGATTTAAGTACATTAAAAATACATTTCTCGAGACCAGTCAAAGCCATGCAAACACCTTTTCATTGACTATCTCTCCTGTCTCGTTGGCCTGAGTTTTGGATAGTCCTTTGCCTTGCTTGCTCCACTCCACCAGGGGGTCATGGAGAAAGGTCTTCAGAACACTAAGAGAGAAAATTGACAAGAAACATCAATGCTTAACATGTGAAGCAAGCTGTAGAATGATAAAATCATTACAGATGGGTGTACCTCATGAGTGGTTCCCTCTGGTCTCTCATTAGTCTCAGGGTGACCTCACAGGCCTGTCTGAAGAGACCCTCAGTGCCCATGGGGCCCATGGCATGGACCATGTTTTGGGTCAGACGGAAAGGAACCACCTCTGGCACATCAAATGTCTCCCCCTAGTGGAGAGATACAAAAAGAGCAGGGGACAAAAGATGACATACTGTAAAAAAAACATTAAACAATATTCTTTTTTACATGATATCTAAAGTTTTTTACTGTTTGACTCTGGAAAATGACATTATGTTTGGGGAGATGAACACAAACCTTGTTGAAAAGGCAGTTGAAGTCAACATGAACACACTCCCCTGTGAAAGAGTCAAAGAGGATGTTCTCGCCATGACGATCCCCCAGACCCAGGATGTATCCCACCATGGACATCACAGCAGTGGAGCGACAGTACGCAGAGCGGCTGCTGTACCTGAACACACACAGAAACAGCTTGTGTTACCATTTACAGTTTCTGAAACCTGATTCTAAATGTAGCTTTTTAACAACCTGCTTTGACTTGACTCTCATACCATGATGTGGGGTCAGGGAAGGTCCGCAGGAACCACTCGTGGAACACCGGGATGTGTCGAGCGCACAGCACCTCCTTGTGGATTTTCAGCTTCTCCTGAAAGGGAGCGTTCTTTGGCAGGATGAGTTTCCTGAGCTCCTTACCTGATAGGTGGATGCCTTGAACACAGACACACAAGACAAATGTAAATACTTTCACCACACTAGTCAACCTGTTTTTAACTCTCCTACTGTTTGATCTGTTTTGGAGGATACCTCTCTCCTTGTACAGCTTGGTGAGGATATATCGCAGTCCAGCAGTGTTGTTGACCCACTCTATGATGCCGCACTCCTCATTAAGAGGAATGACAGCGTAGGTACGGATGTGTAGCTCCCTCCTCCTTGACTCAGCATCTTTGCGAAGGCTCTACACACACAGAGAGGGCTTTAGTGTACAGATACACTAAATATGTCCCGCTTACTTGGATCCCTCTTGGTTATGCACGTTGAATCAGGGCTGGTGCACGCCGAGCAAATGTACGCGCAGGAGGCAGACAGAACAGCAGGACGGGATTTGATTGGTTTAATAAATTGGATCTTATTCGCTAGGATTGGCTGGTGTTTTCCAAGGTTTACTCCTGCTGTAGACAGCGGATATTTATCGCTGTTTTAAGAACACATCATGCATTGATTGCCATCAGGACATAAAGATAATTTTAACAAGAATAACAAAGAGTGTATCTAAATCTGGTTACCAACACTGACTTTAAGTGACAGAGGCTGAAACAAGGGGTTTGATAACAGATGGTTCTAGAAAGAGCTTCACATCTGCATAGAAACTGCACATTGCTGAGTGAAATAAAAAAAAAAACCTTAACAGGACCAGATTTAAGTTCTTTCCCCTGATTTCAATGTAACTAATTCAATCAAATGTGAAGGATCAGAAAGCTTGTTTAACAGTACCTTGTATATTTCATAAACTAGAAGATGTTTTAATTTGTTGTCAACTCTCTCGCACCTTGTTGATGAGGCAGTTAAACTCCATGAGTCTGCAGTCCTTTCTCAGGTCATCTTTAGGTTTACACATCATGGTGTAGCTACGCCCATCTGACCCCTTCAGACTGATCTTCTTAGGCTTCTGTAAGGACGCCAAGATCTCCACCTACACACAGGTGCACACACAGATTTGGTTTTCGGGACACGTTTGTTGATTAGACAAAACAAATTCCAGCGAACAAGAATAAATTTTGCTACTTACACAGTCTTCAAAGCCATCCAGGTACGCCCAGTGTCCCGGGAAGGCATCATGCTGTGTGTTTGCCCCTCCAGTAGAGGGCAGCGTGGGGATGAGGACAGACTGCAGAGGGATCAGGATCTGGCTGAAGGTCGGCTCCTCCACCAGACGTTTCAGCAGCTTGAAGTGAACGCCCATGCTGAGGGTGGTGCTGTTACCATCCACCTGAGAGACAAATTCACACAAACATGAATCTGCTACTGTATTTTCTTTTTCATATATCTCTTCTACTGGCTGCTGCAAGCTCTCCTCCTTTACAGTGATCAAAAAATATTCCCTTATCAAATCTAATCTTGTCTGCAAACAATGTGCTTTTTTTGGATTAGTTTGGGAAGACATGTTAGTGAACTTCTGAATCATGTAAGCAAGAGTAGAATTTTGAATATAAATCTTTGTGGATGTTAATACATAATTGTCACACTAAGAGGGAAAAAAATCTTAAAAACAGACTTCATAAAGGTAAAAGAAACAGATTGTGTGTGTGTGTGTGTTTGTGTGTGTACCGGCTTGTTGCAGAGCTCCAGCAGCTTGTCAGTCAGTCTGTTTGCATCTCCGATGAATTTCTCCAGAGACTGTTTGAGGCTGATGGCTTTCTTAAGGATCTGATTGCAGCGATTCATACGCATGGGGTATGAAGACTGAAATAAGACAAATGAATCCATAATTATAACTGCAGAAAACAAAATGTAAACTGCAAAAAAATAATCATGAAAAGGATTAAAGATATAAAAAAAAGTAGAGGCACCAACCCTACAGTGTTTACAGATACTGTAAATAGAAGATGTGATGTTACACAATCATAGTCCATGAAGATTCACTGTGCATATACATCAACAGCAACACATGCAACCACCCACCTTACAGACAGCTGTCATCAGCCACATGGCCTGTTGGGGATACGCCAGGAAGACTTTAGCCACAATGGTCATGAGGACGCTGAAGACCTCGTCGCTGGAGTGACAGACTCTGGAGATGAGCTGCGAGAAGGCGGTCAGGAACTGGTACGGTGCCAAAGTAGCACAATGCTCGCTCACCACCGTGTTGATTTTCCCCAGCTCCTGTCGCATCTGTCTGTCTGCTCGGCCGGCTGTTTTAGAGGGAAATATATATATATATTTTAAAAAGTTACACACATTGGAAGCATGCAACTACTTCATGTGTCTCTTGCCACTCACCTTTCTCACACTCGCACACTTTGGCTCCAAAATCGAGCCACAGAGACAACATTCGAGGCATGGCCTGGTAAATGTACTGGTTCCCAAACTGCAACGCTCTAAGGAGGAAACAGTGATTTATGACAGTATTCTCATATAACAGCTCTGATCACCGCTCCACGAGTCTTCCCTCACTTACTTTCCAAAGTACATGACGATGTATCTGATGAGGTTCCCTTGTTTCTCCAGCTTGTTATCCGTCACCATTGGCATCACTTTGTCGTAGTACTTGGCTAGGTAGAAGTTGCCGTCTTCCCACTCTGGCAGAAGGTTGGTCACATCCTGAAACACATTTACACAGAACAGATTTTGGAACAATGATACATTTGAAGATGAAGATGTACCGTATTGACCCGACTACAGAACAACCCCGATTATAAGACAACCCCCCCTCTTTTCAAGATCAATCTTTAGACAAAGACTCTGATAACCAAAATTTACTTTGTCTGAAGAAACTTTTGTTTATAGAAATTATGAGAAAATCATTGAAAGAATAGAGACTGCTTTAGTTTTGGGCCGTAAATACCATCACTAAGATCTGTATTTCAAATGTAATACTGATGAGAGCTCTGTTAATGATGCCTTTGTTATGTTTCTTAATAAACTCACCCTCTCCTGTCAATCTCTTGGAAACAACCGCTTTTACAGTTAGCATTTTTCAGGCATCATACTCTGTAACTCCATATATTTTGGCTGACTGACGGTCGTTTCGCGTCTCTGCTGCAGTGAACATCATTATCTTAAGATTAGGATCAAAACTCAGCCTCAGTTGTCTGTTAACTTGCCCAACTTTTGATCCACTTTGCTCTGGACGATTACCGCACCTCTCCATTTTTCATTACCTGTCACTCTTCTGTGATTGACAAATCACTGGAGCCACAGTGAGGTCACTGGCTTTACAAAAACAACTCTAGAAAACTATCAGCATGTGTCAATTGTTTGACCCTGATTATCATGCGGCCCCACTTCATCAGTTATATTAGGGTTAATACGGTACTTTATTAATCCCCTTGGGGAAAATCCAATTTTCACACTCTGAATCATGCTTTATATACTCATAAATGAACAAACGTGCTTAGATGGAGATTGTAGAGTGATGGTGCTGCACCCTCAGTGTGCACCTGAGCAATTGGGGTCTCTGTGCCTTGCTCAAGGACACTTCAACAGTGCCCAGAATGTTCTATGCTTACACCTCTCCAGCTATCAACACAATTTCTAATCTTGGTCCATGCTGGTGCTCAAACCCATGTGGGGTCACTATCCCAAGGTTGAACAACACTGCCCAATGGACTGAAGATTCAGCAAGCTAAGATTCAAATATCAGAATTCTTAAAAAAAAAAAAAAAAAAAAAGACCTTATATGCTTTCATGATGGCGTTTGACTCAAAGTTGGCCGTCTCCTCCATGAAGCGTCCCACCAGCAGCATGGCCTTGCCCTTAGTCTGCAGACTGCGAGGGTCTGTGAGCAGCTGATCATCAGGGAAACACTGAGCCACGCCCTTCTGCAGGACGATCAGGGCCTGGTGGACATCACCCTGACACCAGAACAAAGAAAGTTTTTATATTCGTTTCTGTCTGTGCAGATCTTTTTTTAAAACTTTTTTCTACATTTGTTTTCACCTTGGACCAAAGCCACTTGGCTTTCTCAGTGACCAGCTCAGCTAGGTGTGTGTTCTCTGCATTCAGCAGCGCGTTGAAGGCAGTTTGATGGTGTCCGGCCTTTCTGGCCACCCGCGCGCTCTGCAGCCAGCACTCACCGACCAGCTCAGTGCTCAAAAGCCTGCGGAGCAAACACAAGCAGGGATTCGTGATTAATGTTGTTTAAGTTTGCTTCGTCTGATTTTGCCTTCAAATCCTTACTGTGTTCCCAGGCTCAAGAGGGCACGTCTCAGGGCTAGGACCGGCTCCTTAGCTCTGAAGGAATTCTGGGTCATCTCAAGCCGATCGGACCAATGAGGAGGCAGCTGACCGAGGCTGGGGGTGGGGCTTTCTTTCTGTTTCAGCAGCTCAGTGAATGTGTGCTCCAGCTCACTAAGCATGTGGAGCCTGATCACAAAAACCAAAAGTCATTTTAGAATTTCAGACAATCATTCTAAAAAAAAAAAGACTAAACAATCGACACAAACAGACCTGACGATGTATTCGTATCCCCTCTGGTAGGTTCCACACTCATAACTGGCTGCAGAAAGCGGCACAACCTGCTCCTTCCTCACCACCTTCAGCTTCTCGTAGAAACTTTCTGCGTCCTGTTTCTTCGCTGACAACAACAGCTGACCAAGCCGCACACCCCAGGTACTGGATTGACTGTCTGGAGAGGTGATGGCAATGCAACACGTCAGTTTAAACTTTTTTGGGTGTATAATGTACAAAACAGCCAAACAATTCAAAAGCAATTTCTTATTACCAGAAGTCAAATAATCTTCCAGCAGGTCCCATTTTCCAAGCTTCCAGGCTGCTTCCACTCTGTAAGTGTTCAGCTCAGACTTCCACTGGTGCCTGTTTGTTAAAATAAAAGATAGTTCCAACAAAATCTGGATTATCAGTCTTTTCAATATGTTTGTTTTTGGGGTCGCAGAAGGGAAAGAAAAGTTTCAACTGTGAGCCCAGGTGACGGCTTAGATTGTGTTCAGCAATGTGCCATTTCTCTGCAGATGTGTAGCTCTTTCTGATGCCATCTGTTTTCTACTTAAATGTAAGCACAAAATACAGCACAAAACTGTGTGGTCTCTCAGATTCTGAGAGCGTTCAGGGTCCAATGTATTGCATGTGTGGACAGAGATATTCTGTGCGCGAGCGCTGTGAAAGCTCTCACAAAAGTCATTTGTTTGCTCAGGCTTTTCATGCCTTTATTTTGAGAGGACAGAGGAGAAAACAGGGTGAGAGCAGGGGGTGATGGGGGAAAGTTGCCACAGGTCAGACTTGAACGAGGGCTTTTTTGCTCATATGGAGTGCGACCTTAACCACTAGGTCATCTGCGCTCCTCATAAAGTAGCTTTTGTAAGAATAAAAGGAGTCAAAATGACTTACTTGTTGGCCAGCACGCCATTGACCTGGGTGATGACTGTCGACAGCTGACCCAGGCCGAGCATTGATGTCATCACCCCGTGATAATGACCGATCTGTTCAGAGAGGAAGCAAGAAGATAAGGAAAATAACAGAAACAACTAGGGTAGAGGAAAACACACAGCTATGTTTCATCTAGGGATGCACCAATCCAGCTTTTCAAGTCCTGATATCTGGGCCTTGGCATTGTCTGAGAGAACAAAAAAGTCCCCAAAAGGTTCTACATACATCATGTGTGTGTGTGTGTGTGTGTGTGTGTGTGTGTGTGTGTGTGCGTGCGTGCGTGTGCGTGTGTGTACCTGGTCTGACTCTAGCTGTATGGCTCTGTCGTAGCACGCTGTTGCGTCTCGGAGAAGGCCGATGCTCTCATGCTCCAGTATCTGTTCCCGCAACGATGGCTCCTCTCTCCGGAGGGCATTGACCCCTCTCACTCCATCGGGCTCATGCATGGCAGCGTACAGCGTCTGCAACAGAAAATCATTACCAAAAAGCTGAGACAGAGCATCCACAAGACAGGAAGTCAATATTCATTTTTATGGACTTCAAGCACCACTTTATTGTTCTGCTCTGCAAATTTCAGTTGTTGGAGGTTGTCCAATCGTATCAAATCAAAACTATGCCGGGATTTTATCAAGCAAATCGTTTATTTCCTATTATACAAACTGACTTTAGCAGGATGAATATAACTTTTCTCTGACCTGCAGGAAGGTGAGATGGTCCTGGATGTTTTCTTTGTTTTCTAAGATGTATGCTTCAAAGTGCATGAGGGCACGAGTGTAGGCTTTGGATCGTAGAGAGGCCTTGGCAAGAACGTCCTGTGGGATACCCTTCAGGAAGGCCGTGACACGCTGGTAATCCCCGCTCTCTGCAGAAACACATTTTGCTTTAACTATGAGAGTGAATTAATCAACAAAAACAAATGCAGCTACAATACGCCAACTCTCTTGATTTTTTTTAAAGAGGGGGTATTGCGCTTTTTTAAAAAATTTAGTTTGTCCCTCTAGTTTCCCCGTAGTAGCTTTACATCATTTACAGCTATTAAAAAAACAAAAACAAAAGCATAGCTGTCTCACACTGGTGTTTTAGAAAAACTCTTCTTAATCTCTGCCTGAAACGCTCTGTTTTAGCTGCTGTCACTTTAAGGCTCCTTACTCCAAAACCCCTTTCTTCTGATTGGTCTACCCTGGGGTGGAGCAATGTGAAAACCTTGGTGTTTGAGGTCCAAACCAGATAGGAGATCCTTCTGTGATGACCTCATCTTTTAAGCAAGTCTCATGAAGATCTTGTGCTATTTTTAGAATGAACCATTTTGAGCAGCATACAGACAGATTCAGGGAATTCTACAACATATGAATATGTGGCGGTTCAAAAATCTGCACACGCTTAGTATGCACATCCAACATTGTTACTTTATATCCATGTTTAAAATATAGGAAAGCAGAATACCCCCTCTTTAAACTACTGTCTGTAGAATAACTGACATAAAAAGGGAAAGCTATTCATCAAAAGTGAGAATGTTGGGACTTGCCGTTTTTGGGTTTGGAGGAGAGGATGTGGCGACTCCACTGCGTGAGGTGAGACAACATGCTGAACACAGTCTGAATACTGAGCTGTGATAGGCTGGAGGCTGTGTCTTGACACCGCCCACCCGCTCCTCCGTCACCCTCCGTGAGCACGGCCAACATCTCCTCAGTGACCTGTTGGAAAGAGCGTAATTTTTCACAGCTGAGCTGAAAGAGGTTAAACTTCTTTTGTTGCATACATACAGCAAACAGAGATGTTTGCTCACCTCCTGTTGTTCTGCAGGCGTGCAGCCCAGCAGCATGTAGAGCAGGATATGAGGCAGCAGGTAGATTGTGACTTTGTAGTCGTGTTTGATGATGAAACTGCAGCAGGTGAACACTCTGCTGGCAAGCTCATGTCTCACCTGAAACACAGATGTTAATTTTTGGGATCAACGTTTTTGTTCATTGAAAATTAAAGCTTGTAGAAAACATTTGGATGCTGCTAAAAACGGGAATTGGGTTTATCATATACTATTTATATTATTGTCAAAAGATTTGCAAAAGAGACAAAGCAGATAACTTCAGGCTGAACTGCAGATACACTGGATTTTTGGTGGTAAATACTGAACAAGTTTATTATTTACAATTGTCGGCTCTGACCTGTTTCACAGACAATTATCAGGACAAATTCACTCTTAACACACTTCAGACCACAGGATAATCTGAGAGGATAATCTTATAAAACATAAGATAATCAGATGTTTGTCGTCCTTGGTTGGGAAGGAGGAAAGTTGGGACAAAAATAGTCCAATAATCTTTATGTGTCCCCACGCTTCATTATTTTTTTAGTCTGTCTAAGCTTAAATCTAAGATGGAATAAGGCAAATTGGAAAACTGTCCAGTTCAAAATTTGACATTCTTTTTGGACACCATGGATGGCACATCCTCAGCTCTAAAGAGCGAAAGGACCAATCTGGGTATTTATCCGCACACAGCTAACAAGTCAACACCCGTGGTGGTACAGGAATGCACAAGTGCATTTTGCCCTAGTTCACACATCCAGGAAGGCATCAGGATAATTGATTAATCAGTTTAAGTAATTATTTAAGAAAAAGAAGTCAAAAGTTCTCTCATTTCAGTCTCACAAATATGAATATTTTCTGATTTCTTTGCTTCTCAATGACAGTCCTCAATGTCTTTGGTTTGCAAACAAGACACCTTGGACTCCAAGAAACATCAACATTTTTTACCATTTTCTGACATTCTATGGACCAAACAAGTACTCGATGAATCGAGAGAACAACTGATCATCGATCAATCATGAAAACAATTGTTAGTTGCAGCCCTACACACAATACTTGGAGTCTGACGAATGGAAGAAAATCTTAAAATCAAGATCCATTAACTGTTACTCATCAAAGTGAAAGCTAACCTTGCTGATGAGGTAACCAGCCCAAGTGGCTGACCAATCAGAGAATTTGCTGCCTCTCTTGCTTAAGTACACTGGCTTCTTCAGTTTGGACCAGTTCACCTCCTTCTGGCTGCTCTTGTACCTGAGGGGAGGGAGTCACAAGAGTTAAAGGGAGAGAGAAAGATGAGTGATGGAAACTGTTTCCTACTGGAGCAATCGTGTTAAGCGGGGTACACACGTAACGATTGACGGGCTGTTTTTGTCCCGATTTTCCTCCTTCCCGACCAAGGACACACAACGCCCGATTATCTCAAGTCTTATACGATTATCTTATCAGATTAGTTGAGGCTGACAATCATAGATATTAAACTTTTTCAATATTTATGACCAAAGATCGTTGTGTGTGGGGAAAGCCAAAAACTCCCAAGTCGGGTTGTGACGTAGAATGGAATGTAGCCAATCAGGAGGCGAGCTGACTGGGGAACGAGGAAGCAGACGTAAACAAATCAACAATAGCTGAGCTGACACGGAAAGTTGGTGAGGAAAGTCTGTGTTCCCGCCGTCTCCAGGATTTTTCCAGTCTTTTCTTATTTTTGGTTCGGGAATTTTCTGTTAAAAATAGTTCCAAGTTCATCATTCCCTCTTCTATGTCCTCTTCCATGTTGCATTTGGTGTTAGCAGGTTGCTGCTATCTGTTGCTGTGTTTCTTCTTCTACATTTTTGTAGATCACGTTTAGTCATGCGAGATTTCTGTCTTGGAGGACCAGATTCTAGATCAGTGGCGGGACAGACTCGTTGTGTGTGGTGAGCTGTGTTGAGATTATCAGAGCACATCACACACAGTACGATTAAAACTGTTCAATGCCTGATTTTTGATCTTCATGTGTGGGCTCTCTAACAGTTAAAAAATCTCTTCACGTTTAACAAATCCTTTGGTGTGTACCCCGCTTTAGACATCTTTAAGTGTATAAAGTTGAATACCTGCTGTTGAGGTGCGGTTCGAGTATTTCCTGAATCTGCTCAGGGAATCTCCTCCACAGACTCCGTCCTGGGGAGTCTGTTCGACCTTCACGGCACTCAAAGATGGATAGAAGCTCCTGCGATGAAGAACAGGAAATTCAGGCACAAGTTGATGATGATGGATTTAAAGAGATTGTATCAGTACAGGTGTGAATTAAGCACACGTGTGTACCTGTATGGCATAAGCAGCAGAGTCCTGCGCTCTCACGTCATCAGCATAAGCCAGAAATGTTCTGGTTAGTTCTGTCAGAAGGTCGTAGCCAAAGTTTTTATCATCAACGCCGCTCTATTTAAAACAGGATATTAAAAAAAACAAAAACTGATATTCTTAGAAGAGTTACACATCCATGTAAAAATAACTTGAGTAGGTTTCATCTTGTCTAGTTTACCACAAAGGTGTTGCGGTCGCCGTGCGTATGTGTGTGTGACAGATCAAGTCGTCCAGGGTCCACAGCCCCCAGCTCCCCCAGACACTCCCCACAAAGCAGCCTGGCCTCGGGGGACGAGTCCTGGCAGCCCTTCAGCAGCACCGACACAAGGCTGGAGATGACCGGCTCCACCGCCTCACTCGCACAAACCTGCCGCAGCAGCCAATCCTGCAACCCAGAAAAAAACAAAAAACATTAAGTGAGTATTTGAGTAAAAAATGTTTGCGAGATAGAATTTGCTTGAGTTTGCTTATGTGTGCGTGTCTTTGTTTCTACCTGGTTGTTGTGCATCATGTCTCTGAGGCTGGTCAGGGCGTGAATCCTGACGTCCACGTTTTCATGTTGAACGGCTCTCATGGAGAGCTGCAGCGCTGCAGCCAGGTCACTGCTGCTGGCTGTCAGCTGTTAGACAAAGAGTTTTACCTCTAAAGATCAGACCTTTTCATCTTCAAACATTAACGTTGTGATCGTGGTCGTCATCCTGTCCTCCATACTGACCTTCTTGTAGTTCTGCAGAACTGTGTGGATGTCTTTCAGCTCAGGATGGTCCGGCAGAAAGTAAATCTCATGGAGGTAATCGTTGACTTCTTCCCTGTAGGAAATAAACTGAATTAAAAAAAAATGCGAAAAGAGGCCACGGTGGAAAGTTTGATCTGTTTTGGGATTTTTTTTGTATTCATTTGGATAGATGGTTTGTTACCTGTTGTCCAGTATCAGGAAGCGGATAATCGCAGCTGTCTCTTTGGGCTGTAGTGGGATCAGAGGGAGCAGTGCAACAATGACGTGACTCAGAAGAGGGCCCAAGTGTGCTGGCTCCAAACTCTTCACAAAACACTCCCACGTCCTGTTTGAAGGATTTTTGAGCAGCAGAGTCACAATTTTCTATTAGTATGCAAACAAACAGAACACAAATAGTCTACTTTATCAATCTATGTCACTGTGATGATGGGTAAATACAAAATTGGGGATGTGGCTTTGCTTTGTATGAGGTTAAATTAAAGAGAGGGTATTGTGCTTGGATTTTAGGGTTCATACTGTCCCTTTGTAACCCTGTTTTAGCTTCTATGTGATTGACTGCTAAAAAAATACTTATTTTTCTCACTCTGGTGTCTTAGAAAATCCTTATTTCAGCCTCTCAAGGCTTCCCCCTTCCACAAACCCCCTTTCCTTTGATTGGCCAGCCCTCTTGAATCCTGTTAGGGGTGGAGCTTTGGGTAGACCTTAGTGTTTAAGGCCCGTCCTCTCATATGAGTCTTTAAGAGATCCTAATGGGATGACCTCACCTCACCTCATTTCAACAAGTCCCATGAAGACCTCGTAAAAGATCGGGTGAAGATCGGATCTTGTTTTTTTTTTTTTTTCAGACAGATTCAGGGATTTCTACCACATATGAATATGTAGCGGTTTGGAAATCTGCACACGTTTAGTCTGAACATCCAGCATTTTATTTTGTATCCATGTTTAAAATACAGGAAAGCAGAATACCCTCTCTTTAAGGTATGAGTCATTAGTGATACCAGAACTATTTTACTATTTAAGTGTAAAAGTTTTGTCATTTGATGCACAGATGCAGTTTTATGAATGTGTGTTTGTACTGACTGGCAGCAGAGCAGAGGGAAGTCCTCTCTGTATCGGAGCCCCGTGCGGAGCGTGGTCATCATCTTGACCCTCACAGAGCTGATGTGTTTGGAGCCCATCAGCCGCATCAGAGCCATCACACTGGTCAGTGCCTGTGAAGGACTACTTGTGAATAACTTTATCACTAAGTAAGAAAAGTTTCAAGTTTCTGATCACACACACCAGCTTCTTGCGGTCCTTCTCTCCTGCGCTGGAGCTCAGCAGCTGCATGTTGAAGAAAGCGAGGATTCCTAAGAGCTTTGGCTGCAGGTAGTCTGCCTGTCACCGTGACGACCAAAGACAGACAAAACAAGGCAAAACAGAAGTTTACTATTTTTTTCCTTTTTTTAAAAAAAAGGTGGAAAAATGCTATTCTGTATCAGCTGTCAAAAAGTACACACCAAGATATCAAAATGATGCAGTGAGATTTGTTTAAAAGCTTTTCTCAATAAAAATGCAACACTACACTAAACTTAAACACGTACCATGCGCTCTGGGGTGGTGATGTCTCTTGGACCCTGGTACGGGTCGTCATTGGATGCAAAGGAAGCCAGGATTGCCAGACCGTTAAACACCTGAACAGAAACATAAACCACGCGCGTGAAAATTAACTACCATAATGATGGATGTCAAAAATGCAGCCAAGTACAGAGGAATAAAGTGAATTTAAAGCCTTTATTCTTAGGATAGTTTGTGTTGACGTGTGAGTCGACCTGTTGGTAGTGCTCTCCCAGGCGCAGCAGCAGCTCGTTGTGGAGACCCTGGAAGTCCTGCCTCAGCAGAGAGCCCAGTTCGATCTCCGTCTCTCTCTGGGAAACCAACAGAAAAAAACAACCTTAAAAGGCATTCACTTCTGATGTTAAACTCCTTTTTTTGTTTTGTTTTAAGCTTTTCGTTTAAAACTCTTCCCTTTTTTGCCTAAAACCAAGAAACAGGATGAACGTGGATTAAATCTGATGATTAAATCTCCTCTTTTTGATTTCTTTTATTTTGCGTTTGAATGTAATGTAGTTCTGATTGTAGCCATACACATTTCTCTGATCAAAAATGACACGAAGATTCATTGAAACGTCTCTAAATTGCAGATTAGTGTGAATCAGAATAACTGGGTTACTACCTGTAGGTAGTGGAAAGCTCTCTCTAACTCCTCCTTTGTGCAGGAACAAACCAGATGACTAAAGATGTACTTAAAGTTGTTGATCAGGATCTCTCTCCTGTTTGCCTTCAGCTCATTGGCCAGAGTACGGATGAGGGCGGAGCCAGTGGAGCTTGCTTTGGCAGCCAGGTAAGGCAGGAGCACCTGGAGAGTTTTCTGCAGAAAGAAGTACGCAAAGAAACATGTAAAAAGTCTGAAACACTCAACATGACCAAGTTTTGCATCTGATTGTGATTTGGCGTTTGACGTACGGTGAGGAAGCGGTGGAGGTCTGGGAAATCAAAAGCGTGCGCTATCTGTGCTAAGATGTCAAGGGCCAGCTCTCTCTGATGGGCTGATTCGCTGCCCTGATCTGGCGTGCTTCTCAAGGCTGACGCATGGCGTGAATGAAGAGACTCCACCAGGAACTGACGGCATAAGAGAAGAAGTGATCAAACTACAACCCCGATTCCAATGAAGTTGGGACGTTATGTAAAACGTAAATAAAACCAGAATACAAATTTGCAAATCCTTTTTGACCTATAAAACATATGCTGCCATCCAAGTCACGTATTATTCAAGGACCTCACTGCTTATTTCAGCAAGACAATGCCAAGACACATTCTGCACATGTTACAACAGTGTGGCTTTGTAGTAAAAGAGTGCAGGTACTAGACTGGCCTGCCTGCAGTCCAGACCTGCCCCCCATCAAAAATGTGTGGCACATTATTATTACCATCCCAGCCCTTAAAAGTAACCCAAATACATTTTTGAGACCTTTCAAAATTGCCTTTATGAGAATTTAAGAGAATTTTAGACATTTTAAGGCCCTAAAATGAAATTACTGCATTTTAAACATAAGACTTTCAAAGACCCCGTGGATACCCTGTAAAAGGAAAGCTGATGTAACAGTGGTAAACATGTCTCTGTCCCAGCTTTTATGGAACGTGTTGCAGGCATCAAATTCAAAATGTGCAAATATTTGCAGAAAACAATAAAGTTTGAAAGATTTCACACCTGACAAATCGGATTCTTGTACTGGCTGAAGAGGGTCTGCAGTTTGAGACCTTTAGCGTTGGCCAGAGCACTGATCTGAGTGTACGCAGCCACAGACACAGAGGAGGACTTGGAGAGGAGACAGTGAAGCAGCCGCAGCAGAGAGAACGACACCAGGCTGCCCTGAGATGCTCTGACAGAAGAGAGAAGACACAGATGCATTCGTGCTTTTTGTCCGCAGAGTGGCTCTCGAAATGGGGATGTAAACTTGAAGGAGTCAGAAGAAGATGCATCAACTTATAGATGCTTTATACGCCCTACACATTTAAAAACATCCAATCTGATCGGCTTCTATAGATTGGCAGAGTAAGAATGCAGCTAGTGTTGTTAAAGGCTTCACAGACCTGCCGATCTCTCCAGTGGTGAGGATCAGAGTGTTGCGCAAGTCGTCGTCTCTGTTGAGTTTAGCGTTGTTGAACGCTTCTTTAAGACGGGCGACCAGGAGCTTGGAAAACATGGCACAAAAACTGTTATTCACACTTTCCTCACTGCAAGAAAAGGAAATCTAAGCAAGTATTCATGTCTTATTTTTAGTAAAAAAATGTCTTTTTAGACTTAATATGAGCCACATTCACCCGACAAGTAAAAAAAAAGTATTATTTCAATTAATTTAAAGGGACTGTGAGGACTTTCTAAGTGATCTTGAAAAAGTCTCACTTCTAGATTCTGCCTGATCATAATCAACAACTTAAAATGAGATTATCAGCAGAGATTATCAGAAGAAAGATCTGTTTTTCTCTGCTGAAAATGATTTTCTGTGATGATAACTTGAAACCCCAAACTAAAGGATAAAACACAAGCTAAATCATAATCTAAAGGATAAAACATGAGCTAAATCCCAATCTAAAGGCTAAACCACAAGCTAAAGGCTAACACATGAGCTAGATCACGATCTTAAGGCTAAAACACAACCTAAATCACAAGTTTTATGCTAAAACATGGGCTAAACCAGAAACTAAAGGCTAAAACACAAGCTAAATCACAATCTAAAGGCTAAAACACATGCTAAATCACAAGCTAAAGGTTAAACCATGAGCTAGATCATGATCTCAAGGCTAAAACATGAGCTAAACGAAAAGCTAAAAGCTAAAACATGAGCTTAATCCCAATCTAAAGGCTAAATCCCGATCGAAAGGCTAAAACACAAGCTAAATCATGATCTTAAGGCTAAAACATGTGCTAAATCTTAAGCTAAAGGCTAAAACATGAGCTAAATCACGAGCTAAAGGCTAAAACACGAGCTAAATCACGAGCTAAAGGCTAAAAGAGCTGCTAAATCACGAGCTTAAGGCTAAAGGTAGTTAAAGATAGGTTTCTGGTCTTGTCTGTTGAATGTGGCTCACATCAAGTATAATGAGGCAATTTTTATTAAAAATAAGGCTAACACTTGATATCAGTTTTTTCAGTGTTTCTTCAACAGATGACTTCAGAGGCTTATCACTAGAACTGCTCACCTCATTCAGAGAGCCCTGCTCAGAGCTTCTGCCGCTCTCTGTCAGCAAGAAACGCACTGATTGGCTGAAATGTATTCTGATCTGTGGATTTGAGTCCTCCATCAGACCAATCAGAGCACAGAGAGCTGCTCGGGAGTCAGTGTCCTCAGCAGCCAGATTCACGTGCTGGCAGAGGTGAGGCAGAGCTTCAAGAAACGCTGGAAAATAAAAAGTAAAATCATAAAATATATCCTGAAGTCAATGAATGTCTCCTGGGCTTGTTGCTATGAGCGCATTGAGAAGAAAAACACCACAAAGTACCTTGTTTGACAACAGTTGGAGCTTGCTGTGCAAGCAGTGGTAAGAAGGGTCGAACAAAACTCGCCCTGAGAGATGGAGAAGTGTTCCCATCATGCTTTGTTGCAAGGCTGATCTGGTGGCAGAGCATTTTAGGACCATGAGAAGAAACATTGAGCTGGGAGAGCTCTGACTGGATACAGCTCAGCTGACCGATGATCCTAGCAAGCTCCTTCTTCACCTGCTCTGAGCCGTCCTGCAGCCTGGAGCTGTGAGGCAGAATATCAGGATGAGTGAATAAAAACGACTAAACAAGATAAAAGTTTGACGTTTCCACAAGGACGTACAGCAGAGTGGTGCCGATGAGGTCATGGTGCGACTTCCCCAGGTGGTGGAGGAGAAGGGGAAAGGCCCTCACCGCCGCCGCTCTCACCACCTCATGCGGACTTTGCAGCAATTCAGAAAACACAAACTCGCGCCACGTCTCGCACACGCTGCGAGGAAGCAGAGCCAGCAGAGACACACAGTCTGCTTGGAGCTCCAGTGCTGGAAAGACACACAAAGTCTGATGTCAATGAAAAGCTTTCAGAGCAGATGAAGAAAAAAATTAAAGGAATAAATAAATAAATAAATAAATAAGAGCGAGGTGAGCCGTACTCACAGAAGCAGAAGCTGAGGCGATCAGATAGAGCAGGAAGCCAGGATGGGAAACTTGAACTCCGATAGGATGAGGCAGACTTGTTCTCAAACACCCAGGGAAGAGAGAGAAGAGCACAAAGTCGCCGCTGGAGCCTGTCATCACTCTGACCGTTCACTTATCACAAACACAGACATGAAAACACATCGTTATGATGGATTGAACTCCAAATGAATTGCTTTGGATTATCGTCAGATAAAAAAACATCAACAAAAATGTACAGTGTGTGTTTTTTCTCCCTACTTGTCAGGTAGAGGACAGAGTCCAGGACCCTGACAGTCGTCTTATAGGCGGACTCAAAGTAGTCCTGGTTTGAAGCAGGTTGAGTTCCTCCTTCCAGCACTGACTGACAGCTTTTCAGCACCCTGCCCAGCGTCTCAACGGGCACCCAGAGCAGAGGAGACGGACTGTTGAGGAAAGGGTGTGCAAGCGAGGTTAGGAAACAGGGTTCCTCACACTCTTTCCCTGAAATTATATGAGGACCTTATTTTTTCTTTTTTAATATCTTGAAATAAGACCCGTTCCTGGACTTGTCTGTTGAATGTGGCTCATATCAAGTATAATATGGCAATTCTTAGTTTAAATAAGACAAAAACACACTTGCTTAGATGTCAGTTTTTTGCAGTGTATGTTTTCCATGACTGGGAAATTGGTCAATCATTTTACAGGTTTTCCAGGACGCATGAGAACCCTGGTAAAAGTAGTTGGCTAAATTCTTTCCTGTATTTTCTCACGTGTGTCTGTGTGTGTGCGTGACACACGTCACCGTCTTTTTCACCTGGTGGGAGATGAGCAGCAAGCCGCCAGGTGCAGGATGAGGCTCAGACCTTCCAGAGCAGTGAGAGTCTGTGCTGATTCAGGTCCATCAGAGTCCAACAAGGTCAGCAGCTCCTCCAGACGTGTGTTCACCGCAGCCCAAACCTCACTGCGTTCACGCATGTCCACCTCACTTTAAGAGACAGAGAATCATCGGGTTATCAGTGATACTTTAGCAGCTCAAGAAAGCGTATCTGAAATTTTGCCTTGGTAGTCTAAGTCCAGGGTTGTTTAAGACCTCTGAGGAGCGCAGATGGCCTAGTGGTCTAGGTTGTGCTACATATCGCAATAGCCCCAGGTTTAAATCTGGCCTGTGGAGACTTTCCAGATGTCACTCCTCATCCTGTTTCCTACTCTATCTACTCTCCTTTCCTCTTAAAATGATTAAAAAAATGACTTAAAAAAAACTTTTGAGAGGACAAGTATATTTGTGTTGATTGCCATGCTTTTCAACCTGAAGATCAAGGAACTTTGAGTTCCAGGAACTACTCTTTGAGGAACTATACTGTCCCTGTGGCCCATTGCTGTGTGTGTTTCCACCGCAGATATCTTTTTTACTCACTCTGCTGATTTTTTTGCCCTTTTGGCGGCTGATTTGCAGGATTTCTTCGCAGCAGTCTCTCCATCTTCAGATTTCTGCATCACCAAAGCAGTCTCCGCCTTCAGTGCGGCTTGCAGGAACCCCTCTGCACACTGGGAATCACAAGTTGAACTGATGTCATACAGGGTGCGAGGGATTTAGAAAATAATTTATCTATTTTTTAATTTTTTTAAATAAAAGAGAGGCGTACTTCAGCTTGAATTGCAGTTCCAACATTTTGTGACAGCTCCCTGCAGACCTCTGTGACCCTCTGCCGTCTCAACGATGCAGCACTTTCATAAACAACCGCAACAGATAGCAAGAAGCTGAACAGCAAACACAGAGACTCTGTAACCTCTGCCCCCATCTTGACACCCGATCCTCCAAGAGTACAAACACACTCGAAGGTCTGTGAGAGGTGGATAGGCTCGAAGCATGAGTGAGAGGGCTGAAACACGCAGCGGGTCAGGAGAAGCAGCTCTCCTTCATAGGCGCCGCTCCCTGCGTCAGTGGCGGAGTGCGTTTCCAACAAATGGAGGTAGGCTGTGAAGAACTTGTGGCTCTGGATCTCGGGAAACCCCCCCAGTTCCACCAGCTGCCTCAGTGTCACCATGGAGAGCCTCTTCAGCCTGGTGTTACCATTCCCAAGGAAAGAGCAGGCTGCTTCCCAAGCAGCACGGAGGTCATGACGGGACACGACTCCTCTCAGGGAGTCTGTAAAGACGCCTATTGTCACGGCGGTCAGCGACTCAAGAGCAGCAGGTGAGGAGAGGCTCAGAGGAGAAGGAGTGAGATACGAGGAGCTACAACTGGGCGAGATACTGAAGCATTTAAGTGTTACAGGCCATAAAGTGTGTCCTAGTCCTGAAAGTGTTGTAAGATGAGTGTACAAGACATCACCGAGGTCCTGAGCTAAGAAAATAAACTCCTGCGTGAGGCGAGCGGAGATGAAAGGTGCCCTGACTCTCAGGGTGTGAAGTAAAGAGCACAACACGGCAGAGACACGGCAGTGGATGACATCACAGTCTGGAGCCGCTGCAACGCGAAGCAAACGCACCGCCACCCACATACTGAAGTCTGAATGAAGAAAGGGAGAAGAGAACACCATGAGTGTAAGGGAAAAGAAAATCGCAGTTATTATTATTAAATTAAAAAAAAGAGCATCTCATACCCATACAACTCTGTGTGGTATCTGGATATTCTGCAGGCTGGCAGGAAGGATTGGCGAACATCAGGGAGGAGGATTTGATGATGTGCTGCACAAAATCGAGAAGCATCACACAAGCTGGTTCCGAACTCGACTTCTTATTGAGACCTAGAGCAACTGGAGAAACGCAGACATGCACAAGTTATTTATTAAAAGAATAAAAAGAAGAATTACATATATTTGACACACACCTTTCTTTATCATTAGACAAAACACTGGGTATTTTAGGGGTTTGTCATCCTTTACTCAAACTGGTCTTGAAATTAAAGATCATACTAAAGTGACAACATGATTTAAATTATACAACTGATTTATTGTTATGCCTAAACAACGAAGATATGAAATAGCGAAAGGTGAAGGGTATGGCATTAGAAGTAGCATCAGTCAAACACAGGATACGTTAATTGCGTTGTGTTCAAGCCGCCTGACTCACCGACATCCACATCAGTCAGGATCCTGTCAATGAACTGACACAGGATCTGTCGAGGTTTCTGCACCGCCTGCTCGTACTCAGCAGCACTGGCACTACAAACACAAACACGGTCGTACATTAATTTCGATAACAGAGGGTTGTCGTTTTCGTAACTTAACCCTAAACATCATATAATCGACATGCTGCTACAGTTAGCCTAGCCACCGTGAGCCGATTCCTTACCCAGCAAGCTCCTGGAGAGCCGGTATCATCGCAGACATCTCCAGTCCCTCCATTTCAACTCGGTCTGCGTAGTTCGTCAATTAAAACAACTTCTTCAAGACATAACAGAACTCATAACTCCATTTTTAGACACTTCCACACGTCTACTACATCCTGTCAACTTATCCGAAAAACTTTCCCTCCAAAGTGACGTTTGTGTTTTGGTACGGCAACCAGGAAGGGTCAGAATACCTACAGTTAAAGTCCAAAAGCAAAATAGAGCTTCAGTATGATGTAGTTAGACAGTATGGAAACCAATTTCTGCCGTAAAAGAAAAAAAGAAAAAGTTTAATGAATACGTAAAAAAAATAAAATAATAAAATAAATAAATAAATAAATAAATAAAGAGAAGAAATTAAACTATAACCATTAGATAGTATGTTATGATTATTTATAAGTGTCTTATTATTATGACTTATAAGTCATAATTATGAGATTCAGTTTCATAGTTATGGTCTACATGTGTTCAAGTCCTCTTTTTTTTCTGAAAATCTTTTTTTTTTTTTTTTTTTTTTTCCAGAATTGTTAGACATTAAGAATGGGGTTTTATGTCATGTTTCATGATGATTGACTCAGCTGCTATTCTTGTGTAGAGTTTTTTTTTTTTTAGGGGGGGTAGTAAGATACTTCAGGAAGGAGAGCCAAGAACAGATTAGACTTCCAAAAAAACGAAACGTTTTATTTTTTATTTCTTTTAATTGTTTTGTGGCACTTGGCTCCACACAGATTTTCTTTTGTTAAGACTCTGGCTGCACAATGGTGGCGCTGCTTACGGGGGTGTTTTGGCTTCAAAATCATACAATGCTAAAAGGCGGAGCCACGCTGTCCATTTTATATAAAGTCTATGATGAAAACCTACAAAGTACACTTAAGTTCTATACTTGGGAACAATAGCCTGCTTTTTGTGATTTTTTTTCAGAGCACATTAGACAGAAATACTGGAAACGTGAGAATAAAGCAGTCGTATTGCAAGAAAAAATATTCCTAATGTTTTAAAGCAAACCGTACCTTCTTTTCTTGCTCCGGAATTGACACATGGCTTTAATGAAATATGTTGTAACAACCATGGTGAAAAACATAGTGTATTCTGAAACCAGGCACAATCAACACACAAACACACAGAACTGTGCAGCACTTTCAATAGATTCTTTTTTAATAATTAAATAGCAACATCCAATGCAAAACATTTACATTCATAAGCTGTGTACGTTCTGATTTTGCTTTCTTCTGCTGTGACACAGAGGAAGCCAACACATGTAATGTCCTATTACACAAAATAAAGCAAGAAAACAACAAAAACAACAACAACAACAACAAGGAACTTCTTCTGTAAAATCACCCATGACAAACAAGACATGATCCATCCCAACTCATGAGGGCTTATTGTTTTCATGACAAGATTAGGAGAAAATAAAGAATTGTTCTGCTCTCTGTGCGGTGATCACAGACAAGTTTCAAGTCAAAGAAAAAAAACTGCTGAGGAAAAAAAAATGGGGTGAAGTGTGAGGAAAAAAACATGTTTACATTTTGGTGGTTTGTTATGTTTGTTTTTAGTGGTTGGCCTTTTTCAAACCGTAGCCCATGAGGCTGGCAAACAGCGTCAGCACCATCTTGGGATTCACCTCCACCAAATCATCTGGAAGAGCGTAGACACGAGCTCCAATCTTACGAGCCAATGAGATTGCATACCTGGTAGAAGAACAGGAAGAGGGAGGAGTCAGGAGGCGATAAACTAGAGGCAAAGTCAGAGGAAAGTTTAGACATTTCGTTCATTACTTGGCATTTTCGAGTTTGTCAGTCGGCTTCAGCAACCCTCTATCTCCTCTGTTCACCATGTCCCACTTGACCGTCCCAGGAGCGATGACGTCGATCAGGTCAATCACAGGCAGACTGGTGCTGATCCGGAGATCCTTTAGTAGGAAGGGAAACATGGGTCAACCACAAACTCAACCTTGCGTTAACTCAAACAGTGTGCACTCAAACACACCTTGAAGCTGTTGATTTGTGTGTCTTTGCGTTTCTGGTCCAAAGTGGTGTTGACCCAGTTGAGGATGATCTCATCTCTGACTCTCTCTCCATCACCCAGGTCTGACAGAACTCGCACCGTGTACCTAACAGATGACAGGCAGTAGGTAAAGGCTACCTGTTTGGTGAAAACCACTCAGGTAAACTTAAAGAAAGCACTGAAGTTACGTACCTCCTCATCAGCTGCCAGAGCAGAGCCAGCGTGTGCAGCTGACTCCCCTCGTTCAAGTTTTGTCCTCCAACGCCGACCAAAGAGAAGTGAGCCACGTCCCTGCCCAAATCCACAGCGTAGTTGCAGTTCTCCAGCTGAGGTGTAGGAAGAAAAAGCAACGTAAAATCAGTTTTATTTACAGAACAACTTGTTTTTCTCTGCCCACCAGCTGTGTAAACATACGCACCTTCTTCATATTTGCCCCCAGGTAAGGATAAGGTGGCATGTTGACTTTCTTCCAGTTTACAGGCACATTAACCTGCTCATAGAGCTGCAGGATGATCAAACCATCAATCAGGTCGCTGTAGAGAAGCAAATAAAACACAAAGACTGGCATAAAATTCAGGATATATGGTAATAAAACAGATTTATTCAGCTCTGTCACATGAAATTGTTCTACATTGTAAAATATTCAAAACCTGGGTTTTTATTTCAACGTTATGATGATTTTATGCTTCTTTTATTTGTTAAGTGGTGTTTTTTTTCTTCTACAATTTAAGCAACAAGTACATACAACACAAACAAGGATGTAGACAGAAGGGAACAGCGTGAGTCAATGCCACAAACTGCTTCAAGCCAAAGCAGACACAAGTGCAGACATGCAGAGCTAGAGGCGACGCAGAGGGTATGGAGAAGCTTTTTGATATATTTCGTCACATCGTCACACATAGCAACAGTAACATCATCCCAGTTCCTCAGAACCTTGCATCTTCTCTCGCACCATATAATTAAGTGCAGAGGTTCTCGTAAAAGAATGATTGGCCTCCAACTTTCTCAAAAGTAAAACAGAACTTTGCAGATCAAATTAGTAAGAGTTGCAACATGCTGATGGTTTTCTTTGAACTGCTTTTAGTTGAATTTAAGCTTTAAATCATGCAAACAATGGCTCCTAAACCCCTCCGAGTGGTCACATGCAGCATAAATAATATAGTTATTGTCCGTGTTGTTGCAGATAGTCTGTTTGCTCTTGTAAGCTATCTTTGTCCTCTTTTAAGTTTCTTTTAAAAACACATTTTTATCAATGTGTTTTACTGGAGATTTAAGCTAAGCATGTTTTAATTGCTGAAATGCTGTTTTTTATTTGATTTTATTTTACTTTTAACTTCCTTTGCTTTGACAGTATCGAGGACAAGATCTTAAATCCTTTGTTTTGTTAGCTTAATTGTTTTTAACCTTTTTTGTTTGTTTGTTGTTTTTAGCCTTTTATATACTGTTGTACCCCCTCCCCAATAATAATAATAATAATAATAATAAAAATAAAAATAAAAATAAAAATAAAAATAAAAATAAAAATTATTATTATTATTATTATTATTATTATTATTATTATTATTATTATTATTATTATTATTATTATTATAGCTGCTGTCTCTTTAAGGCTCCCTGCCCCACAAACCCTCGTCTCTCTGATTGGCCAGCGCTTTGAGGCCTCAATGTCAGAGACAAAGCTATGGGCAGATCTTGGTGTTTAAGGCCCTAACCAGATAGCAGATCCTGATGTGATAACCTTGGCCTTTCAGTAATGCTCGTGAAGATCTTGTTAAGGTTTCGCGCTATTTTTAGAATGAACCATCTTTATCATTTTGCAGACAGACTCTGGGATTTCTCCAACATATGAATGTGTAGCAGTTTGAAAATCTGCACCTATCTACTTTGAACACCCAGCATTGTTACTTTGTGTCCGTATTTAAACATGGTAAAGAATTATACCCCCTCTTTTAAAAAAAGGTAACTCTGGGAATGTAAGTATGTATCCTCTCTGCTGATTAGGTGAATCAACACTGATTCCAAACTAATGACTTACCTGTACAGGTAGTTGACATAAGGAGAAACACCCAGAGAGTTCATCCAGTTCCTGAATGTTTTCTCTTCTTTGGTTTCAGCTGGAAGTAAAAAATAGATTAAATTAATGATTAACATGATGAAGGTGTTTTCTGGCACCTGTTCTCACACAGTTACAGTCACCTGATAGGTGTGTTTCAGTTTCAGCCCACAGTAAACCCAGATTTATAGCTGCCATAACTCATCAGACCCTGAAGGTTTTATTTCTTGGACTTTTTTATTGGGCTACGACCTCTTTTTTAATTTGTCTTTCTCCACATTAGAAACAAACCACAGGGGGACCGTGAGAGTTGTGTTCGTGTCTCACCCTCTAAGTGCTCAGTCTGCAGCCCGTTGCTGACGTTACCCCTCTGCAGAGCTGGATGCCTGTTGTACAGATTGGCCACAAATGCCATGTTGAGTTTGCTGTTCCCAGATGTGACGTCATGAGGAGAGACAAACTGTCTGCAGTCCAGCCGAGCCGCCTGTTGCAGCATCAGCTCGGCCCTTCTGTCCAGGTCAAACACCTTCAGATACACAGAAATGAGACGCATTTGTTCAAGCACGATGATCTCATTTCTCACTTTATCACAAACAAACCCACTCACGTTGAGGCCGCTCATGTCGATTTTGGTGCTCATTTTGTAGTCTTTCTGTTCTTGTTCAGCAATCTGGTCCAGCAGGTAGAAGTAGGCTCGTGAGTCCTGCAGTGGCACAGAACATAACAGGGTTACACAACTGTTCAAAAAAAAAAAAAAAAGAATCAGCATATGTTTTTGAGTTTGCCCAGAAATGTACCTTTATATCTTCACTGAAATTGTTGATGGTTTTTGTTCCTGCGTTTTTCAGGTGATAGTTGACCCAGCGGAGGAGCAGCTCCTCAGGGGACAGAGACATCAGACGGTCTAGATGTTCCCCGTCTTCCAAGAGGCCGATTAGACCTGAAGAGTCACTTATCGTTACTTAACTTCATTTGTAAAAACAGTTTGCAAAGATCACACACATCTTGAAGTTATTGCAGTGTGTGTTTATGTGTGTGTGTGTGTGTGTGTGTGTGTGTGTGTGTGCTGACCTTCGTTCCTGCTGATTTCGATGTCAGCAAAAAGGCCAACTTTGATAATCTGCCACAACAGTCCAAGGACCAAGTGGGGTTTCCCGGCCATCAGATCATGGGCGTCAATGCTCACCACCATGCAGCCGATCGCTGAGGCCGAATTCAGAGCCAGGACCAGATTCTCCTACAAATGCAGATGAATTGTGTATGAAACGCACAATCATAATGAGTCAAAACGACAGATTTTAATAACAAAGAATTGGAAAATCATGTTGAGTTCTTTAAACCGCTCAGCAAGGCAACAGCTTCTGCCAAATAATAACTCACTTATTATAAACCAAGCTCAAAGTGGAACTGTGATCTGGAGTCTTTAAAATGTGAATGTCTTATCTGATGTTTCCAACTGCATTGAATATTTTTTTAAATACCTCATACTTTCCTTCTAACAGTGGCTCCTAGAATTTCTTCTTGAACTTTCACTGCATTTAAATAATTTATAACTCAAATATACTCCTAAATGTTAATAAATTAAACATAAAAAGACTTTTATGACTTAGACTTACTATTATAACTCTAATTCTCAAGTTTTTAAACTTACAAGTTTGATGACAGGCTACAAAACGCTGTTTCATAAACAAATGGGTGACATCATGAACATTAAATATGTATATTATACAGACTACAGCATCATCCTGCTTTGTCAAAAATGATTAAAATAGCTCTGAGGAAGAAGAAATATGCCGCCAAATGTACATTTCATGTTAAAGATGTAGGCTAAGTGTTGTTATTGTAAGATTTTTTTGTACATTTGTCTGCTTTAAGATATTTTAAACTTTAAATTATGAGAAACTGAAACATTTTTTTTCTCACACATCTTTTTATTTAGATTTTTAAATCTGTACTTTATGGCTTTTGGGGACATGCTAGTGTAACGTGAAGAGAGCTAGCGTCTCATCCCAGGATGGCAGGTTAGCATCAAGAAAACAAAGGACAGCATGGGAATTTAAACGCACCCATGTGTTGTACAACTAAACATAAACCATAAGATGCCTGGTCTCCACGGCACTATATTCATTTATCACATATGAGAAGTAAACCATAGACATAAAACCTTTAACATAACGTCACTGCTGCGAGTCCTTGGCTGTGTTACAAACTGCGTGCTTCTGCACTTACACTATTTTGAGTGTATGAGTGTGTGTAAAATGTAGCACACTTTGATTTCTCAGCTGGTGCACTCAAAAAAAAAAAAAAAAAAAAAAAAAAAAAGTTGAGTGTGGACACTTCTCACACTCACTGGTCGCCATATTGGCTACACAAAGGAAGGGGCGGGAAAGGATCCAACAATGGCTGATGGTTGAAATCAATGAATAGCAGAGAAACCCCTGTGAGTGTTGTGAAATGTAATTGTAATTTCCGAAAAGTGTGAAGCTGCAGTGTTTGATTTGGGGCATCACTACCCTGTAAGATTTCATGCACTGTGCTAGTTAGTGCAGAGTGTACACAGTGTGTACTTGCAGAAGCAGCACCGAGGTGGCGAGCGCTATTTGGTACTGCCATAGTATAAACAAATCTAGAATCTGACTGATACACAGGTATGGCTTTATTGGTTAAACTAGCACTCACAAAGTTTATTTTCTTCACACTCTGTTTAATTTGCAAAGACATTTGTGACAGACGGAGGGCGCAAAATTGTTATAAAGTGGTGCTTAAAGGCAGGGTTGGTAGTCACGGAAAACTAGCATGAATTTGAATGTAGCAGTTTTCCTGCCATTCTCCAGCATACTTGGATCCCTCTTGGTTATATGCATTGAATCATGGCTGGTGCACACCAGCGAACTGTACGCCCAGGAGGAGGACAGAACAGCAGGATGGTATTTGATTGGTTTGATAAAGTGGATCCCAACGCTAGGATTGGTTGGTGCTTTCCCAGGTTTACTCCTGTTGTAGACAGCAGATATTTTTCGCTCTATTTTAAGAACACATCATGCATTGATTGACATCTGGACATAATGATATTTTTTGGAATGATAAAAACTGTATCTAAATCTGATTACCAACCCTGCCTTTAAAGGTAAACTAACTGGTTTCTATCAGAGAAATAGGTTACACGAGAAAGTAATACAGTATATTGCTGAAAATGTTTCTTTGTATTTGTTATATTATTGGCTCAGAGGGTAGTTATGCACAGCTTGTCTTGGTATTTACAGAGCGAGTGTTGGTTGAGAGCAGATACTCACTGTCATTTTGAAGGTAGTGAGTTTCTTTGTGTTGATGACTCTTTCATCGATGGTGTCAGGCTGAGACAGGTTGATCATTTTGCTGAAAGAGAACAGAAACTGTGAGCAGGGAAACTTGAGCCTGATGTCAGTTCACACGTGTATCAATTGGGTTTGTTACAGCAGCAGCCTCTGTTAAAGTGCTCTGTCTGTCACATGGTAAAACACTCAACCAGATTAAAAGGAGGGAGGGGGCGGGGGCGGTGAGCATTTAAAAAACTAAAATAAATGAGATCATCCCATTCCTGCTTTAACCTCTGATGCAGCAGAAAACACTCAAATAATCCCCACTAATGTATCAGTGAATATCGACATTGTGCTGTTTTATAGTTAGACAAAAAAAGTGAGTTTGCAGAAGTTTGATTTTAAATGTTTCAGGATCAAAAACTCACATTTAAGATGTTTTTATGATCAAAGAATGCAGCAATCAACTAGCTGAGAAGGAAATTTATGGTAAAAATGAATGAAGATTAACTACAAGGTCATCAACAGCAACTTTACTCCATGGAGTCCACCAGGGTGCAGTTGTGGGTCCCCACATTTTTTCCCGTTTACATACTATTATTGCCTTTCTGATTTTATTTCCTCTCTTTTTTTAAACACTTTGTTGCCTTTAAAGGAAAGTACAGGACAAATAATATTAAATAATTTTTATTATTATTACAATCGACATTATTGTAAGTAGTAGTAGATTGTGCACAAAATAATCTGCACTTCTTCTTGGGTAGTCTGTATCAAGGCCTTTTTGATTCAAACAGCTCTCAGAGTCACTTTGTAACTCTGACCTAAAAACTTAAAGCAAAAAGACGTCGGCAGTAGTCTGATAAAGTATATACTTTTAAACAATGATTTACAGCGGCACAAAGAAATGAATGTGTTTCAGCCTTAAAGGCCTTCATCAGCTGTTAATTATTATTTAAAGCTGTATACTTTATCATGAGTGCTTACCATAACAGGATGCCATCACGGACTGAGGCAAAGAGACTTCCATCGTCAGGGTTCATGGGCAGCAGATGCTGGCAGTCTGGATCTTTGGCCAACGCTTTGTTGATCCAGTTTACGAAAGCCACTTTCTCCTCATCTAAACACACACACACACAAACACACACACATAAATATATACATGGATGGGATGACACGTTTATGAAGCAATCTGTATTGGTGTTTGGTGTTTGGTAATTTTTTTATTGGGAATGTCCACTTTTATGCACAGTTTGTGGACAGACATGAACACACACTTTGCAATCTGTCTCTCACCGGAGTAGGAGTGCTGTGTTCCCTCGCTGGAAATTCGTGACGTTCCACCAAAAGAACGAATCCCATCCCTTCTTGTGATGGTTTTCCTGAACGTCTCGCTGAATTCTTTGCTCTTCAGCTCTTGATAGATCTAACATAAATGAGGCTGTGTTACTGTGTGTGACTGAAAAGCATACCCGTATAATTTCTCATAGTCTGCCTCGGAACTCACAGAAACAAATTCCTCAAAGCTGATCTTCTCGTCCTTGTTGGTGTCTCCGGCAATGAAGGTCTCGATGATCTCTCGCACCTTGTACCCCGGCAGGGAGAAACTGGCCTCTCTGAACAGCTCCTGAAGCTCGAAGTCACTCACATAGCCACTGTTATCGATATCTGAGCACAAATAGACACACAAAGACATGAACACACAGATTTAAGAAGTCAATTTGCTGTACAAATATAATCTGGAACTAATGAGCCTGTTGATTATTGGTTAACACAGCATGAAGATGATTAAAGTAAATACAAACAGAAGCCTGGTAACGCTCTGTTAACTGTGTATGCTCATCAAGTAATTTTCCTTTCGTATCCAGGAAGGAACTGTGTCATTTAATCCAGATTAAAGAGTTAATACGGACTGCGATCACTAGATTAGCTTCATAATCACTAAACGTACTAAACGCGTGCAGATTTTTAAACTGCTACGTATTCACAAAATCATCACAAGACTTGATAAAATGATGATCTCATTGCATAAAAATCTGCTAACTGGTCCATGACATGTTGGAGGGACCTCAAACACCAAGGTCTGCCCCCGACAGGCCTCCAAAGGCTGGCCAATCAAAATGAAGGGGGTTTGTTGCACGGGGAGCCTTCAAGTGACAGCAGCTAAAACAAACAAAGCGTTTCAGACAGAGAAAAAGAATTACTAGAGGAACATTTAGATCTTAGGAAAAGTACAATACCCCCTCTTTAAATTAATTTACTTATGTGTGGAATCTTTGCTCAACGCAACAGTGAAGTTATCAGTCAAATGTGACTTTTAACCCTGCATATACTCTCTCCCATCTTATCCCTGCGTCATTATATTTTGATATGCCCTATCATATGCCATATGCTGATAATTACAAAAGGCATCTTCTTTCGATGATAACTTGATGATGATTAACTAATAAAAACTGGCACTCCACATCCCAAGCAATAAAAATCTCTTATCTAAGAGTCATACTTTATGAACGACCGTAAAACTCTCACTCTAGTCAGAACGGCGGTGGGTGCGACTGCAGGGTTGTGTTAGACGTGTGAAACTGACCAATTTTATTAAAGGCGTCTCTGAGATCCTCCAGGTCCTCTCTGGAAATCTGTGTGATGTGATTCTCCATGATAGCAGCTGCTCAGTGCACCTGAAATAACAACACGAATGCACCCATTGAAGACTGGTTTTGCAAGACGGAGCAATATAACAATATAAGTTATAAACTGCAGTGCAGATTAGGGTTTCCACTGTATGCACTGACAAGATTAGGAGTCACGAAGACCAGCAACAGCATTAAAAAAGAAGTTTTTACATTTACACATCAAAATCAGTCATCTTAAAACTACAAATCTAATACTCAGTTATGACTGCTGAGACTTTTATGCACAATGGGTACTTTTATTTAGGTATTTTGATTCAGTTTCTGAGTGATATTCTTTATTTAAAGAATTTCCTCACTTGTGCAAAGTATGCTAGTTTATTTATAACTGGAAACACTCTCCAGGGTCACTTTGTGGCTTCTCAGTAGCGCTCATACACACATAAACACACATTTACATACTTCAAGTTCCCCATAAAACCCCAAAGGTCTTTGCATTTTACTGGTAGCTGAACTTTAGTTTGTTCTTGAGATTACGGTAAAATAAGAATATGAAACAGTGATAAGTACCTTCATAAGATCCTGTGCGGTCCCTCTTCGCCCTGGAAGCTGGATCCTGAAGAGCTGAGATGTCTGGTTATCTGTCCAAGGAGGGGCTACTCAGGAGAGGCACAGATTGGACCTTTGGCCTGCCTGGACCCTGGGACAGGCGTCGTCCGACAGTTAACATTTAACTCCTCAGCTGTGTCATCATGTTATTGTCTGTAGAAAAAAAAAGGTTCATCTCCTTGTCTCTCCTGCACAGAATCTACATATCTGACTAACAACCTACCTGAAGAATAAAAAGCGTGACACGTCCAACACTTTAAAGGTGACGTGCTCAGAACAGTTTGAAAAATAAAAGAAGACTCTTACAAAGGATATTAAATATCATGGGTGTGTTTCACTCTCCCTCTGTCCACATTTTGGCAGCAGGTGTAGCTATGGGACCATTTTCTCTCTGTATTGAAACTATCAGGCAGCCATATCTCTAAAACTGTTGATACAACTTTTTTTATGGCTCTAACTATTGCTCTAACCCTCGTCTTCATTTACAGTTTAACCCCTTTTATGCCAAGTGAGAAGACTGAGATTACTTCTTCTTTAGTCCTAATAGCTTATTATGCTTAACGTAAGCCACACGACACAGTTCTCCCAACAGGCGTGAATTGTGACACATGATTTGGTTTAGGTACCAAACCTATGGAAGCCTGAATTAGACATTGTGTTCACTATTTTTCTGACTGAGTTAATTTTACTTGTCTTTTTTTAAATCTGATCTTATTATCATTATCAGACAAAATGCCTTTCCTACCCTGACATTTGATCTTTTTTTATTATCTTAACATGACAAAGCTTGTTTTCGCAAGATTACAGGATAATCCTGTGGTCTCTGTCATCGCCTACAATGTTGGGGTGTATTAAACATAGTTTGTTTTTGTGCTTTGGGAAAGCAAGATATGATCATTTGATGAGAATCAGCTGAAACGTCTTTTACATTTCATGTTTGTTAGCGACTGCAGGAGTTGGTGAATGCTACATACAAAGTTCAGCTCAGGGCAGATATTGGTTTCCTGTTTTAATCACCATGTAGCTCACACACTCATTCTCAGAGGGAGTAATAAAAAAAAGAAGAGAAAGAAAAAAAAGATGAAATAAGCTATTTTAACTGTCAAATTGAAATAATTAATATAAATCTACAATTCAAATATTGCCTAAGGTGAAAAAATTTGACTAAAATTAACCAGTCAATAACATAAATAATATAAAAATAATATTATAAATACAAATATAAACAGTAAATGTGAAAAAAATGGGTTTTTTTCTTCCTTTCTGAAAACTTTGAAATAAGACTTAAATGTATTTGTTGAATTCTATAGAAGCCCGAGAAGTTCATGATTAAACACTTTTTTCCCCCTCAATTTAAGGAATTGTTTTCTTAAAATCTTGACATACATTTCTCTAATCTTGAGAAAACAAGATTTGTATTTTTCAGATAAGATAATTTATCTTGTTATCTTGAAGGAACAAAGTTTATATTTCCCAAGACCTTTTCAGGCTTCTGAAAATCTAAACATCAAATACAGATTTAAATGCTAAATTAAAATGCTGAACGTGCTCTGTGATCCTAAATATTTAGATGATATTTAAATTCATTCTGTTGCCTCAAGGAAGTACCAAAATAAAACTCTAATGTTTGTATTTATTACTAAAAAATGTTATTTTTATATTGATTTTAAAATTAACAGTGGCAATATCTTAGTGTTGTTTTTCATCACAAAAAAAAACAAAAAAATGCGATATAGATCCTGCAGTGACCCTGCAAAACTCACACCGAGTTTTCATGAAGTTTTCAGGCTAAATATGGAGAAATGTTGCTGTTATTATCAGATGGTGTCCCATCCCTGGATGTTACTCTAGCTCATATTTTATCATACTTTAAAATATTGATGTTTTTTAGGGATTCACTACTGTAACTATCACATTTTCTCTTGGGGAATTTTACTCTCACTCTCTCACATCGTCTAAATAAGAAATGGGATTCTCTTAAAGGATCATGCAAAAGCAAATAAATAAATGTAAGTAAATAAAGCTGGGTGCTGTTGGCTGTGAGATAGACGGAGAAAATTAAGTATAAAGTGGAAAATGTCTGAATCTTGTGTTGAAACAATGTCTGGCGTCTTTCGTCATGTATTCAGTGGACCTGCTCACATTTTGCATCTCTGTCCGACATGTTTAAATCATGAGGCTTGTGTTTGCCTGCATGGTGTGCCTCAGAGTCACACAATGCCCTGTAACCTGAGGCACACAGCCAACTGCTTCACTTAGAGTAAACTGTCCCAACTGCAGCGCTTAAACTCTTTATTCTAACACTCACAAAATTCTGAAGCATAAAAATGTTTTTCTTTTGTTTCAAACATAAAGAGGATCATTTTCTTTGTGACTCCCAAATCATATTTTTCAACCAGTGTGTTTGGGACAGGAACCCCTGAGGCAACATTTCTCTTTTGCTATCAGAAAAGGTAAACTTTACATTTTGCTGCAGCCTGTTTGAGATATACAAATGATAAGGAAAAAAACAGAAGTAAGGAGCTTACATTCAGTCCTAGGCAGGCTGAAGGGCTTACAGTCCAAAGCAGGGCCAGTCCAAAGTAGAAAATCAGCTTGTTGCGGAGTAGTTTTGGGCCTCTTTCTTCCTTAGGCACGTTTTCCAGCCCCTCCTTTTCACTTCTTTTAAATTAACCCTTTCCCTCTACTCTTTTTTTTGTATCTTACTGGTTTCTGCTGTTTTTACCTCACAAAAAGGCTGATCCAGTGGACAAAAATCAGCCAAATCAAAAAGGCGACACTGCATAAAATTTGCCTCACTTTCCCCTCCACGACGGTTTACTCCTAAGTCACACAGAATCTACTTTCAGCCTCTGTATCAACAAAACTCCAGCCTCCATCTTCATCTCTCCCCATCAGGTCTTTTCTTCCTCAGACACCTGATCAGCCTGGTTTCACTCAGTGACTGTGAGCAGCTCTCAGGTTACCCTCTCCTCTTCATGGCGCTCCACCTCTGAATATCCGTGCTGACCAGCCGCAGGTTTTTGGTGATAGACCCTGAGCCAGGATCAGTTGTGGGTGTAAAATTGTAACAGCTGGGTAAAGACTTTCTCATAAGCCTCCTGCATAATTCACTGGAAGATTAGAGCACATGCGCAGGACAGAGAGTTAAAAGAAAACAAAACAATGTACACAGAAAATCATACTGAATGTATGAATGAATGAGGAGTTCATGTTCCTTTTTTGTTGGTTTAGACAGAGATTTAAAGCATCATTTATTTCCTGCCCTGGTTTAGGAAAATATAATCAGTCTAATCTACAGTTTAAACCAAACAAACACGACTAACTTTTCTAAGATAATAATAAAATGAAAAAAAAAAACCCAAAAAACTCCATTTTGTATTTTTAATGAAGCAACAGATGGTTGAGATCTGATCCTTCCATCCTCGCACCATCCAAGTCTGTGTTCTTGCAGCGTTTTGAGCTTCTCTAGCTGTGATGTGGACTTGTGACCACTCAGAGGCAGTGCTGTGCCAAGATGATGGACAACTGACCTCCTCATAGAAATAAAACCTGTTGTGTGAGTCATTCTCAGCAAACAAGACATGGGTGATGTGTTTTATAAAACTTTATTTCAATTTTGACAGTTTCTTCTAAAAAAAGAAAAGAAATATAAACAAACAACTCCAACATGTAAACAGAATTGTCTTATTCTGCTTAGTTTCTCTTCTTTTTTAATTAAAGTAAAATTACTCTGCCCCCTAACCTCAACTAATTTATTGATCTGTAACAACCTGATTTTATTTGCTTGTCCTCTATTGTTGTCTGTACCTTGGCACCTTTGCAAATGAGGGTTCTTCCTCAGCCCCCTCCCTCCAAAGGATTTAAATTAAATTTGTTTGTTTATTTGGATCCCCATTAGCTACCACCATGGTCGCATTTACTCTTCCTTAGGTCACTCATACAAATCAGTAATTGAAATCTTCACAGATAACAATAATAATAATAATAATAATAATAATAATAATAATAATAATAATAATAATAATAATAAAATAGATAGATAAATAAATAATGTGTAATGAAATGCCTGATATTTTCTTGTTTTATGCATTTGTTCTTTCTTACTTTTTTTTTTTTTTTAGATTTAAAGAAAGTATTTTTGCACAAAAATCAAATGAACAAAAGATGCCGATCCAGGCGTAGATTTTTTTTTTTTGCTGTGTCGTATTTTTCCCATCACAAATGATCGAGTTAAACCGAAGAGAGGGAGAGAGAAAGTTTAAGGGGGCGTGTCGGCCATCAATGGTCACATGACCCGGAAAATGTGGGACTTGATCGCGGTGTTGGACTGCTCCCAGCTGCTGAAGCTCTGCCCTTCGCAGTGCAAGCTCTCCATACTCCCCATCACGACCCCGGCTCCCCCGGCGGACTCTCCTCAGCGCACCATGTCGGGTAAGTAACCCTGGGACTTGGCTAACACTCACAGCCTCCTCACTGACACCGGAACCCGGCCTTTGCGGGCCGGACCGGACTGGTGCTGCACGGACCGCGTTGTTCTCACGGAATATCGCGAATATAAATTTGAAAACGTTGCGTACACAATGCTGCAACACAAAATATTCGCTTATTGCGGGAGAGATTTTAAACCAATGCATAACTGTGATAACGCTTTAACACCTGTGTTTCTTATTGAAAGGGTTTGATGGGTTTCATTTTACGAGTTGATGCAGCGGTTTGGACCACAGTGAAGCTGTCCATAAAACAAAACAGAACATCCGGTGAAAAATTTCAAAGTTAAACAGATTTTAAAGCAACTGGTGTTGAGTAACAGAGAAAACTAAACATCTATTTTGAGATTAATAGAAAAAAAATCTGTTTCATTTCTTAAACATATTTTTAATAATATTCATCCAAACCTCACTTTATTATTTTTAATGTCTTTGGTTTACTACAATAAACTGATTTTAAGGCCAATACTGATCCCAAAATTTGAGAAAGGTAATGCCGGTGTAAAATATTTTACACATTAAACAGGATACGAGTGATGTCCCTTTAAGATGTGGCTTGTTATCCAACACTCTCAATGTATGTGGTATATTTAGCCATTTAATGCTGGTAGATATTAGTCAGGCTGTGATGTCTGATATAATAAGTAATATGAGAGTAGAAGTGTGAGATTGCGTAATTTTTTCAGCACAGTTAATTTCTCCATTTTACTATTTGCTAAGCTTAGCTACGCAAAGCTAATTCAAGACAGTTGTGAAAGACTGATTTTGTTTGACCAACTTTGAGCTACGAAGACTCAAAATATTACACAATTTCACTAAGTAAGACTTGTACAATTACATAATAGTGGCCAACCCTAGCTTTAGTGTTGCTAAGTTGAAAAACAATGATTTTAGCTTCTATATAGTTTGTTTTCTTAGTTTTTCATTA
The DNA here is from genome assembly GCA_030710495.1 of Labroides dimidiatus. Taxonomy (NCBI): domain Eukaryota; kingdom Metazoa; phylum Chordata; class Actinopteri; order Labriformes; family Labridae; genus Labroides; species Labroides dimidiatus. The sequence goes on along the minus strand of CM061156.1, from coordinate 7,613,299 downwards.
AAAAATATATATAATTCAGTTTGAGACTTGATTGGGCTCAAAACTGGAGATCAGAGATGCCCTCTTAGATGTTATTATAGTAAGACGACAAAACATTTATTCTTTTTAGACCTACTTCTAGATTCTACAGAAATGTTGAGAAATTTGTTTGACTGTAAATTGATCTTAAAGCATTTAAAAGTCATGCCTCTTACAAAACTTTTAAAATTAAAAAAATGTGTCAGCTTTTACTGTTACAGAAAAGTACCACTAAATTTACACATCATCTGAGTATCTTATCCTTACTTGAAGTTCCATCATTTATAACAGCAATTATTAGTTTTATTTTGTTAGGACAACGCTGCTAACTTCCTGTGTTAATGCAGTTTTTCTTTTTAATGTTCTTGTTTCTCAGTGCCTACGTGCAACACTGTGTGTAGCCTGCAAGTTTTTTTTCTGGTACTATTAAAGGCTTTGTTTGTTTCACCTAATGTGACACCATGATAGCATGTGCTCACGAGATAAAGAATTTTTAATTTTGAGTAGACAGTAACACTATTAATAAAATATTAGTTCAAAATAACGCAATTTTACATTCTAGGATACATAAATAACGGTAATGAATGGATTTTTTACTCTAAATATTTTGGAATTTCGCACGCAAACTAAAGAAAATATACAGCTGATTTATATGTATGTCTATTTCTCAAGACATTTTTTCCTACGTTTAAATTACATATTATTAGCTTGACTATTTCTGACATAAATGATTTAATTTTATGTATTAAATGAATTAATAAGCATATATTTTGAGGGTTATCATACCCAGAGATGAAAAAGCTTAGCCATAGATAAAGATAACAGTGTGGGAACACACCACATGCTTCCTGTACAGCCCTGTAGGCGAGACAGGCGTCTCATTCTTTTGATAGTCGGTTTATAATACCTCCACAAAGACCCTAGCAACCGTTTAGCTCTGTCACTCTGATCAGGTTTCCCAGAAGCCCCCTGTAACAAACTCTTGGCATGATGAAGTGTGTCTGCTGGCTCTGGGCCTACTCTCACTCCAGTAGCAACACAGTGGGCCTCCTGCTCTCATGTTAATATATGCATGATTGGAGGGGGGCAGGGGGTGATCTAATTAGACAAAGTTCCCTCAATAGAGTCTGCAGACAGATTGAGCGTTGACCAGCACACTGGTTCCTCTGTACTCTGTAGTGACATGGCAACAAGTTTTGAATGGATGCTCCTGAAGTTGAAGTTGCTCATTGCACAATCATGGCAACATAAAGATGAGTTTGTCAATGCATCATCTCGCCCCTCTCGCTGAGGTTGAGGTTGCTTATTTTAGCCAGCGTCTTGCATACCTTTATCTGCGGGACAGTGTGTGTTTGTGCCAAAGGTCAGAATGTTCAGTTGACGTCCAGGTGAGGAACAATGCCTCAGTTTAGACCTCAGGTCATGCTGTCAAAGATTAGATTGTACAAGTCGCAGCATGATGAGACACAGAAGAATGTAACGTTGTGACGTTACAAGGACGGCTGGTTGTTCAGGTGAAAGAAATAGTGATACATCTCAGTATTGTGATGTATTCTTGTGCAGGTTCTCTCATAGACGGCACTAAATTGGTATTAAAATTTTACACGTATCAACAATTTGTTTAAAATTTATATTTAATTATATTTTTTTTCTGCATTGAAGCACACTTAGATTTCTGATTACATAAAAACATTGGTGTGTATTTTTTTAATTGAAAAATTTTATTTATTTTTAACTTAACTACTGACGTAGTATAAAAATTACCAGCAAAACTTTATCTTAAAATATCTGATGAACTTGCTGCAAATTTGCCAAAAAAGTCCTGAAAGTTTTTTTGTCCTTTATGTTTTAACCATCATTATAAATTGGAGTGTTCTCAGATTTTCAATAAAATAAAGTTTGAATCTCAACGTACACGCTGCAAAGTCAGCTTCTACTATTAAATTAATTAATTAATTAATTGTAAAAAATATAAAAGGAAACGGGTTGAATCTGATATAAAACCACTCAAAAAGAAAAAAAAGTTTTCCATATTTCTCTGTTGTTGAAAGACCCTGAAGTGACAAACTCAGGTTAACGATGGTATCAGTGGCGGCAGATTAATTTAAGAAACACATATGTGCACATAGGTAGCCTGATTTTCTATCAGTCAGCTAAATTAATTATCTTTTTAATTATTGTTATTATAGGAAAAAGGAAAATGTTATTTAGGATTTCATGGTGGCTGTTAAGATTGCCACCCCTGGCTCCGCCCCTGTGTGAAACTGAAACTTGCATGAATTGTATCAACACAGCTGTTGTTGATCTTGTTCCAAAGCTTGCTCAACTTGTCACCTGCTGCTGCCCACAGTGGCCATCAGTTTCACCAACATGTCACCACTTTCTCTGGCTGTTGTGTTGTCCTAGATATCATGTTTGATGACCACGGACTTCTTATAAATCTGATTTTATGACAGGAATGGAATGTTCTTTGCAGGCTGCGATGAATCACTAAAATAATCTTAAAAACATTCTTTTCTCATTGGATAACCTCTAGTTTTCAAAGACGATGCACACGAGATCGATTTTGTGTTTTGAAAAGACGACAGCTCCCTGGACTGATGAAGACTTGGAGAAGGGAGAATGACCAACATGTTAACAAGTCGGTATCATTACCTCATGATGCTTTTTTGTTCCCCAAGCAGACCAAGCTTTTGTGACGCTTGCCACAAACGACAACTATGCCAAGGGAGCGATGGTTCTCGGACAGTCGCTACGAAATCACAAAACGACCAAGAAACTGGTTGTGCTCATCGGAACTCATGTGGCAGAGCCCTGCAAGTAAACCAGAGCATTATTACAACAGATTATGTATAATATGCAGTCATCAGTGGTTTACATTGTGCCCCATGTGTTACAGAGAAGTACTGGGCTCCATTTTTGACGAGGTGTGTATGGTGGATGTGATGGACTCCTGTGATGCAGCTCACCTGGCCCTGATGAAGCGACCAGACCTGGGAGTGACGTTCACCAAACTGCACTGCTGGACTCTGACACAATACAACAAGTGTGTGTTCATTGACGCAGACACACTGGTGAGGGAACACACTTACGCTGTTTGAAAGTACATGTTCTTTCTTTTTTTTTTTTCAAAGTCATCATCCTTTGCTAACCGAACGAAACAGATAAGTTTTGCAAACAATTTTTAACTTTATAATTTTTAACACTTTCAACTTAAAGAGGGGGTATTTTGTTTTTGTTTAGTCTTTATACTGTCCCCATTGTAGTTTTACATGATTTACAGCTAAAAAAAAAATTCCTCACACCAGTGTTTAAGGAAACCCTAATTTCGACCTCTGTCTGAAACTGTTGTTTAAGCTACTGTCTCTTTAAGACTCTGTACTCCAAACAACCCCTTCCCTCTGATTGGCCAGTCCTCTGGAGGCACTACCGGGGCAGAGCTTTGGCCAGACCTTGGTGTTTGAGGCCCATCTCTTAAATGTGTTGTGAACCAGTTAGGAGATACTTATGTGATGATGTCATTATTTCAGCAAGTATTGTACTACTTTTTTTATTTTAAAGATTGGAACATTTTGAGCAGTATACAGATAGATTCAGGGATTTTGACATAGCGAATCATTACTTTATATCCATGTTTAAAATTTTGGAAAGCATAATACCCCCTCTTTAAAAAGCACAACCTGTTGTGGGTTTCTAGACGTGTATTTGCTCCAAATGTTTTGGTTCTGTTGCTAAATTATAAATGAAATTGATTGATTGACCTAAAACATCTGAAATGTATCAGCTGGTAATGTTAATGGACACTTGATCGATCTTTATGTAACATCTCTTTGAAATGCTTCCAGGTGCTTGACAATGTCGACGAACTCTTTGAGAGAGAGGAGCTATCTGCAGCACCAGATCCTGGCTGGCCGGACTGTTTCAACTCCGGGGTTTTTGTCTTCAGGCCGTCCAATGAGACGCACGAGAAGCTGATGACGTTCTGCAATGAAAATGGCAGCTTTGATGGTGAGGTTTCCGAAAATATAGGACCATCTGACACCAACCTTCCTACCCTCCTACCCTCCTACCCTACGCCAGCAGTTTTAGGCATTAAAGTGCAAAAAGAGGCATTGGTGCTAACTATAGCCGGTTTCATAGCTAGCTTAAGAAATTCCCACAGGAGCTTTGAATTACAGACATAAATCTCTAAAAACAAAATGTAATCCAATACTCTGTCTGCTTTTATCTGATGACAGCTAACAAACAGATAACCGATACCTGCTCATAAATAACCTCAGCAGACTTTAAACAATGACAGTCACTCAGAAGGGGAAGGCCCTGGCTGGCCCGGATATCGAAATCACTTATCCGCTGGCTCCTCTGGAAGCAGAGCTCAGAGCCCAAAGAGCTTAATCATCATCAGATGATAGTTCATGACAAGTTAGACAACGTTTTTGTTTTTTTGAATGAATGACTGAACGAGTTCTCGAGTGTGTCTGATATTTGTAATTTTCTGTCTGCACCTTGTTGAGCTGAGTAACAAAAATAAGCTCCTGCAACCCCCGTCTTATACGCAGACACACACTCACATGTGTCCTAATGTCAACCCTGACTCAGTGGAGCCGTGTCCTCACACCACCTGCTCACCCCTGCCCTTTAAGGGCTATTTAACACCATGTCGCATACATGTGCCATCTGCCTGTGAGGGTATGAATGAGTTTCCTCCTCTGAAGTAATGTTTGGTATGTGTGAGGCATGTGCTGATCATTTTTCTCTTCTTTAGAAACAAAATATGTCTAAATATGTCAGTCTGATCCTCTTTGTGTGTGTGTGTGTATGTGTGTGTGTGTGTCTGTGTGTGTGTGTGTGTGTGTGTGTGTGTGTGTACAGGTGGAGATCAGGGAGTCCTCAACAGTTTCTTCGACACTTGGGCGACGGCAGACATTTCCAAACACCTTCCCTTCATCTACAACCTCAGCAGTATCTCCATCTACTCCTACCTGCCAGCTTTCAAACAGTCAGTACACACACACACACACACACACACACACACACTTACACACACACACACACACACACACACACTTACACACACACACTTACACACACTTACACAAACATTATCAGGTCAACTGGTTGTCTTTTTGTGTTAATATGTCACTACGTGTGCAGATTTTGTTGCAAACTTTGGCTGTTTGTGTGTCGTAAGGTGCAAAGCTTATCCAAGGTCAGTTCATAGGGTGTGTATTTGTGTGTCTGCGGCCCGCCGGGTGTTGAATTACGAGAAGCTGACGAAAGTCGGAGCAAGCTGGACAGTGGACACTGAAGGAGAGGAACGGAAAGGGCTGCTGAAGTCAAACGTTTATACTTTTTATGTGAAATTCTGTCGTATTTTGTGTCCTGTTAAGGGAAAAAATGTTTAAAAGTGTCTTAGCAGCTGAGCAGGTTTGGAGGGGTCTGAAACCTGAGCGGTCAGAGGCAGAAAGTTGTCACACAGGCCTGAAACAAACCCTCAAGTCTGACAAACTTGTTTTGGAAAAGAAAGCAGAGTCAGGGGGTAAAAATAGCATCCAGACTTGTGATAGTAAATATGAAACCTGTCCTGGACTTCCTGGTTGTGCTCACACACTTCACCTCACCGATGAGCGATTACGACATACATTTTGGATGCATGGATGTGTCCTCGTTGACCTTCAGTTGATGTGGTGTATTTTGTTGGCCTAAGGTGCCAAACGGGACCCCCTCCCCCTCACTACCTTCTCTCCTGAATGGACTTTGTAATTGTGACACTGCTGCCTGTGTTTCTGTGGCCTATTTAACAAGATCTATCCGCAGACACTGCTGTTCGATTTAGAGCAACATCCTGTTTTGCGAAAATGTTACTACTCACAAATTGCAGACAGATGTCCATCAGTGCTCTTGCAAAGAGTTTCAGAAAAGACTTTGTGGTAACGTTTTGAGAAGTGTGATCCAATTGGGATCCAACTACCTCAAAGTCAGTTTTTCTGGAATAACAAGAAGCAGTGAGTTGCTCTGACTATCTTTAAATCTCATCTATTCCGCCCCCGCCCAACATCTCTGACTGCCGTCCATTTCATCTTATCTTTTTAAGTTAATTTTTTTCAAGCTTTTGTATTTTTATATATCTTTTCAACTGTTGTTGAAGTGTTTTTAACCTTTGGTGCTTTGAAAGACGCCTTGAAATAAAATGTATTACCATTATTCTGCATTTCAGATCCATCATGTTATTTCGTAAATATCCGCTCATCCAGTCTTTTTCCGCAGGTACGGCCGCAACGCCAAGATCGTGCACTTCCTGGGCAAAGTGAAGCCGTGGCACCACACCTACGATGCGCAGAGAGGAGAGGTCAGAGGTCACTCCCAGCCGGCTGACTTGTGCCAACTGCACCCGGACTACCTGCTCATGTGGTGGCAGCTGTACGCCAAAGCTGTGGTGCCTGTACTGCAGACGGCCTACGGGGAGACTCCCTTCAACAGCGGCTTCTTTGACGCCAACGAGGATGTATGTCAGCGTTTGTAGTTTCAGAAAGGAGAGTGTGTGTGTGTCCAGGTGTGCTTGTGGTGTAATGTGTGCTGATAAGCCTGTTGCATAACCAGAATGACCTGCATGTGTGGAAATCTCTTGTTTTGAAGTGAACCTTTCCTCCTTCTCCTTCAAATTTTAAAACCAGGAGCGGAAAATGTTGCACGTAAAACGTTTTTCTGAATCGCTCCGTAACTTTGCAAGATTTTTATTTCATCACAGCAACAAGGAAAAGTGGATTATTTCCACATTCTTCCGCACCAAAAAGTTGCGTATACACTGGTGTTTCCAGTCCTGTCAGTGGTTAAATGTTCATGAGAAGCAGGAAGTTGTGTGTGTGTGTGTGTGTGTTTTTGTGTGTTGTAACATGACTGTAGTGAAAGAGTTGTCCGGTCATAAAAGGATGACAGTAAAAACCTGATGTTGTGCCATCATGTGTCACTTTGACAAGTTTTTACAAGCAGCTTTGTGGAAAAAGCTGAAGTGTGCTGGCTCTGTGATCAGAAATACACTGTAAAAAAAATGAAATCCAAGCAATTTTTTTTTGTCTTATTTTAAGTGAAAATCGTCTTATTATACTTGAAACTGACAAATCAAGAGACATGCGTTTTTTCAAGATATTAAAAGATAAAAAATGAGGTCTTGCTTGTAATAAGTAAAAAATTAAAGTAAAGGTAAAAGATTTTTTTTTTACTTGTTACAATCAATCCAGACCTCATTTTATCTTTTAATATCTTGAAAATAAGACTCAGGATTGTTCAGGCGAATGTGGCTCAGATTAGGTTTAAAAATAAGTTTTACTAAAGTTTTTTTTGTGTATTTATGTAGTCATTTGTTTAATTAAGCAGAAAGTGTGTATGTGTGTGTGTCTGCTGCAGGGAGATTGACTCCTCTCTTCTCTTATCTGAGAGTGTGTTTCAAAGCGTCTCATCTGGACTTTGAGTCTCTTTCGTGAACCGATCGTTTCTGTACTGTGAAAAAAAAAGCACATGTAGCCAAGCGTGGCAGGAGTTGGAGAAAGCTTTCCTTATAAAGTATTGCTCATTTGATGAATCATTCATTCTCTCTCTCTCTCTCTATCTCCCTCCTTGTCTCTCTGTCACACAGGCCAAACACGAGGAAGTGAGCGGCGAGCAGGCGGCGCCCTTTGCTCCCCCTCCTCAGAAAGTCTCATCAGAGGAAAGGAAGCAGCGCTGGGAAGCGGGCCAGATCGACTACATGGGAGACGACTCCTTCGCCAACATCGAGCGAAAGCTCGACTCCTTCCTCAAGTAGCGTTCAGGGAGAGGGAGTGCGACGGACAGAGAGAGCGCCAGTCACAGCTCTTTGTGGGCGGGGATTCAAGCACTGCTCGGCCAATCACAGGGGGTGCTCCATTAGCAGGTGACTGGATGAAAGCCTCTGAGCAACTTTGAGCCTCACTCTCTGCATCCTGTCAGCGTGTGTGAATGACAGAGAGCATAAGTCTGACACAGCGTCCATGTAACTTTCAGTTTTACTCTAAAAGGAGGAGTCTGACAGCTCGGGGGGGATTCTTCTCTACTTTCTTACAGCGTTAGATCAGATTAAGATAAAGTTCACAGGCCTGTGGGGAAACTTGGCTCACTTAACTTTCTGTACACAAGCCTGAGGGCAAATGATGAAGATTTTTTTGCGTAATCCCGAAAATGTTAACCGTCTGCCCAGAATGCCAAAAAGTCTGCCTGCGATGAAGTGCAGCTCTCCCTTCTCTCCTTCACAGAGTTTGATGTAAACTTTGATTTTTACCTGGTCAAATATCTCAGCAGATTAAACATAGTGCTGCAGTTAAAGAATAATTCGCTAGCAAGGACCACGCATCAACATAACGTTTAAAGTGTTTATTAACGAAACAAATTAGAATATGGTGACTGTGACGTAGACGTTGTGGGGAAGCTTCGAGAAGGAGCCCGCCGTAGCTCCCGGGCACGACAGACCCCCTTTTATCAGGAGCCTGAGGAGAAAGAAGAAAAAGAAAGACCAAAGAAAGAGGAGGGGGGGGTCGTATGAAACGAGAACAAACAGGACATACTGGGTTAGGAGGGTTTAGGTTTAAATACCGGAAGGGGTGAGGCTGAGGCGTGGTCCTGCTCCTGAAACTCTGCTAAAAGCTCCTCTACGTAAAATGAAAGCAGTGTTTGAATTTGCTCAAACTAGCATCAGGGCTAAAAAAAACCAGCTACTCCTGTTGTTGCCTTTTCAAAGTTCTCCAGCTAACGTGTTACATGTTGAACCAAAGAGTTTCTGATTTAAAAAAAATCTGATCAGCTACTGACCAGAGATCAGCCAAACAGCTGCAGTCACGTTACTGTTTTTAATCAGTCAGTAACTGATGCAATTTAACAAAGTACAAAACGTACACCAAGTAAAGAAGAAAAAATACAAAAATTACACAAAAAGCTACTTAATTACAGTAACTGGAGTAAATGTAATAAGTTATTTGACATCAACACAGACATCCTCTTGAGAGAAAGTAAGAAAGTGTATTTCCCAAACGTCAGACTTCTCCTTTTCAGTTTTCTTGTGCTGATCATGTCTTCCAAACCTGTGGAAACTTTCAGCAACAGAAACTTAAACTCACCACAGGAAAGCAAAGCCTGTGCCTGAACAGAAATCCTTGTTTTAAAAGTTTGTATTTTTTTTTTAACCACAACTTCTCTCCCGCAATAACTCGCTCTATCCAAACCACCTTGAAGCGGATGTTCGGCTGGCTCACGCCTCCTCTTACGATCCTGTCTGTTTGTCAGCCAGTCCTGGAGATCCTGCTTTGATAACGGCATTTATCTCACCTCGGTTCACAAATGAACATCCTTACCTGTGCCTCTGACACTCACCAGCTCCCCCATGACTTCAGCTTCGTGACGTCCAGTGTTGTTTTAGGATCAGGGTTGGTTTGTGTATTTGCATGGCACAGGGCTCAAAAAGTGGGTCAGTAATGAAGTATTTCCAGCCGCATCCTGAAGTGATGTTGATAGTCTTGTATGTATTTATGTGCTTCTCTGACATATCCTCTACGCCTGCCCTGCATGTTCAGTTCCTGCTGGTTCTTCATCCGTATATCTGTGTCACGACCTTTCATCAGTTCCCATCTCTAGTGTTGCCAGCTGCCTTATCGCACTGTTTACAAAACCTCAACTACTGTAACCGCTGCTAGTAGCACAACTTCTCTGATCTCTTCCTTTCCTGATACCACTGCCTTCTTTATTTCACTCCAGCTGTGTGCCCTTAGACTTTACTGTTATTTTAAGCTACTACCAGCACTGATATTACTTCCCTCACTCCGTTTAGCACACTCCTACAAGAGGCTGGCATAGCTGGGAGCAAAGTCCATGTGTGTTTCTTTTGACCTGCAAAATCTGATGGATGCATGAGTATGGAAGTGAAATCTAACTGTTGAGAACAGGTCCATCATGTTTCCCAGCTGTTAACTGTAAATCCCTGTGGAATATTGAATAAAGAGCGGGTGAAACCACTTTTTATACGCCTTTTTATCCACGAATGTAACTTTTTAAAACTCCATAACATTTTGATTGGAAATAGTGCTGGAATTGTAAAAAAAAAAAAAAAAAAAAAAAAAAAGGTTAGGCCAGTACGCGTTCCTAATAAAGTCAGAATTTGGTCTTTTTTCCTCTGCATTCTGATTTTAAAGAGGGGGTATTCTTGCTTCCCCATACATTAAACATGGGTATAAAATAATGCTGGATTTTCATGTACAAATTTTCAGACTGTTACATATTCATATGTTGTAGAAATCCCAGAATCTGTCTGTAAGTTGCTCAAAATGTTCCTTTGTAGAAATAGCACAAGATCTTAATAAAACTTGCTAAAATGATGAGGTCATCACATAAGGATCTCTTATCTAAATTATGATACATTGGGTGGACAGGCCTCAAACACTAAGGCCCCGTTTACTTTACAATGGTTTTGGGATGATACACAAAGATATTGTTGCGCCCTGACCAAATGTGCATCTGTTGCTCCACTTCTGCAATCAGCGGGGACACAGTCAATATATATACCAGACGATCAGCCCATATCTTCTTCTGTGGAGAGCTACCAAAAGACTCCACAGTTATATCGCCACCTACAGGCCTGGCATGCATACTACAGCATTTTCAGTCCCTCAATGTTACCGTGTAAACAGATTTTTTTCACTGCTTTTTTAATAAAACACTGTTGTGTAAATGGGACCTAAGATCTGCCCATAGCCATGCCCCTTACAAGCCTTTAGAGGGCTGGCCAATCAGAGGGAAGCGGGTTTGTAGAGCGGGGAGCCTTAAAGAAACAGCAACTACAAGTTTTCTGAAACACCAGAGAGAAAAATATGGACCTTTTTTTTTTTTTAAACTGTTAATCCTTAAGAGTTATTACAGGGGTACAAGAGCCCCCAAAAAGCACAATACCTCCTCTTAAATACCATAAATCTGATTTTTTTTTCTTTCTTAGAATTCTGAAACACTGAAGGAAGAGTTAAAAAAAAAGTCCCATTCCCCCCTACATTTTACCCCTCCCAAAATAAAAAAACAGTGGCCCTTCGCCCCTACACACGAAAACACACCATGTCAGTGATACGTTTCTAAATTACTGGAACGGATGAAATCTTGTTGATAAACATAAACTTCCTTTTAAAAAAGTGTAATAAATCACTGATGTTCCGAGAAACACTGCGTGGTCCACAAAACCCACAAAACTGCTTAAAACACAGAGGCCGCCATATTGGGAAATCAATTTTTTTTAAACAATTTTTCCAAACATGAGTTTTTGGTGTAGGATGTAAGAATGTAAACAGGTTAAATTCTGCTCTGAAGTTGGACGTTTTATAAAGGGCTCAAAAGAGGTTTCTTTGGCTTTTGGGGGCTGTCTCAAGTGGACACTCAGGGAACTGCACATTTTGCACTTCATGTATAACAAAAAAAGTTACTGCTTGGTTAAAATTCTGGAAAAAAAAGCCACCACATTTACTGCTTGTGAAATATTTGTGATCAGTAAATCAAGATGAACAAGATACACAAATTAAATCAAGCCAGCTAAGAGCTGCCAATCAGCACATCCTGAAAATTAAAATGCAGCAAATAAAAAAAAGTAACATCAAAACACTGAGTGACAAACTGACACGTGACGAAACTTCTGCAGCCCTTCAGATGTATGAGAAATTAAAACTCAGTCTTAGTGCTCTTTGCATGTTAGTATATGTTCTGGTTCCTTTGGAGGCATCTACAGCTCCAGCAGAGCTTTGATGTCATCGATACACGTTGTTTTCCTGTCAGATTTTGTGGAACCAAAAGCCTTCTCCAACAGGTCCTGCTTCTGCTTCTGGATCTTCACCATGTTTTCCTCCACAGAATTTTTCACAATGAACTGCAACAAATGTACAAACAATACATTGGAAAAGTTAATTTATTTTAATAGTTAAGTTTAGAAAGTGGTACTTTTATGTTGTATGTATAGATTCAGCATGTGGAGTTCTTATTCAGCAAATTTCCCAGCTTATCAAGCACAGTAATATTCCAGTTCAAACTTTTGTGTTTCATCCTAATACCGCTGTCGTATAGACGGGGCCTTAGTTCTTTTGGCACTGTGGGCAGGAGCCAATTACTGCTGGAGGAAGCTTTCAGCGAATCAACTCTGGACTCCAGAAAACACACACAAAGGGATCCCACAGCACCCTAAACCATCACTGACTATGGAAATGTCTGACCCATCAAAAAGGAAGCCAGAAAATTCTAATTTTTTGGAATTGAGATGTTCAATAACCTTTAAAAAATCCACAAAAAAATAAATCCATATCATTTTTTATGATATATTTTTTGTATCATGTTTGATAAATTTGGGCAATTTTTATTGTAAAATGTTTAGTAAATATGCATTCGTTCATTGCAGAAAATACTTATTTTCTTTGAGATGTTATTTTTGAAAATAAGCACTGATTTTCTTGAAAAAGGTGTGAATAATTTCCTGCGAGCAGCTTTTTTGAAAAGGGCCAAAATACAACTTCAGCTGCCTGTAGTGGAAGGATAATCCTTAATGGGGTAATAAAAAAAATAAACTTTTTCGGAATATTCTAATTTATCGTGAAATATCTGTACTGTATAATATAGACATTGAAGCGTTTTTTTTTTTTTTTTCAAGTTTTCTGACCTTGGTTACGATAACGTTCTTCTTCTGTCCCAGGCGGTGGCAGCGGTCAATACACTGCTCCTCAGTGGCAGGATTCCAGGCCTAAAACACACAAAGTAAAAGGTTAAATATGCAACTTGTTCCCGGAAATAAAATAATCTAATGGACCACTTTTTCTCTAAGCACCTTTAAAAGAATGATCCCTGACATATCAATGATGTACGTTCAGAGTGCAGTGGGAAAAAAAAACCCCACCTGAAATAAACGACTTGACTCACTGTGGCATCTAGTGGCCAGAATGAGTATTACAACAACATTTGGGAAAGTTATACAAACTCTTTTCATTGAAGTGAATGATTATTATTATTTATTTATTTATTTTTTTATTGATTGTGCAAAAAGACAAGACAAAATGTTTGGGTTCTTTGGGCACTTGAGTACATGTGTTCCAACAAACTTGAAGCATTTCTTTCCTTCCTGCTTGTGTTGTACATCGCTTTGGACAAAAGCGTCTGCTAAATGAAACTGTGAAATTCTTGTAGATAAATTGTAAACAAAGTGGTAATCGCAGAGAAAGTTGTGATAGTGGTGATAATAATTGTAAGATTGTAAGATCTTAAAAATGAAAAATAAATGAAAAAATAAAAATTTTAACCATTCAGCTAGCAAAGCTTTTTGTTGCCAACAAATTAAGAAAATTCAAAAAACAACAATATAAACCGACCAAAAACTGCATCAATAGTTTTTAAGTCAAAAAACAAAAACAGAGGATGACAAAATTTAATTGAGACTTAGAAAACTTTTTCCCCTCTTTAAGCCTCCATACAAATCCCTTCAGAAACCTGAAATAAAAATAGATAACATTTCTTCCTCCTGACCAAAGTCAGTACTTACAGGGTCCATGAGGAAAACACGAGAGGCGGCCGTCAAGTTAAGCCCCACCCCTCCAGCTTTGAGTGACAGGAGCATGATGGATGGGCCGCCAGGGTCAGAGCTCTGAAACTCCTGGATGATCTGAGTCCTCCTCCTCTGGGACAAGGTGCCGTCAAATCGCACAAAACTGAAACCATGCTCTCTGGTGCAGAAGACGGGGGACATAACGCCAGAAGATCAATCATCATAACAAGACTACTGACTTTTATATTGATCAAAACCCTTAGCTGAGAATGAGTTTTTATTTATCTTTATTTTTTTTGTTACCTGAGGGGGGTTTCCAGTAAGGTGAGGAAGCGTGTGAACTGAGACACAACCAAACACTTGATGCTGCTGTCTTCACATCTGAGCCTGAGCAGGTTTCCCATCAGCGCCTGCACCTGCAGACATTAAATCAGGGTTTAAACCGAGAAAAAGACGGCGTTCACTGCAGGAGCTGAAATCTAAGCAAATGTTTGTCCTAATGTTTTAGTAATAAATTAGACTTATTATGAGCCACATTCACCTGACAAGTCCAGACAAAATCTTATATCATGACATTAAAAGACAAAAATTCATGTCATTTTGCTCAGCGTACAGCTATTCAATGAAACAGTGAAAAAACAACACCTTTCCTCAAAAGGTCAGAATTAAATAAGTAAATGTAATCTTCCAGCGTATTCTGCAGCAGCAGCGCTTTTTACCTTTGAGCTCGTCCTCCACTTCTCTGAGTTTACACTCTTCTCCTCCAGTTCCTCCTGTGGGAACTCCACCAGTTCACTGGTCTTGATCTCGCTTCGGCAGAGAGGACAGCGCGCTCCTTCCTACAAGACGAGAGTGCCCTGAATTGTACAACAACAACAAGCCTCTTCTGTTTTCTGAGGGCAGTGCGTTTACCTGCGTCGTGCTGATGACCTGGGCGATGCAGGGTCGGCAGTAAACATGGGCGCAGTGTGTGATGACGGGAAGACGGACCGAGTCCAGACACACGGAGCATTCCTCGTCAGAGCCGCTGGCTAGGACCAGCCGCAGCTTTTCTATCAGACGCTCCCGCAGCTCTGCAGGCGTTGCTGAAGCACCTAGAATAAATCAATCAGGAGATAACGCAGGAGAGAAAGATGTCTTGGGGAAGGATCGGGGCTTGAAAAGACTTAAAGATGCCTTTATTAAAATACTCTAAGACGCATAAGTCTCATGTCACAACAGAGGCTTTACCTGGGTCTGAAGACACTCTTGCAATTAAATCCGGATGGCAGCAGAGCTGTCTGAGCCTCATCAGGATGACCAACACGTCGGCATAATTCCTCAAGACGCTCCCTTCAGCTACATACCTGCCCACAGAATCAGAGGTTACGCAACGCTGAAAAACATTCATCCACATTTTAAAAGAAAAAAATCAAACAAACAAAAATGAACTTTAAAGTTCAAACTAAAGCTGCATGTGCACATACTTCCTGATAGTGCTTCGCCCCTCGTTGCGTGCCAGCTCGTACTCCTCTCTCTCAGCCTGGCTCAGCTCTACCTGCTCCGTGAAGACTGTCTTCTCAGGCAAGGACACCAGGGGGCGCCCGTTCACTTCACTGCTCTTGGTTCGCCTCAGGGTGATGCACTTCACCAGGGTCTTAAGGTTCCTGTGGAGTATCACGGCATAACATGTAAATATACTTATAAACATACTTCATTTGAGAAATGAGATTGTGTTATGTGTTGAAATTTCACAGAAAAATGCCTGGAAGCTTCTGTCTGGTGATCTTTAAGTACGAAATAGGACTAGAGTAGGGAGAAGGAAACTATCATGTTGTTACATTCATTTATTTTTTCCTCTAAAACATAAATTTCCTGTCCAGAGTGACAAAAAGTGCAGCAAAAACTAGTTTATAACACCAATTTTGTTTTTATATTACCTAAAAACCTTACTCCAAATAAAAGGAAAGCTCTCCACTATCTCTCAACGACATAAGTGGTGTCTTCTACAGAACTTAAAGAGAGGGTATTCCATTTTTTTTTCAAGGCTTCATTCTATCCCTCTTTTACCCTGAAGTAGCTTAACATGATTTACAGCTCAGAAAAAAATCTCATTTTTCTCATATTGGTTTCCAAGAAATCCCTTATTTCCGGAACACTGTCTCTTTAAGGCTCCCCGCTCCACAAATCCCCTTTTCTCTGACTGGCCAGCCCTCTGAAGGCCCTATGGGCAAGGCTTGGTGTTTGAGGGCCCCACCCCTCGTGTCATGAACCAGTTAGGAGATCCTTACACTGTGACCTCATCATTTCAGCAAGTCACTTGACAATATTGTGAAGATCTGGTGCTAATTTCAGAATGGTTTCAAGCAGTTTACAGACAGATTCGGTGATTTCTACAACATATGAGTATGCAGCGGTTTGAAAAACAGCAAACATTTTATGTTAGGATCCAGCATTGATTCTTTCTCTCCATGTTTAAAATATGGGAAAGCTGAATACCCTCTCTTTAAGGGCCCCTACACTCTGGACTTTCATAAGGTAGAAAAAGTCCATGCAAACCATGCATGAACAGAGTAGATTGCAACCACAATTGAATAAAACTCCAGCTCCACTTTTCTGGCTGACTGTGTCTGTGAGCGCTTACAACAGTCCGTTTTTGTCTCCTTGAGTGGCAGGTCTCTGTATCACTCTGTTCCACCACTCTTTCACATCGAAGGGCTTCAGACGCAGGAAGGCCATCAGCATCCACAGGTCCTTCACGCCGTTCTGGATAGGAGTCCCTGGAGGGTTTGAAGATAAACACACACAAACTGAATCAGTTTGACCTCATTATGCTTTCCGGTGACATTAGTTACAATATTTTTCTAGAAGTATTATTGCGTTGAACTGATGCCAAGGTGCAGATATACCTGACAAAATCCAGCGCCGTTGAGCTTTTAGGTCCAGCACTGCCTTACTCGCCTGTGTGTTGGGGTTTCTTATGATATGTCCTTCATCTAACACAACCCTAAGCCAACTGATTCCATGGAGAGGACTCTTATTCTGAAAGGAAAACAAACAAATTCAAGGTTTCTTCCCATGTGTGAGCACATGGTGTACTTTACAGATTCACACATATAGTGACCTGTCTAGACTCACCCCAAAGTCACTAGTGAGGACGTTGTAAGTGGTGATCACCACATCCTGAGAGGACAGAAACTTCTTACTCCTGTTGCGCTCTGAGCCGTAATATAGATACACATTTAGCTTTACGTCAGCGCGCACGTGCTGCTCAAACTGATCCTGCACAATCACAAGCACACACAAACAAACAAACAAATTAAAGGAGGGAGAAAACAGGACAAAAAATGACTTCAAGGACAGGAAGGTGGTGTTAAATGTGGAACTGGCCAAAGTGACTGTCTCTGCATGTTTTCCTGAAGTATGCAAACCTGCTAGTGATCTTTTAAAGAGGGGGTATTTTGCTCCCATATTTTAAACATGGGTTTAAAGTAATAATTCACAAACTACTAAATGTTGGTAGTAGTAGTTTTGTAGAATTTCTGAATTGGTCTGTAAATTGCTCAAAATGGTCTGCTCTAAAAATAGCACAAGATCTTAACGATCTTCACAAGACTTGCTGACACGATTGAAGGGCAGCCTCAAACATCAAAGTTTGCCCATAGCTCTGCCCTGACAGGCCTCCAGAGGGCTGGCCAATCAGAGGGGAGAGGGTTTGTAGTGTACGGAGCCTTAAAGAGACAGCAGCTAAAATAAAGCGTTTTACCAGATTGAGATAAGGGTTTTCTACAACAGCTGGGATAGAATAAAAGAGATTTCAGGGTTACATGACACCCCCTCTTTAATGTTTTAACTTTCTGTCACTTTCACCATAATTCATCTGTTAATAAGCAGCAAATAAGCAGAGCAAAACATGATGAAGTCCTTTGACAGAATGCTTTTTTTTAATACTGTTTCTTTTTTATATTCTTACCATCCAGTTACTGAGCACAGAAAGAGGTGCGATGATGAGAGTCGCCCTGGCTGATGAGTCTTCTGCACTTCCAGGGATGGAGGATTCTACACCTGTGCACAGATGAGTGACTCATTACCTATGATGCTTTCGTTTCAGTCAGTTGGTACAATATGTAGAACAGAAAGGCTCGGTGAAACCTTACTTTGTGCTGGAGAGGCCTTCTTCACTATTTTCTTCTTTTTTGAGCCCAGATCTGAAGCTGAGCCTCCCAGAGCTGCAGCAAAGTCCAGATCCTCCAGCATCACTGGGGCCTCTGTGCACAGTTAATTTCCAGATGATTTTTTTTACAACAAAACAAATATAAACATTTTGTCAAGCTGACCCAATTTTTTTCTACTTGAAAGCAAATTATCTTGTCTTTTTAATAAGGCTCCCGTTTGAAGCTGAGTCACGCTGTGTCCTCAAAATCATAAACAAACAATACAACGAGCCGACTGTGCTTTGATCGTTACCTTGCTTTCGTTTGATGGCTTTCGTCTCTCCTTTGCATGTCTCTGTGATGAAAAGTCAGGTAAAAATGTTTGCAAACAACCCAAGGCATGAAAGAAAAAGTGTAAACATTGTGATTGGAATTTTACAAACAGAAAAAACAAAGCAGTTCTTACTTCTATCAGATTCGACCAACTTCTTCACTGGTGAATCAACAGAGATCACTTCCACCTGATGACTAATACAAACAATGTGATATCAGGATATGTACAAAAAAAAAACCCTGAATGATCAGTTAACAAAATGAGGTTACTGAAAAAAAATAGGTGAAGAAATAAACATAAAATTGAGACACGTCAAACTTTTTAAAATTTGTATAGTACCATACAAAACTGCACCAGAATTATTCAGCAAATCTTAAAGAGGGGTCTATATTAGCTATGGCGTTTAAGTCCATCCTTTAAAGTATTGTAACAAAAAAAAACTTAAAGAGGGGTATTGTGCTTTTTCTTTTTAGACTTTATACGGTCTATATACTTTACTGTATACAGTTTATATTTTATAATGTCTGTCTGGTGCCCTCAAATAAGTTTTAAATGATTTACAACTCAATTAAATCCCTGTTTTTCTTACACTGGTGTTAAAGCAACTTAAAAATTTGCACAAGTATAGTTCACACATCTGGCTTTGTTATTCTATATCCATGTTTAAAATATGGGAAAGCATGATACCCTCTCTTTAATCCTCCCCAACACAAATGTTAGTGTAAATTTACACTTAGAAACTTCTCAGTGCCGTATCCTGTTTGTTTGACATGCTAAACCTGTCTCTAAATGAAAACTATTAACAACTAATACACACTGTTAATTGCAACCTGATAACTTATTTTGATTTTATTCTGTAATGCTATCTCCGCAAACTTGAAATATTTCTCAGGTTTCCACTGCTTTCCAAACTGTGAAGACACTGACCAGCATCCCCTGAAGGTAATGCGCTTACTGTACACAATTACTTCTTACAACCACACTTATTTTGAAACCCTTACAGATCTGATTGTGTTGAACCAGCTGCCGCTTCATCGCCTGGTCTGCTACTTCCTGAAACAAACACATCAGCGTTAGGGATCTTATTCTGAATTCTCTGACTTAAATAATCTGCAGAAGCTTTCATACAGATAGCTCAGTGTACCTTCCGGTTTGGAGACCGACTGTGGCTCACTTTTGGCTTTAAAAGGTGAAGACTGCTCCTGGAAACATAAAACAAACACTTAAAAAGTGCTAAACTCAATTCTATAAATGTTTTATTAAAACAATAACATCCCACAAGTAACACTTACACATTTCTGCACCGGCAGAGGCTTTCCTCCATGAAAGTTGGTGAGGATTAAAGCGATGGTGGTCAGAGTTTTTCCCTGGGAAAAATAAGCAGGGGTGAAGTGCTTATTTCTGTTTGCTTATAAAGCGGCAGTATGGAGGATTTATTTAATAAAAAAACGAGTTTTGCAATACTTAAAGAGGGGATTTTTTTTAGGTATACACTATCCATCTGGTACCCCTCTTGTAGCTTTACATGATTCACAGCTCAAAAAAACAACAAAAAAACCCCTCTATTTTTCTCAAACTGGTGTTTTAGAAAACTCTTACTTTAGCCTCTGTCTGAAATGCTTAATTTTAGCTGCTGTCTCTTTAAGGCTCCATAAACCCCCTTCTCTCTGATTGGCCAGCCCTCTGGTGGTCAAGAGCAGAGCTATGAGAAGACCTTGGTGTTTGAGGCCCTCACCTCCAACTTGTTTGAACCAGTTAGAAGATTCTTATGTGATGACCTCATTTCAGCAAGTCTTGCAAACATCATGTACTTTTTTTTTTTTTTTTTTTTATATAATTTTGAGCAGTTTACAGACAGAATCTATGTGTCAAATATGGGAAAGCAGAATATCCCCTCTTTAACAGATCACAAGTGGGTTTTACGTGTTATACCTGCCCGTTGGAATCTAGTATTTTTGTACTGACCAGTCCCATGTCGTCAGCTAGGATCCCCCCTCTGACTCGCTCTGGTATTTCCTTGGCAGAGAAACACGTCAGCGTGTTGTAGTACAGCTCTCCCCTCTTCTCCCAGAATGGCGGCAGTACAGATTTGTTTTCACGAGTGCACATCCAGGACAGCGCCTGCTTCTGGTGAGGCAGGAGAGGAGTGCCAACAGACTGCAGACAGAGAGAGTGGCACAGTTACACTAAATCCTGAGAAAGGGACAGATTAAACAAATATTATGAGGACGGCTCAGAGGCAGGAAACAGATCTGCCAAGAACTGTAACAAGCGGTGAACAAAAGAAAGACCATATCTTTCATTTCTGGAGATGCGGTGGCTCAAAATGCTCAGATCTTGAAAAAAAAAAGTCATCTTCATGAGATCTTCACGAGACTTGCTGACTTGATGAGGTCATTACAAAAAGATCTCCTTACTCAGTGTTTTTCAACCTTGGGGTTGCGATCCCACATTGGATCGCCTGGAAATTAAATGGGGTCACCTGAAATTTCTAGTAATTGATAAAAAAAATTTTTTTTAATAATCATTATTCTTTTAAAAATTAAAACACTACCCATAATCTTAAACAACTGTATTCTATACGTTCACTTTAATGAATATAAATATAAATCTAATTCAAATAAAACGCAGCATATAAAAATATCTGAGCTGGAGCATCTTGACTGACGGCTGCAATCACATGACCGCATGGATACCAGTAACCTGAGTTCTCTCTCTTCAACCTGTATAAACAAACTTGCAGTTGGTAGGGAAGAACACAAAACAAAATGGAAAGATTTCATTGCCTGCTTGGCCCCTGGCTGAGACTTTAATTATCGCCAGCTACAATCGAAATGTTAGAGGAGTGGGCCTCAAACACCAAGGTCAGCCTTGGGAAGGGGGTTTGTGTAATAGGGAGTCTTAAAGAAAAAGCAGCTACAACAAAGCATTTTAAAATGGGATAAAATAAGGGTTTTCTAAATCACATGTGTGGAGAAAAACCAAATATCACATTAAGAGGGACAGAATTAAACATGGCAGCTATTGTAGACGAAGTCATTGCAAGAGTCTTGCAAAGTACAAAACAAAGCCATGCTGACAACACACATCACATATTCACCTTGGCAGCTTCTTTTTCTCCATCTTTACTCTCCATCAGGCCTTCAAAGAGGTTGTCAAATGCGTTCTTAAGCTGAAAGAAAAAAAAAGTGAGCTTCATCACATGATCATGTGTTTTGACTGCACACTGACGCTAACAGGTAAAGGCAAAACTTCTGAAAAGAAGAGAATTCATGATGAAAGTAGACGGATGGTGAATGTATATCAAACAGTACTCTACCTCTTCTTTAGAAAGTGTAACGGTGACACCTTTTTTGGACGCAAGTGCCCAAGCAGCTTGACTATTATATGATTTCTGGTTTGTACCTGAAATCAAACACATCCATGACAATTAAACACAAGCACTTCTGAAAATGAAAGAAAACCAACAAGAGGGTTAGCATTTTACCTGTCACGTTACCCACACTTGAGTTTAGTTTAAATCCACGACGGGCCATGGATTCAGTCACTGCATTTCTATTCTCTTCTTTCCCCCAGAAGGAGAGCATCACTGGCATCGTGAATGAGTTATTTGTCCCTGAATGCACCACCCTGACGTAGAAAACGCAAAAAAAACCTTCTATCACTTCACAGCAAAATGAGGGAAAAATGTGAACAAGTCGAGGTTGTTTGTCATGAAAGTATAAAAAGCTGATTGACTGTAAATTGTTATTAGGAATCTACTCACCCTTCTACATGTGCTAATTTGTTGTCCATGACGTGAGCCATCGCTGCTGCCAGCTCCTTCTTGATGTGACCAACCTGGATGCCGAAGACATTGGCGACCATCACTGCATTGCGGTCGTATGGATTCTGAGGCTCTCGCACTAAGCCAACCATTTCCCCTCGGTTTACCTGTCGGGAAGGAGGCGGATAATTTCAACCGACTTGAAACATGTCACTGGAGTTGAGGTTTAAAAGTGATCCGGACTGATCCCCACCACTCCAGTGTAATATCTGAGGCCAACCACGGTGCCCTTCAGGTTCCCAAACAGCACACTGCCGTCTGCGTCCGGCTCCTCAGATGCTGCAGCTCTGATGGCCTGGGAGAGGGTCTCTGCATTGGACTCACTCCGGTCTGTGAAGAGGTCCACCTCAGTGACCCTGCCCCAGCCGAACCTCCATCTGTTGGAAAACATGACGTCTGGAGCACACATGGAAAGAGACAAAGAGACACAAATAAACAGTGAGAAACATGGGCTCTTTCTCTGTTACGTCACCCATGAGTTTTGAAACCTATCGTCACTGGCTGCCATATTGGAAAAGCTGACTCGACCTAACTCTGGTTGATCTAGCATGAGGCAATGAAACTGAGTTAAGGCTTACTTTCAGCCTTATTGTTAACAGTTGTGCCTGCTTGCCAATCAAGTCAGGACCCCTCTGTTGTTGTTTTTATTGTTCTTGGCTGTAAACGTAAAAATCGTCTTTCTTAAAATGGGTTTCACATGGTTTCTGGAACTTTTGGCTCAAGCCTCAAGTGGACACTTCAGGAACTGCAGTTGATTTTATTTCTCACAGTCAGAGGTTGCTGCTTGATAGCACTGAATAAACCTAGCCTTTTAACTGTCAAACTATCCAGGGGCAGCGCTCATGCTCAATTGGCTATCTAGAGTGCATTACAAAAGGCTGCTTTAGCTTTTTCTGTATTTGGATGGAGCATATTTTCTGTTATTGGAAAGACCTGCTAACACCTGCATACAATCTATCAAAAGATGTGCTTGGTTAAACTGTATCTTGGCCAATAAAATGCATTTTTGATAGTTCAACAGTCTGCAAAAGCGTCCATGTAATTCTTTAGTGCTTTAAAATGTGACTTCGGGCAAACATCTCTTTCAGTCCTTGGGAGAATTCATAAGTTGCCTCTCTGTATCCACAGGAACAATGGACTTGTAATGATAGCAGTCAGAGTAGATAAGGTTAATGGGACTAAAATGGTTTATGCACAAGCGTGTGGTCAACAACATGCCACGACATGTCACGATCGCATAAACCAGAGCCCTAATTTGCCACTCGAGTAAAAAAAAGGCTAAACAACGCTTGAATCGTCCAACCGTGGAACACTCTTTTACATGGAGAAGCAGTGGTCTTATACAATACATACAACACAAGGTAACACAGGGACTACATAACGTCAAATAGCTAATCCAGCTAGCCAAGTTACTACAACATTGCTAACTATTTATCTAACAAGACGAACAAGGTTTCTAACGAAACCTGTTTGCAAGTTAAGACGTCTAGATCATAGCATCACTGTTGCTTTCAGTAAGGCTGATAGTCGCTGTTACCGCTGTGAAGTCAAATGATGAATGATAACTGTTAGAAGACAAAGCGTATATTTTAACGAACATCAAAACATTCGTACTTCCCGTCTGCTGCTTTTGAAATGAGGTTCTTGTTCAGTGTTCCTGCTGCTGATTTTACCAAGTGCTGTTTTCGGTTTGGGATATCAAAACGTGCAAAGGTAACGGAAGTCATTCTCCGGTGGTGATTTTCAAAATAAGTTTCTAATTTTTCTTAAGAAGTATTATGATGAAGCTGATCTCATATATATATATATATATATATATATATATATATATATATATATATATATATATATATATATATATATATATATATTTTTTTTTTTTTTTCCTATTTTTTTTACGTTGCAAAATGACGGTAAGTCGATAGATTTATTAGTCAGTAAACCAAACACTTCCTGTGGTAAGTTACAAACTTCTATTTTCTTTTTGTATTTTAATGCAGTTAAAAAAAAACACACATTTTATTAAAAGTTTATATCAGCGGTAATCTGTGGCTCTTTTATTACAAGTTCTGGCTCTTTTATATGAAGGACTGAAAACGTCAACATAAAATCTATAAATAAATACTTGAATAAATAATTAAATAAAGTTTGTGCCAAAACTCACGTGATATTTTTTCGTACTCGTTGAAGGATAAAAAACTTGTGTTTGAAGGAAATAGTATGAGGGTCTTGTAGATAAAGAGTCACACAAAGCTTTTCGTCTTGTAAAGATTTTTTTGTTGTTCTTGTAAAGAAATAAGTTTTGTGCTTAAAGGAAACAGGTTTTTATGAAATAAGAAATGGAAGGCATTAAAATTACATTTCAGCAGAATTATCATAGTTGATTTTTAATCTTAGTGTTGTCGTATTGTAGTTGTAATGCCGACTCATTCCAGTGGGTGACAGTAATTCACCAAAACCTGAGTGCTACCCACTTACAAACCATAGATGCCAGCCAAACTTGATACAAACAGCATAGTGCCGTGCATTGTGGGAAACAGTATACCAGGTAGAATGGTTTGTTGCAAACTGATATTGAAATCAGTAGGCACTGCTTGTGTAGTAGCTGAACCCTCATCGCCACCTCTCTTCTGCTCAGCCATTTATCGCGGGAAGTGTTTGTATGGATCGATGGGGCGTGCTTTGTAGGGGACGTGTTTTGTTCGGAGCGTGGTTTGTAGCGGCTGCGGCGCTCCACGGAAGCCGTGAAGTTTCAATTCACCGGTTTGCTGGCTTCTACGACATTCCGCTTCCTTCATTCACCAGGCTCCTCCCCAGTTCAGCAAAAAAGCCAGACAGAGAGTAGCAGAGGGAAACGGCAGTGATAAAAAGTGTTGGTTCAAACTTATTCTATTTCTCTTATAAGATTCACGACGATTCAGCGTTAAATCTGGAAACGAGAGAAGAGGAAGAATCAGCCGAGACGGGGCGGAGTTTCAGGAGTTTGTCCAGAGTGTGGCTTATACTTTTAAAGTTGACAGCAACCGGTGAGTTAGATTTGTTCATTCATCACTCAGTCTGACATAAACGTTGTTTTTCTATCAGCAGCTGATTGCTATTAAAGGTGTTTTATTACAGGAAGCAGGTATATAACATCACTCTTTCATGTCTGTTGAGATGGCACTTTTCCTCTTTTCCTCAGAGGATGAAAATAATGCACAACAAGCAAGAGATCCAAAACCCAGTGTTAGTGGGGTTGTGACTTTTCTCGTTTAAATAAACAGCAACAAATGCAATTCTACAGGGAAGTCGTGATATTGTTCTGGCATGTGATGGCAATACAAGACAGACAACTAAGTCTAGTGTACTGAAAAAGTCCACTGAATTAAGATATCACCCCAGTGGCTAATGATCCAGCATGTACATGTTGATGTTACTAGGGTTGTGAAACACACTATGAGCAACTCTAGATTGAGAAGATGTAAATTTCAATACATCAATAAAGAGATCTTAGATTTTAGCCTTGAGTTCATCACAGACATACAGAGGAAAATTTTAAGATTGTAGGATTCTGAAAACTTCAATCCTAACTGATATCATTGTATTTTTTTAAATAATGTGACGGTATATCTCGGTATTTATTCTTTTTGTACAAATGGTGCGTACACACCAAACATGAGTGAAAAATTTGCATAGCATCCTTCAGTAGTTC
This sequence comes from Labroides dimidiatus, assembly GCA_030710495.1. Taxonomy (NCBI): domain Eukaryota; kingdom Metazoa; phylum Chordata; class Actinopteri; order Labriformes; family Labridae; genus Labroides; species Labroides dimidiatus. The sequence goes on along the minus strand of CM061156.1, from coordinate 7,587,739 downwards.
TTTACTGTGCTACAAACAGAATCAAAAACACTCCCAGATTCTACAATTTTGTATTGAATCTATAAATAGAGTTAATGCTCAGTTTTGTTTTTAACCGACTGTCTCTTTAAAGCTCAGTGCACCACAAACCCCCCTTCCCTCTGATTGGCCAGCCTACTGGAGGTCTATTGGAGGCGGAGCTATGGGCAGACCTAGGTGATTGAGGTCCACTCTTCAATGTGTCATGAACCAATTAGGAGATCCGTATTCGATTACCTCATCACTTTGGCAGGTCTCTTGAATATCTCATGCTTTTGTTGAGAAGTTTACAGAGATGTCGATTCAGGGATTTCTACAACAGGATATATATAATAATTTTAAATTTTTATACCTTTAGTGTAGATATCCAACACTGTTACTTTATAAACATGTTTAAAATATGGGAAAGCATAACACCCCTCTGATACTTCAAAATACTTTCATACAGCCGACATGTTGAAGCTTGCTGTCTTTGCATCAACATAATTAATGCGTGGCTTTATCCAAGCTTTGATTGTTATTCTATTTATTTCAGTCTGTTGTATAAACAGGGTAAGCCTGGATTGATAACGTCTAGAGCTCCTAAATCTCCCCCGTCTTCTTACCTACAAATGTTTAACATCAAACTTGTGACTGCTGTTCCTGGTCCGCTCCATCAGTCACTCCTGCTCGAGACACTCAAACCTAACAGACTGTGACTGTGAGTCTAGGGTGTAGTTTTGAATCGGCTCTAGGTTGTACAGTTAAGTTCTGACAGCCAGGGTGGACTTCAGGTTGCCAGGTTGGTGATTTCATTCATGAAAATGTTGACACAGAGGTGGAGGCTGAATAACAGGATAAGGTGTTCAGTGTGGGCGTGCAGCTGGGCAGTGTGTTTACACTTCAATCACTGCCAGAACCATAATCACTGAGGGGACTGTAGTGTGTGTGTGTGTGTGTGTGTGTGTGTGTTTGTGTTTGTGTGTGTGCTTAAGTATGTGTGTGTCAGTTTTGGTGAATGAAAAAGGTAAAGGCGGGTAACGAGTGTATGTGCGCCTGTGTTTGTGTGTGTTTTGGCCTCATCACTCCTTCCAGGAAGTCCCCAAATGAATTTCCTTTTATAGAAGCTGAACACAAAAGGCTTGCTGTCCACTTCCTGTAAACAGCTTTGCGGCTGTGTTTGCCACGCTCTGATTGGCCGGTCTGCTCCTGTGACCCCTTCTGGAGCTTGGGGACTTCCAGGATGAGGAAGTGGGCTTCCCTTGATGGCTGTCAGCCACAGGGAATAGAAAGTCCTCTGGTGCAGTGAGGGGGCGCAGAAAGAGGAATAGAAAATTAGGAAGGGCAGAGGGATGGTGAAAGAGAGGCTCTGTGAATTGAGAACAGATGACAGATGCAGTCGGACGACATCTGGATGGGAAATTGTCTGTAAGGTTACCAACATAAGAGCTTAGAAACAGGAATGTGTGCAGCTTCCAGCATCTGAGTATGAGAACTGACTACTTTTCTCATCTTTTTTTATCACTGCTTTTTCCCTATTTTGGTTTTGGTTTGCAAATCAAGACACATAAAGATGCAACTTGAAGCCACAATCATCAAAAATAATGGCCATATAGGCTGATATCTCAGATTCCCATCATAGTTCCTCTTAACTTTTTATGATCATGTCCCCGTCAAAATGAAGTTTTTTTTTTAGCTTGATCATCTGACACAAGTCAGATGATGGTTTGATTTAAAGCACTTTAACTACATCACTTTTTCATATTGCATGATACGGGCAGTATGGTACAGTATGGTATCATAAAAAAAGTAACGTATTGTATTGTATTGTACTATATAGCACCGTATCATACTAAATTGTACCATTAAAAAAAAGATCATATTTTATCATTCTCGTGTTACACCAAAACATACTTTGTGTTATTGTATTACATAGTTATATATCTTAGCATACGATATCACATGGTATTTATTCAACTGTAAGTTATGGCACAATTCACACACAAGTCAATTCAGAGTGCTTTACAGCAACATAAAACCACAAGATTAGAAAAAAAATATCCATCCATCCATTTTCTATACCGCTTCTCCTGTTCGGGGTCACGGGTGGCTGGAGCCTATCCCAGCTGGCTGAGGGCGAGAGGCAGGGTACACCTGGACTGGACGCCAGTCAATCGCAGGGCTAACACAGAGACACAGACAACCATTCACGCACACACTCACTCCTACGGGCAATTTTAGAATCTCCAATTGACCTAGTGAGCATGTTTTTGGACTGTGGGAGGAAGCCGGAGTACCCGGAGAGAACCCACGCATGCACGGGGAGAACATGCAAACTCCACACAGAAAGGCACACCGTGCCCGAACCGGGATTTGAACCGGCGACCTTTTTGCTGTGAAGCAAGAGCTCTAACAGCTGCGCTACCGTGCAGCCCAGAAAAAAAATATAATAGAATAAAATAAAATAAAAAACATTCCTTAAAGTATTAAAATAAACAATTGATTAATTTAAAAATGAGGAGTGCAGTTAAAATACTTTCAGTTGTACGCAAAGCTCGTCAGAATTGAGGCCTGCCTCACGTCTACTGGAAGACTGTTCCAGATTTTAGGGGCATAAAACTGAAACGCAGCCTCACCGTGTTTCGTCCTGACTCACGGCACCAGAAGGAGACCCCTCCCTGTGGTTCTCAGAGTCTGAGTTGGTTCATATGGCTCTAACATGTCAGAGATGTACTTTGGTGCTAAACCATGAAGAGACATGTAGACAAGCAGAGGTGTTTCAAAGTCTATTCTCTGGGCGACAGGAAGCCAGTGCAAAGACCTGGCTGTCATACCATGTCATAGAATAACATATCATATCTCAGTGTATCACACTGTATCATTATATATCAGATTGTGACATATCTGATTGTACCATATCATATCTTATCTAATCGAATAATTATTAATCAATTGCTAAATTAATCGTCAACTATTTTGATAATCAATTAACCGGTTTAAGTAATTGTTTAAGAAAAAGAAGTCCAAAATCTCTAATTTTCATTCATTCATTCATTCATTCATTCATTCATTCATTCATTCATTCATCTTCTATACTGCTTATCCTATTCAGTATCAATGGTGGCTGGAGCCTTTTCCAGCTGTCTTAGGGTGAGAGACAGACAACCTTTCATACTCACACTCGCACCTATGGGCAGTTTAGAATCACCAGTTAACCTGATGAGCATGTTTTTGGACTGTGGGAGGAAGTTGGAGTACCCGGAGAGAATCCACGCATGCACGGGGAGAACATGCAAACTCCACACAGAAAGGCACACCATGCCCGAACTGGGATTCGAACCGGCGACCTTCTTGCTGTGAAGCAACAGCACTAACAGCTACCGTGCAGCCAATCTCCAATTTCAGCTTCATAAATATGAATATTTTCTGGTTTCTTTGCTTCTCTGTGACAGTCCTGAATATCTTTGGTTTGCAAACAAGACATTTGTTGATGTCATCTTGGATTCCAAGAAACATCAACATTTATCACCATTTTCTGACATTTTATGGACCGAACAACTACTCAGTTAACTGAGAGAATAATCGATAGATTAATTATGAAAATAATAGTTAGTTGCAGCCCTAGCACTGACTGTAGCGTAATGTATTGCAGTGCACCCATTATCCTACCAAAGTGTCAATTTCCCTGTGATTCTGGACCCTACTGTTCAGATCTTTGGCTCTACACAGTGAACGGTCTGTCAATCTCTACATTCTGCTCTTGATGAATGACTTAAGTGATCGTAGTTTCTGCTGATGCAGACAGAAATCATTGCAGCAGCGTTTAAGGAGTGTTCAGTTAAACAAACACACACACGCCTGTGGCCTGCGGTGCTGATGTGTGCACCTGCCTGCTCCCCTCAGTGCTCCTCTGCAACTCTCAGCAAGCTTAGCTCAGAGCTACGTAAAAGATGTTCGACAAGCGCTCACAATGGAGCCCCCGTTGGCAAGGGGAGTGTGTGTTTTTAGAGCAGGGAATGGGAACAGACAGAGCCTGTATGAGGAGGAGCCCTGTGTGTGTGTGTGTGTGTGTGTGTGTGTGTGTGTGTGTGTGTGTGTGTGTGTGTGTGTGTGTGTGTGTGTGTGTGTGTGTGTGTGTGATGAACAGAAGAGCGTGCCCAACCCCTGCAGCCCTGCAGCTATGGAATTCCTACTGTGAGACGACTTGTCTCAGCCTGGTCTGCCTGCACCCAACACTTAGTCCAACACACACACAGATACACACACTGACTTTGAAAATGCACATTAACGCTGGACTGGGGCTAATTTTATCCTGCTGGGGCAAGAATACACTTGTCCTGGCCAATATCGCTGAGGAATGAGGCAGCCTGCTAAGACCTGCCCTGAGAAGGCAGGAAAGAGAGCGAGAGGGTGAAGAAGCAGTGAGAGCTTAGTCGATAAGCACTTGAAAAACTCGAGCTGGGATTTTTTTTTATTTTTAGTGTTTACCTGGTCTTCTGTGGGACGCAGAAGAGGCAACAAACAGGTGAGTGCTTTACAACTTGCTTGGAAAAAGCTAAATGAGCTCTGTTTATGTTTTTGGATGCAAAGGGAGTTTGAAGATAATCTCATTTTTTTGCGACGAGGTTGTGTTTGAATGAGCTTTTGACTCTGGCCAAAGATATTTTCAAAGTCTACAAGCATTTCAGGATGTGAAAAGCTCCTGCAGGTTTTAACCATAGTGCATGGAGTCAGTTGTGGTGCTATCTTGGACATCTTCTGTTATGCAGTGTCAAACATACAGTTATTTGATTGTTTAAAAAATGCATAATGCAGGGAGGGAAAATGAAGCTTGAAGGCCGAGGACTCTATCGACACACAGGACAAGTCAGCCTTTGCACAATAACCAAAATCTTTTTCCTGAAGTAGTTTTATTCATTTATTTTTTGTAGTTTTTTTGTCTGAGATGTGATCCAGCAGTAGGGTTTTTAAATCGCAAAGGCTGCGATTAAAAAGAAAAAAAGTTCCAAGTACAATCCATGTCAACCTTACATGACATGCATGCAGCAGGTGGTGGAAATGCACCTTTCAGCTGGTTTATCAATGGATTTAGGAGAGAAGATGTGGCATGGTGTAAGATATTGTGCAAAACATGCCCGGTTACCGTAGCTACAACAAGAGGCAACACTACAATTACATTATTTCCCAAAATCGTTCATCCCTACCCAGCAGCAGAGTTTAAAAAGGAGAATAAACTTTGTGTGAATTGGAGGTCACAGGAATGCCTACCTGAGCCACGTCTGTTATCTGAGGGGGGGTTTATACACGCTGTGTCATCAGCGGTCAGACGCAGGAAGTGAGGAAACCTTTGTTTGCTTCCTCTTTCCTGTCTGTGATGTCACGGAGAAGCAAGCTGCAGTTACAAGTCAAACCAACTGCTCGCTCTGCAAGACGAAGAAGAGAGGTGTTTGTGTGGTTAAAGGTTTCGTGCTTGTGCCTGTCTGTGTGTGCGCGTGTCTGCAATCTCAGTTTTCACCATATTAGGGTAATGGATGACACTCAGACTGTCTGATCTGTGTCTGTAAGCACCCTCCTATTTAGAGATTTATTTAGTCTTCTGAAAACTATTCCAGCCAGAATAAAAAAAAACAGTCGTGGTTAGCTTAAACATCATCTCTGTTCAGTGATTCTCGACAAGTGGTTCCCATTTGTGGTACATTTGTAGTTTCAGTCACTATGGAGAGCAAAAGCAGGCAGATCACAAACCACCATAGTGACACCCTGGCTCCCATCAGTTGTAATCACACAAAGATTTGTTTATTTGTTCATTTACATCTATGAATATATGTCTCAAGATCTGAGACTTCAAATTAAACGACAAACCCACTGTGCTGCAGGGGCTCGTCAGCGGTTTGATTTCCAGATCACCTTGAATGCAACAGAAATCCTCTATCCTTGATAATACCCATGTTAAAGCTGTTTTTTGTCTTTCACCTTGAAGAAAGACCTTAAAAATTTAGTACTTTTTTACATTTTAAAAATCCTAATCCTGATTTTTAACAAACATAAGACCTGTTTAATGTCATTCGAATATACTAAAAAACGAGAAGGAAGAAAAATCGTTACTAAGGTTCAGCAGTGTACAGAATGGACAACGGCATAGGATGTCAGAGCTGAAATAGACCCTATGAATAAATACATCACTAAATTGATTAATTAATTAAAAGCCAATATTAAGAATCTGGTGAGTAAATAACCAGAGTGTATTTTTTGGGGAGGGGAGGGGGTGATCAGGAATTTTGGATTAAGAATTGATTGAAAATCTGTTCGGTCAATGCTGACCACACAAGAACTACTGGAAAGTTGATATCTTCAGTCGCTGAGAGCAAACTAGTTGCTACTTTCAACTTTCTTTGGAATGAAGAGTATGTTGATCACCTCTCAGTTTCTCCAGAGTCCAAGGACCTTTTCAGTTCCACTCTTCCAAGGACTAAATGGTTCCTGTGTTTCCAATGTGGTCCAAAGTCCTGTGAACATTATACAAATTGTGCTGGTGACATCTGGAGGAAAAAAAAAAGTAGTTGCACTACAAGGCCAGACCACTAGAGGGCAGTAAGTCAAAGACATTTTCTTTCATACTTAAATCAAACAGTATGAGCTTACATTAAAAAATAGAAAGCTAGAAGTCATGATCTGAAACACCTCAAATATATCCACTTTACATCTTCCAAACCAGTGCCAGAGCGACTTTTGCAAGCACTCAACAAAAAGAATAAAAAAAGCAAGAGACATGCGAGGACTCCAAGATCCTCAAATAAGAACTGATGCAACAAGTTAAAGAATAAAAGAAAAGTACAGGACAGCAAACACTGCATTTTGGCAGGTCTGGATTTACAGTTGGACTTTGTCCTTGCTGTAGGATCACCCTGAGAAATTTATGGCATGGAACTTAATTTAGATCTAAGCAATAAACAGTGACCAGGGAGCAAAAGGAAGGATGGTAGTTTGGCTTTTATTGCAGCTTTCACATAAATTTTGGTATCTATTTGGACAACAGACCATTTTCAGTCACCCATTCACTCATATACTCCCTCTCGCTCTCTCTCTCTCTCTCTCTCTCTCTCTCTCTCGCTCTCTGTCTGTCTCCTTTCCTTCCTCATTCATTCGCAACACTAAGCGAGACCCAACACGTCACTTCTTTGCCCGTTCAGCGTTGCTTCCTGTTCACACTCTCTGTTCCCTTCTCTCCAACACTCAGAGCAGCTCCACAGATTGTGGCATGGATTGATTTCTCTGTCAGTAAGACTTTTCCTTACTTTGCCGTGAACTTCTTCCTTACCTTGTGTAGTTTAGGCTAAGCTTAACTCGATGTGCCGCAGCCCCTCACCAGCATTTTGAGCTATCTTTAGACTTTAACACGCATTGTGAAATACAGAAATAAAGAGAAAAAAAACAGGAAGAGCCATTGATCGCAGGAGCAGTCGACTTATTGTACGTCTCGTATGTATTGTCATGTATGCATTTCTCTCAATCTGTGCAGGTGTACGTGTGTGTAGATGTGTGACAGCGGAGTGTGTGAGGATAAGCCCCCCGCCCCCCCTGTCAGGATGAGCAGCCAAGGAGGAGGAACCAAAGACTCCCAGTCAACCAATCACAGCTCTCGGCCGCTGCCGTCCGTACCAGAGGAGAAGAAGTCAAGAAACAAGATCATCTCTATGTTTGCCTCAGAGAAAGGTGAGTCTGTGGCTGACATGATGAACTCACACACACACACACACACACACACACACACACACACACACAGAACAAGAGAGAGAGAGAGAAAGCAAACATATCGCTCCTAATAAAAAATGACCCATGAACTTTATTTTTAGGAGGAAGGAAGAAGGACCGAGACAAGGACAGGCCGGAGATCTCCTCCCCCTCAGACTTTGAACACACCATCCATGTTGGTTTCGATGCTGTCACTGGAGAGTTCACGGTGAGTAACTGCAATGCTGTTGGTAGTGATGACAGTTGAAGCCTGTGCAGAAGTGCTAAGAACTGCGAGGTGGGGAGGGGTTGAACAACTCATTAAAAATGATTAAACTCACAGAAGCTGTATGAAAGGAGGCTAAAGGCCGTCTTTTTGTCTTAACCTTATCCAAATGAAAGTAGGTATGGCAGCCCTGAGGGGGGAAAAGCACAACACCAGAATGGGTTCGCATCAACAACTAAAATAAACAAAACATAAAAGCAAAAAAGAAAGAAAACGCACATTAAAAAAGTGACCGACTGTCAAACCCACTAAGTCTATTTTATTAGAGGATATTTTGGTCAGAAAGCGGCCAAAAAAACACATTTTTTCATTTAAGTATTTATGAGAGATATTTTGTGTTTTCCTTTTTGTTTGTGTGTTTTCTTCTATGTTGTCATGATCTCTTTTTTTTGTTTGTGTATCTTTTTTGTTGTCATGTTTTGTTGTTGTTTTGTTTTCCTTTTTTGTCTTGCTTTTTTTTTTGTTGCCAAGTTCCTCTTTTTGTTGTCATGTTTTCTTTTTCGTTGTCAGGTTTTTTTTGTTTTCTATTATTTTTTTGTCAGACCTTCTTCTTTGTTTTCTTTTTTGTTTGTGTTTTCTTTTTTGTTGTCTTTTCTTGTATCCTTTTTGTTGTCGTGTCCTCTTTTTTTGTTCTCATTTTTCCTTTTTTTGTGTTAACACTTTAAATTGTTGTGTTTTGGACTTACAGACTACCATAATATCAGTCACAGATTGGTAACATCACAGAGACCCTGTCTTTATGTTTATTTTAAGTAAACACAACAAACTGACAAAATTTAAATTTCATTAGCTCACACTTGCTTTTGGCTTGTCACCGAAAAGTCCAGAAAGTCAGTGTCACCAAACCACTTTTTGTTCAAGCAGCTCTTTGTTGATTGCAAATACTTTTTGAATGTTGGTTTGTGATGCAACCTCCTGCAATCAAGTGATGTTTAAATCTGTTTAGTGATGGTTATAACCAGGTAAAGGTAAACAAAACAAAACAAAAAAAAAACAGTACATATACCTTCAGATAAATCCAACTCAAAAACATTCAAAAAAATCCAAGTGGTTAAAGTGGTAAGTGATTTACAATCAGTGTGTTACTGGATACAATACCAGATTTTTGATTATAAAATCCTTACTCTTTGTTTACAGAGCCTGAATTTTGTTTTCTGGGGTGCTGTTGGGTCACATTTCCACTCTGTTGCTGATTGTGTTTTTCTGTGCAGGGAATGCCGGAGCAGTGGGCCCGTCTCCTTCAGACCTCCAACATCAGTAAATCAGAGCAGAAACAGAATCCTCAGGCCGTCCTCGACATCCTCAAATTCTACGACTCCACCAGTGGAAAACAGAAATACCTCAGTCTCTCTGCTTCGGGTCAGTTTCTTTCAACTTAATTAAAGTGTCGGCTTTTTAAAGCGCATAAACTCACACCTCTGTTGTTAATCTCTTTCAGATAAAGCCTCTCAGTCGGTGAGTAGTTCCACTCGTCTGTAAAACCTGCAAACATTACAGGAGATACACAGAGAAATGTTCAGTGGGTGCTTCTTCTAACCTGTGTATGCTTGTTTGCTGTTGCAGCAAGGCAAGCAGGGTACAGGGACTTCCCCGTCAAGTGGGAAAGATGGAGAGGATGATGATGATGATGATACACCTCCTCCTATTGTGGCACCGCGGCCTGAACACACAAAATCAGTGAGATAAGACAACCAGGTCGTCATATTTTCACTTTAGGAGTAGAAAACAGTTTTCATACATATATTTTTTTTTCCCAGGTGTACACGAGGTCAGTGATTGACCCGATCCCAGCTCCAGATGGAGACGCCGCCTCGAGAGCTGACAAACAGAAGAAGAAAGGAGGAAAGATGACGGACGAGGAGATTATGGAGAAACTACGTGAGTTAAACACGCTGGAAATGATACGTCGCTGGTAGAGCCACATCTATTACTGGCTTCAGTTGAGCTGACCTCACTTGTTTTTTTTCCTCAGGAACTATTGTTAGCATCGGAGATCCGAAGAAGAAATACACTCGTTATGACAAGATCGGCCAGGGGTGAGTCAGAATACAGAGTAATGAAAGGTTTGAGGGTTCGATGGAAGCAGTGACTGAAGAGGATTTCAAACAGCTGAAACACGGTTACAGCATCATTGTGTAAAAACACATTTCTTTGCATTAAGAATTTAAATTAATTGTTCGGTTTTGGGGTTGATGAGTTGTAAAATTGTTTTTCTGAAGTCATTTTCCAGCAGTAGATGAAATCTGTTCCAAAATCACAAATACAGCACAAAATGTGGTGTATGCTTAAAAAAATCAATCTTTGTTTATATAGCACCAAATCACAACAAAACAATAACACGTCTAGACCTGCTAATTTTAAATTATTAACAAAGACCCAAAATTAAGATGAAAAGTCTGATCTCATTTGAACCCAGCGTGAGTCGAGACCTTTGAAGCATTTAATATGTTTACAGTAACCAACAAAAACTCCCCTTTAACGGGCAGAAACCTTAAACACAACTCATGTTAGAGAGACATCTGCCCAAACTGCTATTATTTTCTCAAAAACCAATAAAAAGATTAAAAAAAAATACAGAGTTCAGAAAAGAACGAACAAACAAAAAAAAAACCAATTCAGCTCAGGTTCTCTGTAGAGCCCAGCACCTGTTTGAGACTCTACAGGTGTGTAAACTCACCCAAACTGTTGGTCAGACTGAAATACCTGAAATCAGAACCTTCATCCTCACAAACATGACCTGAGCATCCAAATCCTCAGAGCACGCCAGCTAGTTCCTCCTACTCACATAAAAGAGAGAGAGAGAGGCTATTTTGAATTTGAATTTTGAGTCAGAGAGAGTGATTCAGACAAAAAGAGAGAGGAAGAGAGAAAATTGAGAGGGAGAGATAGAGATGTAGAGAAATGCAGCCAGAGAGAGAGAGAGAGAGAGAGAGAGAGAGAGAGAGAAATGTAGTGGGAGAGATCAAATGTATTGTATTATAGATCAAAGTATTATTGATGTTTGTTTACTATTATTTTTATTAATTTTATTATATTAATTTATTTTTGACTGTTTATTGTTGTTCTTTATTGCTATTTATTTATTTATTTTATTTGTTTATTTATTTATTTTTAACAAGTGTTCTTTTTAATTTTAATCTGTACATTGGCTTTGCCAACATTTTTTAAAAAACACAACAAAAAACTTCATGCCAATAAAGCCTATTTTGAATTTGAATTTGAGAGAGAGAGAGAAAGAGAAAGAAAGAGAGAGTAAAATAATGAGATGCAGAGAGACAGAGACACACACACACAGACAGTCTCGTCTAGTTTGGTGTTATAGTGATGATGAGGATGATGATGATGAGGATGAGGATGATGATGATGATCAGACTGTAACAGCTGTAGCAGCTGCAGTCTGGCAGGTCTGCTGTAACATTCCAGAGGAACCTACAAGCCAAGCTCGGGGACGTCGTAAACACTGAAAAAAACTGAAGCCTAAACAAGTGTTTACGTCTTATTTTCAGTAAAGACAGATTAGGATAATATGAGACACATTCATTTAGATTTCAGTTTTTGCAGCACAGCAGTATTTTTAAACCAGACTAACCCGAGCGCTTAGTCTGTGCAGCTCAGATTACAGTGTCGACCCAGTTCACTGAAACCAGACGAGATTGTTGCTGATAGTGGGAAGTGATGATGAACATGGACAGACAACGTCATGGATCCAGTTCCCTGTCTGTCTGTATTATGTCTGTGACTGTGAATCGCTAAAATACAATCATGTCTCGAGAAGCTGAAAATTAACACTTTGACGTTCAACATTGACGTCCAGTCGACATTTTTGAAAAGGTGTTTGAGATACTTTCACCTTCAACAGAGTCGATGGTTAAATGAGTCTTTGTTAGAAAGAAACTTCATTCATTCAGTGGTATGAATTAATGTGAAAAGCCTTTTATCTGACCGCTCTGTTTTTCACATCCAGGGCGTCTGGAACGGTTTACACGGCCATAGATGTCGCCACGGGACAGGAGGTGAGGATTCCTGTTTTTAAGCTCTGAAAAGAAGCCTTAGTGTTTTCTTAATCAGATGCTGAAGTACATCAAACAGAGAACATGATATCAACTATAGCAGAAGGTTTGTTGTTTTAGTGTAGTGATAAGGTTTAACAGCATTTACTGGATTAGTCTCCTTACATTACTCATCTCATGACAAGTAAACAGAAAAACTGAGGAGTGGAAGGGAAGGAAAGCCCAGTACTTTAGCCTCTCCATTGTTTTTGAGTCATGGGAGAACTGACTCAGAGATCGACCCCTTCACACTGAGCTTTGTTCACTCTTTCTCTGAACAATATTTAACCTCACAGCTGGGCTCTGAGTTGAAAGCATTAGCTCGTAGCATGCAAGTTCAGTTTCTTTCTGGGAAACTAATCAAAGTTACTAAATGAGATATCCAAAATCGCTCCACTGACTGAACCGAGGATTTGATTCAGGATGAAATCGGAACTCTGAGGATAAAGTCAGATTTTTTTGTAAAGTGTCTTTAAGTATTCACAAAACTGAAACATAAGTCATATCAATTATTTTTTTTATTATTATTATTTATTATTTTAATCTAAGAATTCAAAAAGTTATTTCAGACTTTTGCTCTTCCAGAATTCTGAGATTTAAGTGTGAGAATTTAATCCCAGACTTCTGCTACGAAGAAAGCTAATATTCTGAATTTTTCTCAGAATTTTGAGATTAGAAACATTAGTTACACTTTTCCTCCCTCACAAACCTGCAGTTAGACAGAAAGACAGAATTGTTGGACCAAAGTTAGAATTCAGAGATTTAAGAATGAGAATTTAATCCAAGACTTTTGTCTAATCTTAGAATTTTAGAGATTAAAAAAAAAAAAGTTAAAATTCAGAATTTAGCAACAGAATTTTGAGGGGGGGGGGGGTCAGATTTCTGAGATTAAAGGCACAATCTCATCCTTTTCTCCAGTTGCTGGATTAAAGTTAGAACTCTGAGATTTAAGCATCAGATTCTAATCTCATATTCTGATCTTTTCTCAAATATCTGAGAAAAAAAATCAGGATTCTGTTGTTTTGTCTCAGATTTCTGAGATTAGAGACATGACTTTTTTTCCCCCTCTATAACCTGATAGAATTGTTGGATTCTGAGATTTAAAGATGGGATTGTTGGATCAGAGTTAGAAGTCTGAAATGAAAGCGTCAGAATTTATTTTCAGAAGTCTGTCTACTCTGATAATCCTGAGAAAAAAAAGAGTCAGAATTCAGAATATACTCACAGTTGTGAGAGGAAAAAGGTGTAAAAATTCTAGATTTTTTCTCACTATTCTGAAATCGAAGACATGATTTTCATTTTTTGATTTCATTTTGGCTTCGAAACCTGAGGATAAAGACAGAATTGTTGAAATAAAGACATAAAATAGGTTTTTTTTCCCCCTCAATTTTTAGAATTGGGTCAGAATTCTGAGATTAAAGTCATAATTCCATTTTTCTTTCTTCAGAATTTTGCACTCACTCCAGAATTTTGATTGTCAGAATTTAGGAAATAAATTGAAACTGAAGTTTTTGTTACTGGTTGAGCTATTAAAGCCTGTCAACAACACTGTGAAGTCACTCTGAATTTATTTGTGCACCATGTTTAAAGGACTGTGTGTCTTGCAGGTTGCCATCAAACAGATTAACTTGCAGAAACAGCCGAAGAAAGAGCTGATTATTAATGAGATCCTGGTTATGAAGGAGATGAAGAACCCCAACATTGTCAACTTTGTAGACAGGTAACACTGACCTCACATGCAGCTGTACGATCAGCGCTCATCCTCATTTCCAGTCCAGTGCTCCGTGGGTGTGACAGCTTTTTGTTTGCATTTGAAGTTTCCTGGTAGGAGACGAGCTTTTCGTAGTGATGGATTATCTGGCTGGTGGTTCCCTGACCGATGTTGTGACGGAGACGTGCATGGACGAGGCTCAGATCGCTGCAGTCTGCAGAGAGGTAGGATTATCTCAATTTAAGACTGAAGGTTTGTAGGTCACTGATATTCCTGTGTTTTTGCACATTACTGCCATCTGTTGGTCAGTGTAGTAGTATGACATGATCAAATTGAGGTTTATACTCTCCCTTTCTCTGTGGACCAGGTTCTTCAGGCTCTGGAATTTCTGCACGCCAACCAGGTCATCCACAGAGACATCAAGAGTGACAACGTTTTGCTCGGGATGGACGGATCGGTCAAGCTCAGTAAGCAAGGATCATGGGAACATGCACATATTGAAACACATTTCATATGTTTTTGACTGAATTGTTTTATTTAGTGTGTTCAAATACTCATCTTGTATCTTTCTCTTTGCAGCTGACTTTGGTTTCTGCGCCCAGATCACTCCAGAGCAGAGCAAACGCAGCACGATGGTGGGAACTCCGTACTGGATGGCCCCTGAGGTGGTGACCCGGAAGGCTTATGGACCCAAAGTGGACATTTGGTCTTTGGGGATCATGGCCATAGAGATGGTGGAGGGAGAGCCCCCATATCTAAACGAAAACCCTCTCAGGGTGAGTGCTGACTGTTTCCTGAACAGAGCTTCTTTACGCCACTTTACGTCAAATGTGACGACATAACCTGTCTCTGCTTTTGTGGAATTCTTAGGCTTTATATTTAATCGCCACCAATGGGACCCCTGAGCTGCAGAGTCCGGAGAAACTGACGCCTGTCTTCAGGAACTTCCTCTCCCGCTGCTTGGAGATGGACGTGGAGAAACGAGGATCAGGCAGAGAGCTGCTGCAGGTAGAGGAGGCCAAAACACACCGTACAAAACAAATACCAAACATGGAGGCTGAAATAAAAACTTTTAAATACTTTTGATATTTCATTTTCGCACAACTTTATCTGTCATTCCCTCTCCAGCACCCATTCCTGAAGGTAGCCAAGCCTCTCTCCAGCCTCACCCCGCTCATCCTAGCCGCCAAGGAGGCCATGAGAAGCAACCGCTAACGTACACCCTGTAAGAACTGTTAGAGCTAAAGCCAATGACATCCAAAGCAGCCACACCAATGAGCATCTTTGAGACCTCCAAGATCGAGCCGGGATGTTTGTTTTTTTTTGTCTTACTCCGCTATTTTCAGTGTTTCTGTACCGCTGCCAGACTCAGCGTACTTCAGCGCCTTATTCTAAAGCCACAAACTGCCATGATTTTGTTTTCTATTTGTAGATTTTGTTGATATTTGTACTGTTACAGCACATCTGTCACAAACGTTTATCTGCGACTGCGCTCACAACCCATTCTAAAAGCAGCTGACAGCCAAATAGGAAATGAATAAACTAAAGTACGTGTAAAGATGTTAAGTATTAACTGATATACAAAAAAACATGGAACCACTTTGACATATTAGACTGATTTGCAGGTTTTTAGAGCTAATTTATACATTTGATAAGCTGTGATATAGATAGTCAGCAACAGGTTTTCTTTGTATGCAGATGATGGTCATATAATAACTGGACACCAAAGAAAGAAGAGTATCATTCAAATATTCTTAAGTTTTCATATCAAACTCAGGTTGATCTTGCAATCATGATTAGGTTAGGGTTGTGAGGATTCAGACACTGCTAGCCAACAATGTTTCCAGCTAGCTGTTAGTGTTTCGATTAAAAACCAACGAGCGAGGCATTGACACACACCTGCTTGCAGAAGTACAGACCGAATGATTTAAGTAGATGGTATCGAACATGGGCTCAATCTGTGACATCATCCGTTGGTTTCCGAGGAGGGGTTTTGAAGCCGATCAATGGTGATCGCCACATTGAACTTCCAGTCAATAGAAACGTAGACGTAGATGGAGTTGAGGCCTCCCGGCAGAGACCTTTAACTAAACATCTATAGATAACTGAGATTAAATGGCTGTAAAATTAATAAGTTGTGAAAAAAATATAACCCCTTTACAGTATTAACAACTTAAGAAATGAGCCATTCAACATGAACTGTTTCAAAACCAGGCTGTAAACACTTTTAGCCTCTGTTGAAAAAAACACTGTTTAACATGGAGTTTTATTGGCTTTTGCTGCCACCTTAAAGTGAACACTCAAGGAACTGCAGTTTCTTTGCACTTCACAGGAGTCGTGACCTTGTTTCGATGCTAACCGATTGAAAAATTAACTTTCACAGCTAAAAGACTCAGATTTCATTTTCCTTATTTTATTTTTGATTATTTTTTTCTCATCTTTGATCCCCTCTACTGGCAGCTTTGGGTTTTACCAGGCACCAAAACACACCATCATAGAGCTGGTTTAGGTTCCTACTCTCTGCAGACGTTCCGTGTCCTGAGAAAATTTACTCCACCTAAGTGCAACATTTTTATCACCATGATGTGTCCGCTGCATGTTGTGTGCCTTTAGCATTACAAGCTTTAATGTCTGTGTGTTGGTGCAAGTGCAGTAAATATAACGTATGAATGTCTGAATGTTCTAAACTGGAGGAAGATTTTGCATTTTTTGTATATTTTGTATTGTTCATGTCCTGTTTTAAAGGCTTTTAAGTTTTGTATATCCTTTTTTATAAGTGTTACTAACACAACAGATGATTTTTTTTCTACTTCTTTTGGTCATTTCATTCTCAGTCCATACGACGTATGAATAAACCTCAATTAAACCAAAGCCGTAACTGTTATACTGGAGCCATAAATGAGTCTAGAAGTGTTTGGAAAGAGTGATTACTTCTTATCTCGTTCTCAGCGAGTTTGACAATCATATCAAACTGTTAGACTCTTTTTATTATGTTGAAATGCTTAGCACATGTCTGAGCTGCATTGCAACAACTTCTTGTGCCTTATCTGAGTCATGATGCAGTAAAAACCCCTGGCATGGTACTCAACAGGTGTACATACGTATATACGGAGTGAAATCATATCCTGTCGTCTGGGTTTTCCTCAGAACAATCATTCCATTTAAATGTGTAAAATGAGTAATTAAAGAGTTTAAAATGATCTGTTGTTCAGCATGAAACCAATACATAAGGTGTGTAAATTATTAATAAAGGTGGACTTAAACTGGCTTGTGTGAGGATATTTAATGGGATATTAATATTAATATTCTGAGAGCTTCTTTTTGAAGACACTGTAAATATTTTTGTCCTGGATGACAATTAAACTTCTATTAAAGATGCCAAAGAAGATACAACATGAACTCAAAGAGAGTTGAAACAAATAAAAATGGTGTAAATTGGCCACAATGATGTGCAAAATTATCTGTAAGCACACACAAAATATATACTTAAATTAAAACACAAATGACATAAAAATTACCACAACAAAAAAAGAAATGTTAAATGTACAAGTTGAAATTTTCATGTATATAAAAAACAGTAAAATCATAATTCATCTGAGAGGTCAAATCAAAAAACTTCACACGGATCATTTTATAGAATAACTCAACCGTATTAAATTAGAATCTGACCACGAGATGTTTAGTATGATGAAAACTGAAGATGCGTAGCCTGTCGATTTGGATAATTGTGGAATTGAGAATTATTAATAAAATATCTAAAACCACAAGGAACATCAACAGGCTTATATCTCACATGAAAGGCAAATGTACAGACTTGAAGAATGTTAATGTAAAAAAAAAGTCAATAATTTAAACTGCAACTTAAAAGAAGAGAGGTGCATTTGGTGCAACCGCTTTGGAAAAAGTTTTTAGTCTAACAAAACGTTTCTGCAACAGCAATATTTTGTTCAAAGAAGATGGAATTTTCCAATTTTCAGAGAATGAGGGATGTGGGACTCATCAGTTTCCCTCACATGATGACGTTTCAGGATTTGAATCCTCTGGTTACAGCCTTCTTTTTGAATTATATGACAAAATGCAATAAAGCAATTACAAATGGTTGCCTGTCGTGTTTTAGAGGCATGTATCCACAAGGGGGCAGCATTGTTTCACAGTCTGTTCAGTAGCTCAAGGACCGAGCACACGCAAAGAGCTGCAGAGGCTACTTTTGATACATATGCAGAAAGTCCAGCTGTGCAGTGTGCCTGATGTTCATGTCAGTATCTTTATGAGGGAAGGATTATCTGGAGGAGACTTTTATTCTGATTATTATTGAATTATAGTCCATCGTGGAGCCAAAAAAAAATGACTGTACTAGCTACATTAACACCATCTGTCCCTGTCTTTGACAGTTAATTACCGCTTTGTTACAATGAGTTGGAAAATGAGAAGGATACACATTTCAAGCCAGCACCTTAAGTTTCAATTTAATGCAGGAATGACAACTTAAAGATTGTTTGATGACGAGCAATTCACACTGCAGTGAAAAGTGTGACAGCCAACCCTGTTCTCCCCTATTATACAAAAACACAACTAATCTTCTCCTATGATCCATGCACCATTCCATCTGCAAAAAATCAAATTGATTGTTCAGTTTTTTGACGTTGATTTCCGATAACTGAAGCAGGGTGAGCAGCATCGGGGCAAACTGGGAGAGCAAACAAGTGCACAAAGTTCAGATATATCGTTCTGTGTTTCCTCTTTTTGATGTCGTGCAGGATGAGAAGTAGGAAGACAAATCGGAGGGATGAGAGTGAAGGAAGGGAGGCGAGGAGTCAAAAGTTTATGTGCTGATGTTACAGCTGGAGAAAGTTAAGGAGCGAGGGCTTTCTGACTTTTCATGACTGGCTGTCATTTGAGTTTCATTTTCTTCCTCATCTTTAATGTTTTAAAAAAACACTTCTGATATAACAGAGCATTCACTGCGACACAGAGGCTCCACATTATTCCTCACCCACGTACAATCAAACCATCCCTTCGTAACCTGAATGCTCAGGTAACATGTGACGAAAGAAAACCAGCAAACACAGCCAGCTGCTCTCCTTCCTGTGTGAGGGGAGGAAATTAATGTTTTTTATGATCTCCCCTTTCTTGTTGCACAAACATTCATCACCAAATCTGACAGTGTGGCTCTCTTCTGGGATCTCCCTGCCTGTCCATGTGTGTATGTGGAATGCCAAAGCCTGACATGGAGAGAGCACATCTCTTTGTTTCAGCATGAAAACTCCCACATCTTCTTCTTCATGGACCTGAACTTGAGGATCCATCCTTAAGGAAAAAAACAGCATACAAATGGCGTTTCCTTGTCGACAAAGGAAGGAGGGTGCAACCTGCTTATGTTCGATGTGCTGATGTCCAATCTTTAATTGTATTTTGATGGGAGGCTTTTTATTGTAGCTGCCAGATGTCTTATTGGAAGACATGGTTGGCTGCCAGTCTCATTTGCTTTCATGTGGGGGGAAAAAAAGGATGATGCCCAAAGAAGTTTTGGGAAATCCAGGCCCAGGCTCAGAGGCCTGGCCGCTTCATTATCTACCCCAGTGCAGAGGCTTCCTCCTGGGCTTGGAGTCGCTGATAATTCCTCTCTCTCTTTATGTGTGTGTTGGGAGCTGGCTGCAGTACAACTCCTAATGGCACGGCTCGTCTTTTCTGCACACACACACAATGGATCCTTATTAGCAATTACAATGCCAGAGGGCCTATTTATACACATCTGAGACAGGGAGCTGCGGTGGAAAAAGATACATCCAGCAGGACTAATCAACTGCAGTTTCTGGACCAGGGCAGTGAAACGAGAGAGGATGAAGGCAGAAACAAAAAGGGATGGAGCGGTGATAGAGGAAAGGAGATACGGGATGAGGGAGAGGGAGTGTTTTGGACAGCTATGATATTCAGTTACAGAAACAAGAACCAGATTTTGCTTTTCTGCACCCACAGCTCTCTCCAAATTTCAATGATGAATCGCTCATCTGTTGCTGATATATCTGCTGGGCCTCTGAATCACAGAGCCACAGGCGCTCACTGTGTTAGTTTCTGGACCTGCTTTTCAACCTGAATGAATTTCAAATGTTGAGAGCAAGACCACTGACAAAAAAACTGTATTTTTTTTTTTTTTAACATTTTTGATGGAGCATTTGTGTACTTGTACAGGTAAAGGTATCACAGTGTTACATATTAACTCATTCCCTGCCAACCATTCTCAAAGCATTTTGACCAATCTCTCAAGACCTGCAGGTTATTGTGTTCTATGACCAGGGCCGGCCCTAGCCATTTAGGTGCCCTTGGCAAATTACTCAATGCCCCCCCTTGATGCAACATAACTGGGTAATAACAGCTGTCTAAAACATCACAACAGTTAGAATAAAAAATGAAACCACTGTGGAAACTCAGTGAGGTCCACAGCGTGCACAGACCGCCTATCGCACTGATTACTTTCACATTTCAACTTTATTACTTTAATTAGTCTAATTAAAAATAGAAAAGACAGATGTTCCACATAATGATAGCATGATGCATGTTTATGTTAACTGGCAGCCCTGATTTAATGACTTTCATGGGCCGCAGCTGATACAGTTTAAAGTCTTACTGCTGTGCTCCAGGAAACTAAGTCATTTTCTTATTCTTTACTGGTGTTCTGTTTTCTCTGGTTGTAAAATAACAGTAAAATAATGGCTAAGAGATCCAGACAGAACTCTGTTAATACAAAAGAAGACTTCAGGTTCAGGTTGAAGTATGTTACTGGTTCAGAGGTCGGGAGATATTGACTTCCGTCTTGTTTTACAGCTTTATAACCGAGAGGTCTCCGTTTCATGCTGACACAGCAGGTCATCAGCACATTACTCCCGCTTCCCCTCTCCTCTCCTCTCCTCACACCTCAAAGAAAACACAACCAATAACTTTTCATTTTAACTGCAGTGTTAGTTAACTTTTATAAATGTGCCTGCGAAACCATCCAACACAGCAGCTCAACCTCTTGAATAAAGCTCTGTGGAAGCAGGACGAGCCAGAGATAATCATCAAACCGGAGCTTGAGACAAACATCCGGACACATCTCCATCGCAACCAATTTTGTTGATATTTCCTGTGCAGAAGCATGAGTTAGATAGAGGTATTTGCATTCTCGTGAATGTAAACTAGGATTATCAAAGGAGGACTCTGACATAGTCCAATGAACCATATCAAAACAGTGAAACACCCAACTACCTTTGAATAACCTGAAAACATTTACCCTGTCATATTTTCATAGACTTCAGTACAACTTGACCTTTTTTTTAGAAAAACAAAAAAACAAAAACAAAAACAAAAAAATGATTTTCCCCCCTCTGGCCATACAGTGTACTGCAGGTATCTCACTCCGGTTCAGCTTTTCCCTTCTTGATCCTCTGCTGAAATCTCAAGGCCGACAGAGCAGGATGAGGCGCACGTATCCTGACATGATGAGAAAAGTCGTTCATATGAGCGAATAATGTTGATATTTCATTTTGTACTAAATTTCATTAAATTTTCCCAAAGAGTTTCAATGCCAAACATCCCCTGCATGTTTCCCTCAGTGTCCCTGGCCTCGGTCAGGATTTTCCCTGCGACAGCCAACGTCTTTGTTTCAGGGGAAAAAGGGTGACAGCCAGACCGACAGGCACACTGGCAGTGTGTTGGGTTTTGTTTGTGTCTGTTGCCTCAGCAACAGTGAGACCGCAATGGCAAAAGCACTGGCAGAGGCGGACAGCTGCTATGGGATTCACACACACACACACACACACACACACACACACACACACACACACACACACACACACACACACACACACACACACAGGGAGGGTGGCCTGGCAGAGGAGCCCAAAAGAACCAGAGAGGAAGCATCTGGTGAGACTCAGGGAGACCTCAGCTGTTCCAGACCACAACCCACAATGCACCAGCATAAGCAGGGCTAACATCTTGATTATGCTTTGATTAATCCTTACTAATGTTAAAAATAGTTGTGTTTGTGACACACAAAGATGTTCTGTTCAGGATCAACTAAATGAAACTATGGACCAAATGTTTAACCCTGAGCCTGGAAAAAGCTGGAAAAATAATCTGACTGTGAAATCAGTTTCCGGAGATTTCAGTCGGATTAATCAATTCGCCTCAGTGGATGGACTCTGCTCGGCTGTTATGGATCTGCAGATGCTGAATCTTGCATTTTTTTATGACACTGTGATTAAACATTTAGTTGGTATACCACATTTCAGGAACAGTAAACATTGTCATGATGTGGGCTGAATTCAGGTTTCGGTTGTCTTCTTCCATTTGCATGTTGTTGTTGCTCTGTCTCTCTTCACGTGTCAGGGTGTGTCTTGGCGTTGCACCATGTTACACTTCTGTTGCTGAACCTTCTGCGCACCTGAAACCTCTTCCATCATCATTTTCCTGCACCATAAAACTCTACGTACCAGTCTTGCCCTGATTGTTCAGTTTGCTGATGTTGCATCTTATTGTTCCATCTCATGAATGACTCTTGCTTTACTTGTTTCTCAGGTTCATACTTAATTAAAAAATGTATCCTCTTTGTTTAATATATTTTGTTTTTGTCTTAGAACTGCAATGTGTGGTACTGTAGATTTATAAAGGTGTTTTGTTGTGACTAAATAGGTGCCAAAAAATGTCTTTGTTTAGAAGAAATTTGACTCAAAGAGGCTATGAGGACATCTATTTGAAGTGGACTGCAGCGACACCTTTTGGCTGAAATCACATTCACACTGTTGTGTTGACATGACTCTTAAGGTGTGTTTGTTTTGGAAATAAATGGAGATTTGGTCGTCTTTTTAACACTACTTTTCTTTGTTCAAGACAACTTTTTTACTGGATCCAACGCTACGAGGTAAGGTTACGCAACAGTTAAGCAGCGCTGTTGTTTGAAATGCGGCAACAAGCAAACTTTGTCAGTTTGTACTGTAGTTTAGTAGCTGACTATTTAAGTGTCACTCATGGCCCAATGTGAGATGTATCCATAGGCTAACGTGTAACGTCCTGCTCATCTAGCAGAGCTAATATAACCTCACTCTTCATTTTATTGACGGAGTGTCAAGCAGAATAACTGCTGCATGTGGGTTAGATTGAACATTTTCACAGTTTTTAGCCTGTGTTTTAGCCTTTAGCTTGTTTTTTAGCCTATCACTCTCTTGTTTAGCTTTCTTTTGCTCTGACGTCCTTTTTCTGTCAGACAGTTCACCTCCAGTGTCCACCATCACTACTACGTCAGCCAGCATGGTGTCGTCATAGAGACTCCAGTGCACTTCAAATCAATCTGGTCCTGCCCAACCTGATTTGGAAGCTAAGAATTAGCATTTAGAAATGACATATATTGGTGCTGATAATCTCATTTCAAGTTGTAGATTATGATCGGACATATATCTAGAAGTGAAAGTTTTTCAAGATCAGTTAGAAACTCCTCACAGTCCCTTTAATAATAATAATAATAATAATAATAATAATAATAATAATAATAATAATAATAATAATTGAGCATAGCATAAGTTCAGGCCACACAGCATCAGCTGCTCTTAACACCAGCTCCATTTTCTGCTATGTCTAATTTCACCAGTGTCATATGTATTTTCACTAGTGTTCACTCTGTTCAGTGACCCTGGGAGTCCTTGCTGCTGCTCTTCCTGCCTTGGCTTTTTCATGTATGCTAATAGAAGACAGGAGGTGTGGGCTCTTCCCACCTCAGGCGTTCAAATTCTACTAAATATAAGTCACTGCATGCACACAATAAACTCTTTTTGAGGATACAAACTGTAACATATAGACATTGAAAAGTTTGAAGACTTGTGTTTACTCCAAAATTTCCCAAAATTCAAAGACGCTCCATGTAAAGACTTCACAGAGAAACTAAAACTAAAACATACCACAAATTTTAAACATTTTTATTCATATTTTTACACCTTGGGAAAAGGCAGATTTAAAAATTAAATTCTTTCTCTTTTTATATCATGGGAAAATACAATCCATCATTAGAAAACAGAGATCATGGACATCCAATACAACACATGCACACAAAATGTAGCTTCTGGTGAGAACACAGGTTATTTGATGGTTATTATTACTGGGGCTTGTGTGACCATGCTGGCATCGCCGATTTAGATTCCAGGTAATATTTTACTGCACCTGATGATGAAGCAGAGAAAACACACATCAAGTAGCGCAAAGCACAATTGGTGGATTTGCTTGGAGTTGGAGTGTGGGTTTTTTCTTAACAAATTGGATGTAAATGAAAGAAATAAACAGAGGCATGCAAATGATTTGGTGAAGACATACCTCTCTAGTACTTGTAGCTCTCTGTTCCACCACGTCCAAATCCTGAGTGGAAAGAAAGATTTTTAGAGAGCCTGTTCATTTTGTGAAAAGGATTATGAGAGGAGAGCACACTCACCTCCAGGTCCAAAGAGTGCACTATAGCAGGGCTTGTTACAGTATGGCTTGCCCTCATGCTACAAGAAGCAAAGACACATGAGCGCTGTTGTTCCACAAATACCAAAAGTTTCTCATGTTGTTTCTCATGAAATTAATTATCCTTCCTTTTAATTCTTTCTTTTCTGACTGTATCAAATTTTGAATGGCACTGCATGATCAGAGGGTGAAAAATGATACTGAGTTACAGGTGACAGGCCAAGATAGTAGGGGACCATTACCTTGAAATGTGCTCGACAACAGTGTGGGTGTTAAAGGAGAATATTTAAGGACTGTTGTCAACTTATATTTTTTTTATAAGTTGTCTTGTACTTTAACATTTACATAAATTTCTCTTCATTATTTTTTTGTAAATATAACTTTTCATATTTTGCCACTAGCTAACTATTTCCATTAACCTGAGTGGCATTAAACTGTTAGCTTGTGAAGATAGCAAAGTAAAAATTTGCAGGTTTTGTAAAATCCTTTTTCATGGTTTAGATGAAACTCAAAATAAAATGGCTTTACATAAATGTCCCATATCAGGTATAAAATTTGATGGTTCTGATGCTAATAGCTAACTCTGTTATCTCAAACAGCACTTCGGTTAGCTTGAGTGTGAGAGCGGCTGGGGCAATATACTTTTGGGGTGTTATACTTTTGAGTCATTTTTAATATAAAAAGGCCAGTTACATCAGTATTTTACGATTTCGAGCTAACTCTTCATCTTTTTAACCTGCATTTTTCCATTAGCTTGTGGGTTTAGTTAGCTAGCAGAGAAACACAGTAGGAGGTTCTGCATAACTTTATATATTTGTTTGAGTCATGTTCAACCTTATGGCTTTAAATGAATTCATATAACTCTCATTTGATTTTGGGTGACTAGATAACCCTTTCTGATAACTTGGCTACACTTAGCTGTTAGCTTGTGGGTTGTAGCAGCTGAACAAACAGATAAGCTTTAGTCAGAAGTGTGGTGAAACTTAATATTTTTAATAAACAATAATTAATTAGCTCAATCATAAACAAATCTAACGTTCAATCATATATGCTTCATATTTATACGTTGTAAACTAAACAAGACTGTTAGCTTGTTGGTGAAGGCAGCTAGCATAGCAATGTGGTAAGTGGCTCTGGGTAACCTTTTCATATTTTTCATAAATCATCTGACATTTACAGTACAGTTATTGTACCATATAATTTTGGGCTACTAGCTTTCTTTAATCTAAGCTGCAGTTTTGTTAGCCTGTAATTTGTGTTGGCTAACACTAAAATACAGTAAAATGCTTTAAAAGATGCTTTAAAACTTCTTAAATTTATGACAGATAATTTTAAACTTATGATTTTGGGTGCTACTACTTAACTCTATCCATTATCTTAAACTAAAATGGACATTTATCGTGTGGGTTTGACAGTTCGTGCATTAATTTCAGTAGCCTCACCTCTGCATGTGAGCCTGCTGACAGTGTCTTGTTGCACTTCTCACACTTCAGACAGGGCCTGTGCCAGTCCTTGCCAAGTGATGACACCCTCTCAGCTGCAAAACAAACCAAGAAACAAATTTCAAAACCTCTTCCACTTAAACGTCCACCACAAAGAGAGCTTCTATAGTCTGCAAGGGGTCACACGGTCACACATGGATCTGGTCTGTGGATCAGCTGATGAGTCTCACTGAAGTATGACCTCATTGGGCTGTGACTTGATATCAGTTATAGACAAACAAGATAATGTCTTTGCAGATAACTTTGGGAACATTGTGCGGGCGTGGCATTTGAGGGTAAAAGAGGACTAGCTGTCCCTGGGGAATCACCCTTCTTGCCTCATAAACTCTGATAAAGATGTTTTTATCTACAGGGTGGATCTGCACAGACCTTATCTGACAGTTTTTGGGAGAACTGTAAAAGTAGGTAAACACAGGTTTAGATTATTTTAAGGCTGATAAAAGTGAGACTGTAGATGTAAATCTACATGCAAAGATGGATTAAGAGGTTGATTTGTCTGAGAGTGCATGACGTAAGCCAGGAAATGCTGAAATAGAAAAGTATGAACATGAGCTAAAGCTGTAACCATTTCACAAAACTGCATAACAGGCAAAAGAAAGCTAAGAAGGAGTGCACATGTATGAAAATAATGAAACATGATCTGTTTTTATGGTTCCCAAATGTTCCCACAATACCAGGATATGATGCATATCGTCCTAAAAATAGTCAGATCTGGTATGAGATTATGCAACAGCCAGTGGAAATGAGCAAAAGTACTCAAAGGCGAGGGCAACTGAAGAGGCTTGGGGCATGAAAACATTTTTGTGAATATGTGGTTGGGCTTGGAAACAAATCTCACAAGTAATAATTACTAAAGTTGAGTTAAAAAATACAATTATATGAAGCAGACTGTTAGCTTGTCCAAGTAGTCATTGAACATTAACTTAAGAAGAGCTTAGAGTGTTATTTATTTATTTTTTATCTTTGATAAGATTAGAAATGAGGCACCACCAGGCAGAGGAAGAATCTGATCTGCTCTCTGCATCAACTCTTACTGGCTGAGTCGATAAGAATGGAGTCCAAAATACATAAACAGACACTAATGTGAATGGAAAAACACACCATGAAGGAAGCTGTTCAACTATTTGCTTCATTCCTTTCCAAAAAAAAAAAAAAAGAAAAGCTTCACAGAGAGGCTGTAAAACGTCAGGTCAAGCTAACTAACTAATTAGTTGCCAGTCTACAACTTCAGTGACAAGTGAACAATTAACTGAATATTTAACAGCGAAAGGTACATATTTAGTCGATTATGTCAATCCTATTTACGGCCAAAAATATAAAACCCCATTATTTCTACATGTTTCTGACGCTACAACAAGCAGCCAGTTTGCTTAGCCTAGAAAAAACACAAGCTCTAAAAAATCTAGCCCGGCCTCGCTAGCAGAACAAAATCTGCCTGCATTTAAAGGTAACTTTTTTTAAGCTAAACTGAAAAACTTTTTTTAGGGTTGTCATCAAACGGGGATGAGTGGATTTACCAAACTATGAACAGATAGGCTGGGAATTTTTATGGCTAGCTCTTTCAATGCCTTGGTCTTTAAGTGCAAAATAAGCTAACAAGCTAATAGTTTACACGTCAAATTATCCAGATACTTTTTTGTTACTGGAAGAACAGTGCGAAGAATGATACTCTTTGTTAGCTAGCTTACTAACTTGGTCTTAAACTTAGCTTAATTGCTAACTTAACTGAAATATAAATGTCTTAAAAATCCTGCCCCCTTAAGTTTGTAAAAAATCAGTAAATTTACACCCTTTGTTGCTTAGTTAAAGCTTAAGCTAGTAACAATTAACTTGGCTTGCTACAAAGGCTAGATAGGGGGAAAGAGACATTCTGGCTTTGTCCAAAGAAACTTTTATTGCCTCCTCGCCTCCTTATAGAACAAATTAATTACCCCTCCTATCTCACTTTTTAAAAGGGTTTACCTAACACAAATCAGGTTGGACTAACAAGGGATGAAAACACTTCCTTCGCTTATCCCGGTTTAAATACAACCAGAGCATTGATTGTTTTTTTCTGCCATTTTCTATTTGAGTTTCTGGAACTGGACCAGGTTCCTCCTCTTCATTCACTGAAGCAGCAGAAGCCTGAGTGTTTCCATCTGAGAGCTTAGAAACATTAAGATGGATGGGCAGCAGAGGCAAGGAGGGGTTGGACAGTGTGGTGGTGAAGTGTGTCGACTGTCTGCAGAGTGGAGTTTACAACAGAGGCAGGAAAATGATGAGACTTTGCTTGTCAAATTAAAGTTCCTAAGTATGTCCGAGAAGAAGAGTCATTAGGTAAGCTTGTTCTGGCTGAAACAAATCACTCTGCTTGTTCTGGCATGGAATGAGAAAGTTTATCCATACAGAGGAAGAAATGGAAGCACAGTTCATTCTCACGGTCAGTTCATCTGACTGACAGTCCAAAGACTTGGCTCTGTAGCTTATATTGGCCTTGACCTCAGAGTGCCTCTCATGGGAAGATGTACTTGATTGCAGAACTGATATGCAGAAAATGTGGTGAACAGATTAAGAGGAGTGTAAAATGGAGCTGTCCCTTTTCCTCCCAGGAAGCAGTAAGTGCTCCCTGCCACCAAGTCATTTTTATAGACCGTAAAACTTTAAAATTTTAAGCATCTTGACGATAAAGAGTTTAGTAGAGTACAGTTTCTTTTTAAGGCTCAGCAGTGCTCTATAAAAACAATCATAAACATAAATGAAATCTGCAGACTGACACTAAGGAAATCAAATTAGTAACACCCGAGATGGTATTTAGTGTTTCCATTTTCAAAATCAGAATGAACCATGATTATTTTCAGAGCTAAACTAAATAGTTAGATCTTAATTTCAGATCACACATACTTTAGCAATTACATGACCCACTCATTGTGCAGAACACTCCCTGTCAGAAGCATATTATTATATTAACTAGCTTTATTTTTTGTTATTTCTTACTTATTACAAGTTATTTTATCATAAATAATTTTACAAGACAAAATCTATTTGACAATAATGGTAACTATCCTGAAAGTTTATTATTTATACAGATAGCCAACATGAAACAATACATGTGATACTGCTTTGTCAATTCAATAACATTAACTGTGCACAAGAAAAAAAAAAACGTATAAAATTAGCTTAATTTGTTCCTTTTACATAATTTAACACGTTATTAACCGCGAAATGTGCCACGAGCAATTTAATGAAACCTCTGCTCGTGCGCTTTGGCAGACCATTTTAAAATGAGAAAAAGAAAATCAGAAAAAGAAACTATTTTCCTCACTTTTAACAATTCATAAACTCGGACAACTCAATGTACTTAACAGTAAATATTCATTCTTTATTTTTTCCCAGTTACTTTGAATTTTGTTAGTTTAAAATTAGTTTAAAATTCGTGTTTAATGTCATGTGTCTGTCAGTTTCCTACTTCCTCATATGTGCAGAATGGGCGCTACTTTTAGTGAAACAGGAAATGTTATCACACCAGTAAAACGCACACATTAATTAAAAGAGAAGAAGAATATAAAAAGATGAAAATCTTACCGAAGTAAACTTCCTTTGCGCACTTTGGACACTTAGGCATGTTGATGCAGAGTTGATAGATAACCTGACAGGAGAGATATAACGGTGCTGCTGTTGGTGTCCCGAGGATGAAGTGTGACTGCAGCTGTACAGACTCGTCTACCTGTTCGCTCAGACTAACCACGCCTCGATCTGCAGGGCATATGTGAGCTCTGACTGTATTTATACCGCTTAGGAAAAAGTCAATCTGAAACTTTTCTCTCTTTTTTTTCAGAGTGGGAGAGGCTTGGATCAAGTTTCTGCGATTGTTTATGCTGAAAGCATCAAATCACTCTACACCTAAACTAGACTCTCATATTTCAAAGAATCATGATTAGAATTGTATAGTTTATTGGACTTGCAACTGTATTTTTCAGTGATCATTTTAATTTAAAGGGTCTTGTATTGACTTTTTTTTAGTGATATTGAAATAGACTCACTTTTTATATATGTGATAGCTCATAATCCTCAACTCAGAATTATATTAGTAGTGCCAAAATGTGTTATGTCTAAAGGATATTTCTCAGTATCCCTGGCTGATCCAACCTATTCATTTACATCAAAGTCCCTATGAGGACACTGCACTTGCTGGTAAAGTTTGCCCTAGAGGTTAAAAAAAAAATAAAATATGACGATTGTTGTTCAGTTTTGTGTAGTTGCTGCTTTGTGTCACTAGATGGCGCTTCCTAAAAGTGAGACTTGTTGTGACTCAGATTGAGTGTAGAGGAAGACGCAGACTGACTGATCCATGTTGCTGTATCGTGATTGCAAGTTAAGCGTTGGAGTTGCCGAATTAAAACAGCAGTTATTCCTACTACTGCCTGTTCATTATATGCACTAACACTACAACGATGTACAGTGGCATGTAAGTAATAGTATAATTCTATAATTTTTTTTGAAAATTTTGTTTCAAATGTGCAGTACATTACCAATTACCATTACCATTAACCATATGTCTACTGAAGTGGACATCATGCAACACCAAGTATATTTCCATCACAAAGTTAAAATGTGTTAAAATCTTTTACAAAGCTGCTTAAAGTGCTGGAAACAGCCAAAGCTTGTAGAAAAGGCAGAATAGCTAGTTTAAGCAGTGCTATGGTAGGCTAAATGCCATAAAATACCAAGAATGTGAACGGTATTTAATATTTAAGCCAATCAATGACTTATTATGGAAAAAATAGACAACGAATTATTGAACAGCTTTAGAACTGTAATGAAATGAACAAATGGGTGTGTAAAACACCAAAACCTGACTGGTGATGGTTAAACTAGCTAGCTAAGCTAAAATACATTGCTAGCCATAATGATGATATAGAATCAAAATGGTAAAAACACCAGAGTAAAAGTTGAATAGTTTGAAAAATGGCTACAACTCTTTAAAATTAAACTGGAAAAAAGATGGATTAGTTGTGAACAGAAGGGTAGAAACAGTTAGCAAAGAGAAATGGTGAGCTAAAAAGTAAACAAACAGTCGAAATAGTTAAGCTAGTTAAAAGGTGAACGTTAAAACTTGATGAATCAAATTTGAACATTGTCACTGTTTGATTTTTAATTTAGTGAATTGAAACAACTGAATAAATAATAACATATGAGAGCAACGTCAAAAAGCTAGGAATACATTTAAAGTTAAAAAAGCTAGCTAGCTCTAAAAAGTTTAACCTAACGGTGGCTGCTGTTACTAACTGATAGAAGCATAAAATTAGTTAATTAATATTAAAAAAAGATATATTTAAGATGGCAGTAATACAATTGGAACTGGATAAAATTAAGTCCACCGTGGTTTTTAAATAAGTATTATTTAAGAAAGCAGACAGTTGGAACATGATGAACTCTGGCAGACTGGTAGCTGCATGGCCTGCAGCATGTTTTCTTTTCAAAAGGTGCAGCAGGTTGTTTTTGCACCTTGTGTACAATGATGTCAGATATCTCAGGATTAGTCTCTGTTTTGAATCTAAGCTCAGAGAGATTCCAGTGTAATCTTTATGACATAGGTAGACCACACCAAACTCAGAGCGACTTTTGACCTGATCAGGAGGGTTACAAGCTGCTGAATCAGTTTTTTTTTTATTTCTTTTATCTGTGTGTATGGGTTTGTCATGTTCTGTTATGCTAACTTACAGTTTCAGAGCCCTTTGACACAGACATACCTTCAGAGTGAAGCATGTCTGTGTCTGTTTTCTTCCACAGTTGAGTGATTTCCTAAAGAAAGTAGTCCTTAGATGATCTCTTTAATTAAATCACTATAGCAGCTAAACAGAACTCTGTTCTTGTTAGCCTTTAGCCCGTGCTATCACTCTTTTATTTAGCTTTCTTCAGCTCTGACGTCCTTTTTCTGTCAGACAGTTCACCTCCAGTGTCCACCATCACTACTACGTCAGCCAGCATGGTGTCGTCATAGAGACTTCAGTGTACTTTAAATCAATCCGGTCCTGCCCGACCTGATTGGGAAGCTAAGAATTAGCATTTAGAAATGACATATATTGGTGCGGGGGGCGCTAACGAGCAGCGCATGGAGTAGACGGGTTTTCTGAAGCTCCTCGTGCCAAATCACAAAATTCGCCTTTGACAGTCCATTTTACAATTTTGAAGCCTCGGAGACTCTCTTGATAATCTGTGGATTACTCTGTAATTCTTTTTGTGCGTTTGTGCTACGTCAGTATGCCCAAGAAGCTGGAAAATGTTGAGTCACGCCGACCTGCTGCGGCTAAAGCTAGCAATGTCTCTCCAAGCAAGGCCACTAGTGAAGATCACGACGAGCTGCCGCTGATGTGGGAGAAAGTCTCCGACAAGATTTTGAAACACATAAACGACAGGTTCGATAAGCTGGAGCAGACTCTCCAGGCAGTACAAAACTGCCAAGCCGAAACGCTAGAGAAGATGGAATCTATCGAGGAGCAGATTTCGGAGCAAGACGGCCGCATATGCAGCTTGGAAAAGACGGTTTCCAGCCTCAAGGATGAAAACCACACACTTAAGCTCAAGCTGGATGACCTCGAGGGTAGGTCGCGTCGCAACAACATTAAAATAATCGGCATACCTGAACAAGAAGAAGGAGGTAATCCAACGGAGTTTGTCGAAGCCCTCATCCCGAAACTCCTCGGCGAGGAAAACTTCCACTCATCGGTGATAATCGACCGGGCGCATCGGACTCTTCAACCTCGACCCCCGGCTGGAGCCAAACCCCGCGCCATCATAGCCCGGGTCCATTTCTACCGGGAGAAGGAGCTCATACTGCGTCTCCGGAGGACGAGGGAGCTGGAGTTTAAGGGCAACAAGGTGCTGATCTTCCCTGATTACACACCAGAGGTGATGAGACAGCGGCGCCAATTCAGCGAGGTCCTGGCCGGACTTCGGGAGCTCAAGGCGGAACATAGCCTCTTCTTTCCAGCGAAGCTTCGCATCAGGCACAAAGGCCAATTCAAAGTCTTCACTTCACCGGGTGAGGCAATGACATTTATAAATACTGACTTGAAATCTGCATCCTGAGATGTTTGATATCGCGCCTTGTCGGCCGTGGCTTAACTATGTCCATACCTAGGCATTTTTTACTGATGCTACATTTTATAGTGGACACATTGACAGACTGTCAACTTGTTTTTTTTTTGCTCATTATCTAGATTTGGCAGCGGAGCTGAGTTTACCTTTTAGTCAAGTTTTTATTATTGCTTTTTTTTTTCCTAACCAGTCACTAGACGTGCGTTTAGCGGTCCCGAACGTAGAGGGTCCTAAGTGCCTGTTCTGGGGGAGCACTTGTGAGGGGGGAGGGATAGATACGTTCATAGGGATGTTTAAAAGTGCCGTTTTGCACCAGTATTTTTGGTTATTATGTAATATGTTTAAATGTTTTGTGTTTTGTTTTGGGTGGTTACTAAACTGTCTTTACCATTGGAATTATGCCAATATCTGATAACATGGCACGTAGCAGCATCAATGATAATTTAACCTTTGTTTCATGGAACGTGAAAGGTCTGGGTCATGTAATTAAAAGGGGTCGTGTTCTATCACACTTGAAATCGTTGAAGTCAGATATAATCTTCCTCCAGGAAACTCACATTGGGCAAAATGAACAATGCAGGTTAAAAGCAAACTGGATATCTCAAGTTTTTCAAGCTCCTTTTACTCGTAGGGCCAGAGGGGTGGCTATTCTTTTTCGAAAAAATGTTCCATTTCGCCTTGACTCCATGGTAGCAGATCCATATGGTAGATACCTCATGATTTCAGGCCGTATAAATTCTCTTCCAATAATAATGCTTAATATCTATGCTCCAAATATAGACAATCCTGAGTTTTTTGTAAAGGCTTTCAATATGATACCAACATCCTGTCCTAACGTCATCATTGGAGGGGATTTCAATTGTTTCTTGGACCCCATCTTGGATAGGATGTCAACAAAACCTCCTCCTACCATTGCCTCTGTGCAAACGCTTAATTGTTTAATTAAAACTAGGAACATGGTGGATGCCTGGAGATTACAACACCCTACTAGTAAAGATTTCTCATTTTACTCACATGTTCATAAAGGCTACACTAGAATTGACTACTTCCTAATCTCTTCTGAATTATTACCCTGCTTAGTGAACTCAACGTACCACAACATTTTGATATCCGATCATTGCCCAATCTCACTTCAATTTAAAAATATACTATCTAAGCCAAAGTTTAACTGGCGGTTCAATCCTCTCCTACTCCAGGACAGCTCGTTTAAAAGGGATATTACTGCTCATATTGATGAGTTCCTTGCTACTAATGACAATGGGGAAGTCTCCGACTCTACACTGTGGGAGGCCCTTAAGGTTGTAATAAGGGGTCACATCATTTCATTCGAATCATCTAAAAAGCGTGAATTCAACCGCCGACTTGAGGAAATTGAAAATATCCTTCCGATACTTGAAGAGACATACAGAGCATCCCTGTTACAGTCAGATTATAATAAGATTTTAAAACTGAAATATGAGTATAACAATATCCTTAGTAAACGCATAAGCAACCTTTTATTAAAACTTAAGCAGAAATCTTTTGAACTAGGTGACAAACCTGAAAAGCTCCTAGCAAGCCAACTCAGGGGAGAGCAGGCAAAACAAGCTATACACAAGATCAAAGATAATTCAGGCAAACTATTGACACAACCTAAGGAGATAAATACCTGCTTTAAGAATTTCTATAAGGAACTTTACTCTAGTAAAGTAAAAGTAACAGAAACAGACTTCAGTAATTTCTTTGACAGTCTAAGTATGCCCCAACTAGACATTGCTTCGAGGGATGATATCGACACCCCAATCTCTGAGACTGATCTCTTAGATGCTATTCAAACCCTACCCTCTGGAAAAGCTGCTGGCCCAGATGGGTTTGGTTGCGAATTCTATCAGGCATTTCGGAAAGAATTAGCCCCCCTCATGTTAAGGATGGTGACAGACTCAATGAAAAACAAGAGACTTCCCAGCTCCCTATATGAAGCCAACATTTGCTTGATCTTGAAGAAAGGAAAGGAAGAGACCGACCCTGCTAGTTACAGACCCATTGCTCTTTTGAATTGTGATCAAAAGGTCATAACCAAGGTCCTTGCGACAAAGTTAGCAAAGCACATTTCAAAAATTATACACCTTGATCAGACAGGATTTATCCCCGGTAGATTTTCATTTAGTAATGTCCGCTTACTTTTAGACACCCTTTACTCAAACCACAAAGAGAGCACACAAGCTGCTATTATATCCCTGGATGCCCAAAAGGCATTCGATCAGATTGAGTGGCCTTTTATGATCGAGACATTAAAAAGATTTGGGTTCGGCGAGAAATTCTTAGAGTGGGTTAAAATTATCTATTCTTATCCTGTTTCCTCTGTCCTCACCAATATGGATAAATCTCATTTTTTCGAACTGCAACGTGGTGTAAGACAGGGTGACCCCCTATCCCCACTTCTTTTTGATTTAGCTCTGGAACCTCTGGCTATAGGAATTAGGAGTCACCCAGGTATTCATGGCATAAAGTGTGGCAATGCAGAAAGCCTGGTAAATTTGTACGCTGATGATTTATTGATCTGCATGTCTGACCCAGTAACTTCAGTTCCTAACCTCTTACAGTATGTTAAATCATTTGGTAGATTGTCAGGATACACAATTAACTGGGACAAAAGTGAGTTTTTGCCTTTGAAGGATAACCTGAGCCCTGCTTTCTTAAAATCTCTCCCATTCAAAGTAGTCACAACACATATAACTTATCTTGGCCTCAAGATCTCCAGAAACCCCAAACTTTTAATAAAAATGAACTTCTTAGACATGATAGAAAGACTTAAAGCTAACATTAGGAAATGGAAGTTGCTCCCTCTTTCATTGATTGGTCGAATCAATGCAATAAAGATGGTTGCACTCCCAAGATTCCTATACCTTTTTCAGAATCTACCTATTATGCTTCCATCTTCTTTCTTTAAACAACTAGACTCAGTCATTGTTTCATTTCTGTGGGACAGTAAACCCCCTCGCATTTCTAAACTTCACCTGCAGAAAGATTCAAGCAGTGGGGGCTTTGGCCTTCCTGTGTTTAAGCACTACTATTGGGCTGCAAATGCAAGAGCCCTAACCTTTTGGCAACAGGGCTTCCCTGATGGTAACTTACCTGCCAGCTCCCCGCTCTGGTTAAGAATTGAAGCCACATCAACTACAGGAACCTCTCTTCCAGCACTTCTCTTTTCAAGGATTCAGCCCTCACATGACCTACTTAGTCATAATTTCATTCTTAAAAACTCCATTAAGATCTTGGATCAAATGAGAAAATCTCTAGGTCTGCAGAATCTTTCAACGCAAACTCCGATAGCATATAATCATCTGTTCAAGCCAGGCTTGATGGATGGTGTATTTCTGAACTGGAGAGAAAGGGGACTGGGCTGTATTGAAGATTTCTATATAGACAATACATTTGCTTCATTTCTCCAACTTCAAACCAAATTTAATCTCCCCAACTCCCATTTCTACCGTTACCTTCAGGTAAGGCACTTTGCTCGCGAATCTATTCCACAGTTCATAAACAAACCAAAGAGCTCGGTGTTTTATGATACACTTACCTCAAATCCAAATACTAAACACTTGATCTCCCGTTTTGTATCTGTCTTTAAAACACCTGTGAGCACGAACCATCTCAAGGAAGCCTGGGCTAAAGAACTTGGCTCCCCAGTGTCAGACGAACTGTGGGAGGAGGCCTTGTCTAGTGTAAAGAGCTGCTCTATAAACTCTAGATATAGGTTAATTCAGTTTAAAGTTATTCATAGACTGCATTATTCCAAAACCCGACTAAGTAAAATTTTTGACTCAGTCTCATCCTTGTGTGATAGGTGTGGAACCGCAGAAGGCTCACTCTCACACTTATACTGGTACTGTCCAATACTAAATAATTTCTGGAGCGACATTTTCAACTGGTTTTCAAAACAATATGAAATAAACATCCAGCCAGACTTCAATTTAGGAATCTTCGGCAGCTCGGACTCGACAAGGCCTCTTCCCTCCCACAAAAGACATATTCTTAATGCAGGCATGGTTGCTGCTAAAAAATTGATATTACTCAACTGGAAGTCCAAAACACCCCCATGTTTCAAAAGGTGGCTCAACGAAATGCTTCTTGTTGCTAAGATGGAACAGATCCGTCTTAACAAGCAGAACTCTAACAGGTACTT
The DNA here is from genome assembly GCA_030710495.1 of Labroides dimidiatus. NCBI lineage: Eukaryota > Metazoa > Chordata > Actinopteri > Labriformes > Labridae > Labroides > Labroides dimidiatus. The sequence goes on along the minus strand of CM061156.1, from coordinate 7,550,751 downwards.
TGTGAAAATGTGGAAACCATTTTTGGTCTTGTTAGATAATATTTAAATGCATTTCTTATGATGTGTGCTGCTATGTCATGCTCATACTATGCTCGGACTGTTTTATTTGGCATGATGACTGATGATTTTGACGGACTCCCACCCATGTGTATGTGTGTTTTTGTCTTGTTTGTTCTGTACCCAGGTCTTGTTCTTTTTTTCTAAGGAGTTTTTTTTTGCTACTCCTACTAATGCTGGTGATGTTACTGGGTGTGTTTGTATAAAAAGAAAATCCTTAAATAAAGTATTTAAAAAAAAAAAAAAAAAAAAAAAAAAAAAAAAAAAGAAATGACATATATTGGTGCTGATAATCTCATTTCAAGTTGTAGATTATGATCGGGCATATATCTAATAGTGAAACTTTTTCAAGATCAGTCAGAAACTCCTCACAGTCCCTTTGATAAAAAATAAATAAATAAATAAATAAATTGAACATAGCGTGAGTTCAGGCTACACAGCATCAGCTGCTCTTAACACCAGCTCCATTTTCTGCTATGTCTACTTTCACCAGTGTCATATGTATTTTCACTAGTGTTCGCTCTGTAGGTGACCCTGGGAGTCCTTGCTGCTGCTCTCCCTGCCTTGGCTTTTTCATGTATGCTAATAGAAGATAGGAGGTGTGGGCTTTTCCCACCTCAGGCTTTCGAATTCCACTAAATATAAGTCACTGCATGCACACAATGAACTCTTTTTGAGGCTACAAACTGTAACATATAGACATTGAAAAGTTTGAAGACTTGTGTTTACTCCAAAACTTCCCAAAATTCAAAAACGCTCCATGTAAAGACTTCACAGAAACTAAAACTAAAACATACCATGAATTTTAAACATTTTTATTCATATTTTTACACCTTGGGAAAAGGAAGATTTAACAATTAAACTCTTTCTCTTTTTATATCATGGGAAAATACAATCCATCATTAGAAAACAGAGATCATGGACATCCAATACAACACATGCACACAAAATGTAGCTTCTGGTGAGAACACAGGTTATTTGATGCTTATTATTACTGGGGCTTGTGTGACCATGCTGGCATCGCCGATTTAGATTCCAGGTAATATTTTACTGCACCTGATGATGAAGCAGAGAAAACACACATCAAGTAGTACAAAGTACAATTGGTGGATTTGCTTGGAGCCAGAGTGTGGGTTTTTTCTTAACAAATGGGATGTAAATGAAAGAAATAAACAAAGGCATGCTAATGAGTTGGTGAAGACGTACCTCTCTAGTACTTGTGGCTCTCTGTTCCACCATGTCCAAATCCTGTGTGGAAAGAAGGATTTTTAGAGAGCCTGTTCATTTTGTGAAAAGGATTATGAGAGGAGAGCACACTCACCTCCAGGTCCAAAGAGTGCAGCATAGCACGGCTTGTGACAGTATGGCTTGCCCTCATGCTACAAGAAGCAAAGACACATGAGCGCTGTTGTTCCACAAATACCAAAACTTTCTCATGTTGTTTCTCATTAAATTAATTATCCTTCCTTTTAATTCTTTCTTTTCTGACTGTATCAGATTTTGAATGGCACTGCATGATCAGAGGGTGAAAAATGATACTGAGTTACAGGTGAGAGGCCAAGATAGTAGGGGACCATTACCTTGAAATGCACTCGACAACAGTGTGGGTGTTAAAGGAGAATATTTAAGGACTGTTGTCAACTTATATTTTTTAATAAATTGTCTCGTACTTTAACATTTACAAAAATTTCTCTTCATTATTTTTTTGTAAACATAACTTTTCATATTTTGCCACTAGCTAACTATTTCCATTAACCTGAGTTGCATTAAACTGTTAGCTTGTGAAGCTAGCAAAGTAAAAATTTGCAGGTTTTGTAAAATCCTTTTTCATGGTTTAGATGAAACTCAAAGTGGAATGGCTGTACATAAATGTCCCATATCAGGTATAAAATATGATGGTTCTGATGCTAATAGCTAATAGCCTGCATTTTACCATTAGCTTGTGGGTTCAGTTAGCTAGCAGAGAAACACAGTAGAAGGTTCCGCGTAACTATGTATTTTTTTTGAGTCATGTTCAACCTCATGGCTTTAAATCAATCTATTTATCTCTCATTTGATTTTGGATGACTAGATAACCTTTTCTGTTATCTTAGCTACACTTAGCTGTTAGCTTGTGGGTTGTAGTAGCTTAACTAACACAAGCTTTAGTCAGAGGCGGTGAACCGTAGTATTTTTGATAAACAATAATTAGCTCAATCATAAACAAATTTAACGTTTAATCATATATGCTTCATATTTATATATTGTAAACTAAACAAGACTGTTAGCTTGTTGGTGAAGGCAGCTAGCATAGCAATGTGGTAAGTGGTTCTGGGTAACCTCTTCATATTTTTCATAAATCATCTGACATTTACAGCACAGTTATCTTAACATATAATTTTGGGCTACTAGTTTATTTAATCTAAGCTACAGTTTGGTTAGCCTGTAATTTGTGTTGGTTAACACTGAAATACAGTAAAATGCTTCAAAAGATGCTTTAAAACTTCTTAAATTTATGACAGATAATCTTAAACTTATGATTTTGGGTGCTACTACTTAACTCTATCCATTATCTTAAACTAAAATGGACATTTATTTTGTGGGTTTGACAGTTCATGCATTTGTTTCAGTAGCCTCACCTCTGCATGTGAGCCTGGTGACAGTGTCTTGTTGCACTTCTCACACCTCAGACAGGCCCTGTGCCAGTCCTTGCCAAGTGATGTCACCCTCTCAGCTGTAAAACAAACCAAGAAACAAATTTCAAAACCTCTTCCACTTAAACGTCCACCACAAATAGAGCTTCTATAGTCTGCAAGGGGTCAAATGGTCACAAATGGATCTGGTCCGTGGAGTTTCACTGAAGTATGACCTCATTGGGCTGTGACTTGATATCAGTTATAGACAAACAAGGTAAAGTCTTTGCAGATAACTTTGGGAACATTATGTGGGCGTGGCATTTGCTTATAGAACAAATTAATTACCCCTCCTATCTTACTTTTTTAAAAGGGTTGACCTAACACAAATCAGGTTGGACTAACAAGGGATGAAAACACTTCCTTCACTTATCACTGTGTAAATACAACCAGAGCATTGACTGTTTTTTTTCTGCCATTTTCTATTTGTGTTTCTGGAACTGGACCAGGTTCCTCCTCCTTATTCACTGAAGCAGCAGAAGCCTGATTGTTTCCATCTTAGAGCTTAGAAACATTAAGATGGATGGGCAGCAGAGGCAAGGAGGGGTTGGACAGTGTGTTGGTGAAGTGTGTCGACTGTCTGCAGAGTGGAGTTTACAACAGAGGCAGGAAAATGATGAGACTTTGCTTGTCAAATTAAAGTTCCTAAGTATGCCAAGAAGAAGAGTCATTTGGTAAGCTTGTTCTGGCTGAAACAAATCACTCTGCTTGTTCTGGCATGGAATGAGAAAGTTTGTCCATACAGAGGATGAAATGGAAGCACAGTTCATTCTCACGGTCAGTTCATCTGACTGACAGTCCAAAGACTTGGCTCTGTAGCTTATATTGGCCTTGACCTCAGAGTGCCTCTCATGGGAAGATTTACTTGATTGCAGAACTGATATGCAGAAAATGTGGTGAACAGATTAAGAGGAGTGTAAAATGGAGCTGTCCCTTTTCCTCCCAGGAAGCAGTAAGTGCTCCCTGCCACCAAGTCATTTTTATAGACTGTAAAACTTTAAAATTTTAAGCATCTTGACGATTAAGAGTATAGTTGAGTACAGTGTGTCTTTTTAAGGCTCAGCAGTGCTCTATAAAAACTATCATAAGCATAAATGAAATCTGCAGACTGACACAAAGGAAATTAAATGAGTAATGCCCGAGAAGGTATATTTAGTGTTTTTCAAAATCAGAATGAACCATGATTATTTTCAATCAGAGCTAAACTAAATAGTTAGATCTTTATTTCAGATCACACATACTTTAGCAATTACATGGCCCACTCATTGTGCAGAACACTTCCTGTCAGAAGCATATTATTATATTAACTAGCTTTATTTTTGTTATTTCTTATTTATTACAATTTATTTTACAATAAATAATTTTACAAGACAAAATCTATTTGACAATAATGGTAACTATCCTGAAAGTTTATTATTTATACAGATAGCCAACATGAAATAATACATGTGATACTGCTTTGTCAATTTAATAACATTAACTATGCACAAGAAAAAAAAAAACGTATAAAATTAGCTTAATTTGTTCCTTTTACATAATTTAACACCTTATTAACCGCGTAATGTGCCACGAGCAATTTAATGAAACCTCTGCACGTGCGCTTTGGCAGACCATTTTAAAATGAGAAAAAGAAAATCAGAAAAAGAAACTATTTTCCTCACTTTTAACAATTTATAAACTCGGACAACTAAATGTACTTAACAGTAAATATTCATTCTTTATTTTTTTCCCAGTTACTTTGTATTTTGTTAGTTTAAAATTCGTTTAAAATTTGTGTTTAATGTCATGTGTCTGTTAGTTTTTACTTCCTTGTATGTGCAGAACGGGCGCTACTTTTAATGAAACAGGAAATGTATCACACGCGTAAAACACACACATTAATTTAAGGAGAAGAAGAATATAAAAAGAAGAAAATCTTACCGAAGTAAACTTCCTTTGAGCACTTTGGGCACTTAGGCATGTTGATGCAGATTTGATAAATAACCTGACAGGAGAGAAAATACTGTGCTGCTGTTGGTGTCCCGAGGATGAAGTGTGACTGCAGCTGTACAGACTCGTCTACCTGTTCGCTCAGTCTAACCACGCCTCGATCTGCAGGGCATATGTGAGCTCTGACTGTATTTATACCGCTTAGGAAAAAGTCAATCTGAAACTTTTCTCTTTTTTTTTTTCAGAGTGGGAGAGGCTTGGATCAAGTTTCTGCGATTGTTTATGCTGAAAGCATCAAATCACTCTACACCTAAACTAGACTCTCATATTTCAAAGAATCATGATTAGAATTGTCTAGTTTATTGGACTTGCAACTGTATTTTTCGGTGATCATTTTAATTTAAAGGGTCTTGTATTGACTTTTTTAAGTGATATTGAAATAGACTTACTTTATACACTGCCTGGCCAAAAAAAAAGTTGCCACCAAAAAAAAAGGTCATACACTCTTATATTTCATTGGACCGCCTTTAGCTTTGATTACGGCATGCATTCGCTGTGGCATTGTTTCGATAAGCTTCTGCAATGTCACAAGATTTATTTCCATCCAGTGTTGCATTAATCTTTCCCCAAGATCTTGCATTGATGATGGTAGAGTCTGACCGCTGCGCAAAGCCTTCTCCAGCACATCCCAAAGATTCTCAATGGGGTTAAGGTCCGGACTCTGTGGTGGCCAATCCATGTGTGAAAATTATGTCTCATGCTCCCTGAACCAGTCTTTCACAATTTGAGCCCGACGAATCCTTGCATTGTCATCTTGGAATATGCCCGTGCCATCAGGGAAGAAAAAATCCATTGATGGAATAACCTGGTCATTCAGTGTATTCAGGTAGTCAGCTGACCTCATTCTTTGAGCACAATATGTTGCTGAACCTAGACCTGACCAACTGCAGCAACCCCAGATCATAACACTGCCCCCACAGGCTTGTACAGTAGGCACTAGGCATGATGGGTGCATCACTTCATCTGCCTCTTTTCTTACCCTGATGCGCCCATCACTCTGGAACAGTGTAAATCTGGACTCATCAGACCACATGACCTTCTTCCATTGCTCCAGAGTCCAATTTTTATGCTCCCTAGCAAATTGAAGCCTTTTTTTCTGGTTAGCCTCACTGATTAGTGGTTTTCTTAAGGCCACACAGCTGTTCAGTCCCAATCCCTTGAGTTCCCTTCGCATTGTGCATGTGGAAATGCTCTTACTTTCACTATTAAACATGGCCCTGAGTTCTACTGTTGTTTTTCTTCGATTTGATCTCACCACACATTTAAGTGATCGCCGATCACGATCATTCAGGAGTTTTTTTCCGGCCACATTTCTTCCTCGAAGACGATGGGTCCCCACTATCCTTCCAGTTTTTAAAAATGCGTTGGACAGTTCTTAACCCAATTTTAGTAGTTTCTGCAATCTCCTTAGATGTTTTCTCTGCTTGATGCATGCCAATGATTTGACCCTTCTCAAACAGACTAACATCTTTTCCAAAACCACGGGATGTGTCTTTCGACATGGTTGTTTAGGAAATGAGAAGCAACTCATTGCACCAGTTGGGGTTAAATAACTTGAACTGAAAGATAATCGCCCATGCAGTAATTATCCAATAGGAAGCTCATACCTATTTGCTTAGTTAAATCCAGGTGGCAACTTTTTTTTTGCCCAGGCAGTGTGTGTATATATATATATATATATATATATATATATATATATATATATATATATATATATATATATATATGCTAGCTCATAATCCTCAACTCAAAATTATAGTAGCAGTGCCAAAATGTGTTATGTCTAAAGGATATTTCTCAGTATCCCTGGCTGATCCAACCTATTCATTTACATCAAAGTCCCTATGAGGACACTGCACTTGCTGGTAAAGTTTGCCCTAGAGGTTAAAAAAATATGACGATTGTTGTGCTCAGTTTTGTGTAGTTGCTGCTTTGTGTCACTAGATGGCGCTTCCTAAAAGTGAGACTTGTTGTAACTCAGATTGAGTGCAGAGGAAGACGCAGACTGACTGATCCATGTTGGTGTATCGTGACTGCAAGTTAAGTGTTGGAGTTGCCGAATTCAAACAGCAGTTATTCCTACTACTGCCTGTTCATTATATGCACTAACACTACAACGATGTACAGTGGCATGTAAGTAATAGTATAATTCTATAATTTTTTTGAAAATTTTGTTTCAAATATGCAGTAAATTACCAATTTCCATTACCATTAACCATATGTCTACTGAAGTGGACATCATGCAACACCAAGTATATTTCTAGCACAAAGTTAAAATGTGTTAAAATCTTTTACAAAGCTGCTTAAAGTGCTGGATGAAAGTGATGGACAGTGAAACAGCCAAAGCTTGTAGAAAAGGCGGAATAGCTAGTTTAAGTAGTGCAATGGTAGGCTAAATGCCATAAAATACCAAGAATGTGAACGGTATTTAATATTTAAGCCAATCAATGACTTATTATGGAAAAAATAGACAACTAATTATTGAACATCTTTAGAACTGTAATTAAATGAACAAATGGGTGTGTAAAACAACAAAACCTGACTGGTGATGGTTAAACTAGCTCGTTAAGCTAAAATACATAGCTAGCAATAATGATGATGTAGGATAAAAATGGTAAAAACACCAGAGTAAAAGTTGAATAGTTTGAAAAATGGCTACAACTCTTTAAAATTAAACTGAAAAAAGACGGATTAGTGGTGAACAGAAGGGTAGAAACAGTTAGCAAAGAGAAATGGTGAGCTAAAAAGTAAACAAACAGTTGAAATAGTTTAGCTAGTTAAAAGGTGAACGTTAAAACTTGATGAATCAAATTTGAATACAGTCACTGTTTGATTTTTAATTTAGTGAATTGAAACAACTGAATAAATAATGACATATGAGAGTACTGTCAAAAAGCTAGGAATACATTTAAAGTTAAAAAAGCTAGCTAGCTATAAAAAGTTTAAGCTAACAGTGGCTGCGGTTATTAACTGATAGAAGCATAAAAATAGTAGATTAACACCAGCTCCATTTTCTGCTATGTCTAATTTCACCAGTGTCATATGTATTTTCACTAGTCTTTGCTCTGTTCAGTGACCCTAGGAGTCCTTGCTGCTGCTCTCCCTGCCTTGGCTTTTTCATGTATGCTAATAGAAGACAGGAGGTGTGGGCTCTTCCCACCTCAGGCTTTCAAATTCCACTAAATATAAGTCACTGCATGCACACAATGAACTCTTTTTGAGGCTACAAACTGTAACATATAGACACTGAAAACTTTGAAGACTTGTGTTTACTCCAAAACTTCCCAAAATTCAAAAACGCTCCATGTAAAGACTTCACAGAAACTAAAACTAGAACATACCACAAATTTTAAACATTTTTATTCAGATTTTTCCACCTTGGGAAAAGGAAGATTTAACAATTAAACTCTTTCTCTTTTTATATCATGGGAAAATACAATCCATCATTAGAAAACAGAGATCATGGACATCCAATACAACACATGCACACAAATGTAGCTTATTGTAGGTTATTTGATGCTTATTATTACTGGGGCTTGTGCGACCATGCTGTCATCGCCGATTTAGATTCCAGGTAATATTTTACTGCACCTGATAATGAAGCAGAGAAAACAGACATCAAGTAGTACAAAGTACAATTGGTGGATTTGCTTGAAGTCGGAGTGTGAGTTTTTTCTTAACAAATGGGATGTAAATGAAAGAAATAAACAGAGGCATGCTAATGAGTTGGTGAAGACGTACCTCTCTAGTTGTATGTGTGGCTCTCTGTTCCACCATGTCCAAATCCTGAGTGGAAAGAAGGATTTTTAGAAAGCCTGTTCATTTTGTAAAAAGGATAATGAGAGGAGAGCACACTCACCTCCAGGTCCAAAGAGTGCAGCATAGCAGGGCATGTTACAGTATGGCTTGCCATTATGCTACAAGAAGCAAAGACACATGAGCGCTGTTGTTCCACAAATACCAAAAGTTTCTCATGTTGTTTCTCATGAAATTAATTATCCTTCCTTTTAATTCTTTCTTTTCTGACTGTATCAAATTTTGAATGGCACTGCATGATCAGAGGGTAAAAAATGATACTGAGTTACAGGTGACAGGCCAAGATAGTAGGGGACCATTACCTTGAAATGCGCTCGACAACAGTGTGGGTGTTAAAGGAGAATATTTAAGGACTGTTGTCAACTTATATTTTTCAATAAATTGTCTTTTACTTTAACATTTTCATAAATTTGTCTTCATTATTTTTTTTTAAACATAACTTTTCACATTTTGCCACTAGCTAACTATTTCCATTACCTGAGTTGCATTAAGCTGTTAGCTTGTGAAGCTAGCAAAGTAAAAATTTGCAGGTTTTGCAAAATCCTTTGTCATGGTTTTGATGAAACTCAAAGTGGAATGGCTGTACATAAATGTCCCATATCAGGTATTAAATTTGATGGTTATGATGCTAATAGCTAACTCTGTTATCTCAAACAGCACTTTGGTTAGCTTGAGTGTGAGAGCGGCTGGGGCAATATACTTTTGAGTCATTTTTAATTTAAAAAGGCCAGTTACATCAGTGTTTTACGATTTCAAGCTAACTCTTCATCTTTTTAACCTACATTTTACCATTAGCTTGTGGGTTCAGTTAGCTAGCAGAGAAACACAGTAGGAGGTTCTGCATAACTTTATATATTTGTTTGAGTCATGTTCAACCTTATGGCTTTAAATTAATTCATTTAACTCTCATTTGATTTTGGATGACTAGATAACCCTTTCTGTTATCTTGGCTACACTTAGCTGTTAGCTTGTGGGTTGTAGTAGCTTAACTAACAGATAAGCTTTAGTAGAAGGTGCAGTGAACTGTAATATTTTTAATAAACAATAATTAATTAGCTCAATCATAAACAAATCTAACATTTAATCATATATACTTCACATTTATATATTGTGAACTAAACAAGACTGTTAGCTTGTTGGTGAAGGCAGCTAGCATAGCATTGTGGTAAGTGGTTCTGGGTAACCTTTTCATATTTTTCCGAAATCATCTGACATTTACAGCACAGTTATCTTAACATATAATTTTGGGCCACTAGTTTATTTAATCTAAGCTACAGTTTGGTTAGCCTGTAATTTGTGTTGGTTAACACTGAAATACAGTAAAATGCTTCAAAAGATGCTTTAAAACTTCTTAAATTTATGACAGATAATCTTAAACTTATGATTTTGGGTGCTACTACTTAACTCTATCCATTATCTTAAACTAAAATGGACATTTATTTTGTGGGTTTGACAGTTCATGCATTAATTTCAGTAGCCTCACCTCTGCATGTGAGTCTGGTGACAGTGTCTTGCGGCACTTCTCACACTTCAGACAGGGCCTGTGCCAGTCCTTGCCAAGTGATGTCACCCTCTCAGCTGTAAAACAAACCAAGAAACAATTTTCAAAACCTCTTCCACTTAAACGTCCACCACAAAGAGAGCTTCTATAGTCTGCAAGGGGTCAAATGGTCACACATGGATCTGGTCCGTGGATCAGCTGATGAGTTTCACTGAAGTATGACCTCATTGGGCTGTGACTTGATATCAGTTATAGACAAACAAGGTAAAGTCTTTGCAGATAACTTTGGGAACATTATGTGGGCGTGGCATTTGCTTATAGAACAAATTAATTACTCCCCCTATCTTACTTTTTTAAAAGGGTTGACCTAACACAAATCAGGTTGGACTAACAAGGGATGAAAACATTTCCTTCGCTTATCACGGTTTAAATACAACCAGAGCATTGATTGTTTTTTTTCTGCCATTTTCTATTTGTCTTTCTGGAACTGGACCAGGTTCCTCCTCCTTATTCACTGAAGCAGCAGAAGCCTGATTGTTTCCATCTTAGAGCTTAGAAACATTAAGATGGATGGGCAGCAGAGGCAAGGGGTAATGCCCGAGAAGGTATATTTAGTGTTTCCATTTTCAAAATCAGAATGAACAGTGATTATTTTCTATCAGAGCTAAACTAAATAGTCAGATCTTTATTTCAGATCACACATATTTTAGCAATTACATGGCCCACTCATTGTGCAGAACACTCTCTGTCAGAAGCATATTATTACATTAACTAGCTTTAATTTTTGCTATTTCTTACTTATTACAATTTATTTTATCATAAATAATTTTACAAGACAAAATCTATTTGACAATAATGGTAACTATCCTGAAAGTTTATTATTTATACAGATAGTCAACATGAAACAATACATGTGATACTGCTTTGTCAATTCAATAACATTAACTGTGCACAAGAAAAAAACCTTATAAAATTAGCTTAATTTGTTCCTTTTACATAATTTAACACGTTATTAACCGCGAAATGTGCCACGAGCAATTTAATGAAACCTCTGCACGTGCGCTTTGGCAGACCATTTTAAAATGAGAAAAAGAAAACTAGAAAAAGAAACTATTTTCCTCACTTTTAACAATTTATAAGCTCAGACAACTAAATATACTTAACAGTAAATATTCATTCTTTATTTTTTTTTTTCCCAGTTACTTTGTATTTTGTTAGTTTAAATTTTGTTTAAAATTCGTGTTTAATGTCATGTGTCTGTCAGTTTCTTACTTTCTCATATGTGCAGAATGGGCGCTACTTTTAATGAAACAGGAAATGTTATCACGCACGTAAAACACACACATGAATTAAAAGAGAAGAAGAATATAAAAAGATGAAAATCTTACCGAAGTAAACTTCCTTTGAGCACTTTGGGCACTTAGGCATGTTGATGCAGATTTGATAGATAACCTAACAGGGGAGAAAATACGGTGCTGCTGTTGGTGTCCAGAGGATCAAGTGTGACTGCAGCTGTACAGACTAGTCTACCTGTTCGCTCAGACTTACCCACGCCTCGATCTGCAGGGGAGATATGAGCTCTTACTGTATTTATACCGCTCAGGAAAAAGTCAATCTGAAACTTTTCTCTCTTTTTTTCAGAGTGGGAGAGGCTTGGATCAAGTTTCTGCGATTGTTTATGCTGAAAGCATCAAATCACTCTACACCTAAACTAGACTCTCATATTTCAAAGAATCATGATCAGAATTGTCTAGTTTATTGGACTTGCAACTGTATTTTTCAGTGATCATTTTAATTTAAAGGGTCTTGTATTGACTTTTTTAGTGACATTGAAATAGACTCACTTTTTATATATATGCTAGCTCATAATCCTCAACTCAAAATTATATTAGCAGTGCCAAAATGTGTTATGTCTAATGGATATTTCTCAGTATCCCTGGCTGATCCAGCCTATTCATTTACATCAAAGTCCCTATGAGGACACTGCACTGGCTGGTAAAGTTTGCCCTAGAGGTTAAAAAAATGACGATTGTTGTGTTCAGTTTGTGTGGTTGCTGCTTTGTGTCACTAGATGGCGCTTCCTAAAAGTGAGACTTGTTGTAACTCAGATTGAGTGTAGAGGAAGACGCAGACTGACTGATCCATGTTGCTGTATCGTGACTGCAAGTTAAGCGTTGGAGTTGCCGAATTCAAACAGCAGTTATTCCTACTACTGCCTGTTCATTATATGCACTAACACTACAACAATGTACAGTGGCATGTAAGTAATAGTATAATTCTATAATTTTTTGAAAATTTTGTTTCAAATAAGCAGTAAATTACCAATTTCCATTACCATTAACCATATGTCTACTGAAGTGGACATCATGCAAAACCAAGTATATTTCCAGCACAAAGTTAAAATGTGTTAAAATCTTTTACAAAGCTGCTTAAAGTGCTGGATGAAAGTGATGGACAGTGAAACAGCCAAAGCTTGTAGAAAAGGCGGAATAGCTAGTTTAAGCAGTGCTATGGTAGGCTAAATGTCATAAAATACCAAGAATGTGAACGGTATTTAATATTTAAGCCAATCAATGACTTAATATGGAAAAAATAGACAACGAATTATTGAACAGCTTTAGAACTGTAATTAAATGAACAAATGGGTGTGTAAAACACCAAAACCTGACTGGTGATGGTTAAACTAGCTAGCTAAGCTAAAATACATTGCTAGCCGCAATGATGATATATGATAAAAATGGTAAAAACACCAGAGTAAAAGTTGAATAGTTTGAAAAATGGCTACAACTCTTTAAAATTAAACTGAAAAAAGACGGATTAGTGGTGAACAGAAGGGCAGGAACAGTTAGCAAAGAGAAATGGTGAGCTAAAAAGTAAACAAATAGTTGAAATAGTTTAGCTAGTTAAAAGGTGAACGTTAAAACTTGATGAATCAAATTTGAACATAGTCACTGTTTGATTTTTAATTGAGTGAATTGAAACAACTGAATAAATAATGACATATGAGAGCACTGTCAAAAAAAGTGAGGAATACATTTAAAGTTAAAAAGCTAACTAGCTCTAAAAAGTTTAAGCTAACAGTGGCTGCTGTTACTAACTGATAGAAGCATTAAATTAGTTGATTAATATTAAAAATAGATATATTTAAGATGGCAGTCATACAATTGGAACTGGATAAAATTAAGTCCACCGTGGTTTTTAAATAAGTATTATTTAAGAAAGCAGACAGTTGGAACATGATGAACTCTGGCAGACTGGTAGCTGCATGGCCTGCAGCTTGTTGTCTTGTCAAAAGGTGCAGCAGGTTGTTTTTGCACCTTGTGGACGATGATGTCAGATATCTCAGGATTAGTCTCTGTTTTGAATCTAAACTCAGAGAGATCCCAGTGTAAAATTTATGACATAGGTGGACCACACCAAACTCAGAGCGACTTTTGACCTGATCAGGAGGGTTACAAGCTGCTGAATCCGTTTTTGTTTTTTTAATTTCTTTTATCTGTGTGTATGGGTTTGTCATGTTCTGTTATGTTAACTCTTACAGTGTCAGAGCCCTTTGACACAGACATACCTTCACAGTGAAGCATGTCTGTGTCTGTTTTCTACCACAGTTGAGTGATTTCCTAAAGAAAGTAGTCCTCAGATGACCTCTTTGATTAAATCACTTTAGCAGCTAAACAAAACTCTGTTCTTGTTGTTTTTATTCAGACTTTTTTTTCTTGTGGTCCATCTTGGTTTTCTTGGTAAGAATTAGCATTTAGAAATGACATATATTGGTGCTGATAATCTCATTTCAAGTTGTAGATTCTGATCGCCATATATCTAGAAGTGAAACTTTTTCAACATCAGTAAGAAACTCCTCAGTCCCTTTAATAAAAAAAAAAATAATAATAACAAAAAATACAAAAATTGAACATAGCGTGAGTTCAGGCCACACAGCATCAGCTGCTCTTAACACCAGCTCCATTTTCTGCTATGTCTAATTTCACCAGTGTAATATGTATTTTCACTAGTGTTCGCTCTGTTCAGTGACCCTGGGAGTCCTTGCTGCTGCTCTCCCTGCCTTGGCTTTTTCATGTATGCTAATAGAAGACAGGAGTTGTGGGCTTTTCCCACCTCAGGCTTTCGAATTCCACTAAATATAAGTCATTGCATGCACACAATGAACTCTTTTTGAGGATACAAACTGCAACATATAGACATTGAAAAAGTTTGAAGACTTGTGTTTACTCCAAAATTTCCCAAAATTCAAAGACGCTCTATGTAAAGACTTCACAGAGAAACTAAAACTAAAACATACCATGAATTTTAAACATTTTTATTCATATTTTTACACCTTGAGAAAAGGAAGATTTAAAAATTAAACTCTTTTTCTCTTGTTATATCATGGGAAAATACAATCCATCATTAGAAAACAGAGATCATGGACATCCAATACAACACATGCAGACAAATGTAGCTTCTGGTGAGAACACAGGTTATTTGATGGTTATTATTACTGGGGCTTGTGTGACCATGCTGGCATCGCCGATTTAGATTCCAGGTAATATTTTACTGCACCTGATGATGAAGCAGAGAAAACACACATCAAGTAGTACAAAGCTTAATTGATGGATTTGCTTGAAGTCGGAGTGTGGGTTTTTTCTTAACAAATGGGATGTAAATGAAAGAAATAAACAGAGGCATGCAAATGATTTGGTGAAGACGTACCTCTCTAGTTGTATGTGTGGCTCTCTGTTCCACCATGACCATATCCTGTGTGGAAAGAAGGATTTTTAGAGAGCCTGTTCATTTTGTGAAAAGGATTATGAGAGGAGAGCACACTCACCTCCAGGTCCAAAGAGTGCAGCATAGCAGGGCTTGCTACAGTATGGCTTGCCCTCATGCTACAAGAAACAAAGACACATGAGCGCTGTTGTTCCACAAATACCAAAAGTTTCTCATGTTGTTTCTCATGAAATTAATTATCCTTCCTTTTAATTCTTTCTTTTTTGACTGTATCAAATTTTGAATGGCACTGCATGATCAGAGGGTGAAAAATGATACTGAGTTACAGGTGACAGGCCAAGATAGTAGGGGACCATTACCTTGAAATGTGCTCGACAACAGTGTGGGTGTTAAAGGAGAATATTTAAGGACTGTTGTCAACTTATATTTTTTAATAAGTTGTCTTGTACTTTAACATTTACATAAATTTCTCTTCATTATTTTTTTAAATATAACTTTTCATATTTTGCCACTAGCTAACTATTTCCATTAACCTGAGTTGCATTAAGCTGTTAGCTTGTGAAGCTAGCAAAGTAAAGATTTGCAGGTTTTGTCAAATCCTTTTTCATGGTTTTGATGAAACTCAAAGTGAAATGGCTGTACATAAATGTCCCATATCAGGTATAAAATTTGATTGTTATGATGCTGATAGCTAACTCTGTTATCTCCAACAGCACTTTGGTTAGCTTGAGTGTGAGAGCGGCTGGGGCAATATACTTTTGGGGTGTTATACTTTTGAGTCATTTTTAATTTAAAAAGGCCAGTTACATCAGTATTTTATGATTTCGAGCTAACTCTTCATCTTTTTAACCTGCATTTTACCATTAGCTTGTGGGTTCAGTTAGCTAGCAGAGAAACACAGTAGGAGGTTCTGCATAACTTTATATATTTGTTTGAGTCATGTTCAACCTTATGGCTTTAAATTAATTCATTTAACTCTCATTTGATTTTGGATGACTAGATAACCCTTTCTGTTATCTTGGCTACACTTAGCTGTTAGCTTGTGGGTTGTAGTAGCTTAACTAACACATAAGCTTTAGTAGGAGGTGCGGTGAACTGTAATATTTTTAATAAACAATAATTAGCTCAGTCATAAACAAATCTAACGTTTAATCATATATACTTGATATTTATATATTGTGAACCAAACAAGACTGTTAGCTTTTTGGTGAAGGCAGCTAGCATAACAATGTGGTAAGTGGTTCTGGGTAACCTTTTCATATTTTTCTGAAATCATCTGACATTTACAGCACAGTTATCTTAACATATAATTTTGGGCTACTAGTTTATTTAATCTAAGCTACAGTTTGGTTAGCCTGTAATTTGTGTTGGTTAACACTGAAATACAGTAAAATGCTTCAAAAGATGCTTTAAAACTTCTTAAATTTATGACAGATAATCTTAAACTTATGATTTTGGTTGCTACTACTTAACTCTATCCATTATCTTAAACTAAAATGGACATTTATTTTGTGGGTTTGACAGTTCATGCATTAATTTCAGTAGCCTCACCTCTGCATGTGAGCCTGGTGACAGTATCTTGCTGCACTTCTCACACCTCAGACAGTTCCTGTGCCAGTCCTTGCCAAGTGATGTCACCCTCTCAGCTGTAAAACAAACCAAGAAACAAATTTCAAAACCTCTTCCACTTAAACGTCCACCACAAAGAGAGTTTCTATAGTCTGCAAGGGGTCAAATGGTCACACATGGATCTGGTCCGTGGATCAGCTGATGAGTTTCACTGAAGTATGACCTCATTGGGCTGTGACTTGATATCAGTTATAGACAAACAAGGTAAAGTCTTTACAGATAACTTTGGGAACATTATGCGGGCGTGGCATTTGCTTATAGAACAAATTAATTACCCCTCCTATCTTACTTTTTTAAAAGGGTTGACCTAACACAAATCAGGTTGGACTAACAAGGGATGAAAACACTTCTTTCACTTATCACGGTTTAAATACAACCAGAGCATTGATTGTTTTTTTTCTGCCATTTTCTATCTGTGTTTCTGGAACTGGACCAGGTTAACCGCGAAACGTGTCACAAGCAATTTAATGAAACCTCTGCACGTGCGCTTTGGCAGACCATTTTAAAATGAGAAAAAGAAAATCAGAAAAAGAAACTATTTTCCTCACTTTTAACAATTTATAAACTCGGACAACTAAATGTACTTAACAGTAAATATTCATTCTTTATTTTTTTCCAGTTACTTTGTCTTTTGTTAGTTTAAAATTCGTGTTTAATGTCATGTGTCTGTCAGTTTCCTACTTCCTCATATGTGCAGAATGGGCGCTACTTTTAATGAAACAGGAAATGTTATCACGCGCGTAAAACACACACATTAATTAAAAGAGAAGATGAATATAAAAAGAAGAAAATCTCACCGAAGTAAACTTCCTCTGTGCACTTTGGGCACTTAGGCATGTTGATGCAGATTTGATAAATAAACCTAACAGGAGAGAAAATACTGTGCTCCTGTTGGTGTCCCGAGGATGAAGTGTGACTGCAGCTGTACAGACTCGTCTACCTGTTCGCTCAGACTAACCACGCCTTGATCTGCAGGGCATATGTGAGCTCTGACTGTATTTATACCGTATTATATAAAAAGTCAATCTGAAACTTTTCTCTCTTTTTTTTTCAGAGTGGGAGAGGCTTGGATCAAGTTTCTGCGATTGTTTATGCTGAAAGCATCAAAAAAATGCATCTGTATCTTTTCAGTGATCATTTTGATTTAAAGGGTCTTGTATTGACTTTTTAGTGATATTGGAATAGACTCGCTTTTTATATAAATCTGCTAGCTAATAATCCACAATTCAAAAATTATATTAGCAGTGCCAAAATGTGTTATGTCTAAAGGATATTTCTCAGTATCCCAGGCTGATCCAACCTATTCATTTACATCAAAGTCCCTATGAGGACACTGCACTAGCTGGTAAAGTTTGCCCTAGAGGTTAAAAAAATATGACGATATACAGTGACATGTAAGTAATAGTATAATTCTATAATTTTTTTGGAAATTTTGTTTCAAATATGCAGTAAATTACCAATTACCATTACCATTAACCATATGTCTACTGAAGTGGACATCATGCAACACCAAGTACATTTCCAGCACAAAGTTAAAATGTGTGAAAACATGTTAAAATGTTTTACAAAGCTGTTTAAAGTGCTGGATGAAAGTGATGGACAGTGAAACAGCCAAAGCTTGTAGAAAAGGTGGAATAGCTAGTTTAAGTAGTGCAATGGTAGGCTAAATGCCATAAAATACCAAGAATGTGAACAGTATTTAATATTTAAGCCAATCAATGACTCATTATGGTAAAAAAATAGACAAAGAATTAGTGAACAACTTTTGAACTCTAATTAATTGTACAAATGGGTGTTTAAAACACCAAAAGCTGACTAGTCATGGTTAAACTAGCTAGCTAAGCTAAAATACATAGCTAGCCATAATGATGATAAAGGATAAAAAATGGCTACAACTCTTTAAAATTAAACTGAAAAAGACGGATTAGTGGTCAACAGAAGGGTAGAAACAGTTAGCAAAGAGAAATGGTGAGCTAAAAAGAAAACAAACAGTTGAAATAGTTTAGCTAGTTAAAAGGTGAACGTTATAACTTGATGAATCAATTTGAACATAGTCACTGTTTGATTTTTAATTTAGTGAATTGAAACAACTGAATAAATAATAACATACGAGAGCAACGTCAAAAAGCTAGTAATACAATTACAGTTAAAATATCTAGCTAGTTCTAAAAAGTTTAAGATAATTGTGGCTGCAGTTACTAACTGATAGACGCATAAAATTAGTTGATTGATATTTAAAAAAGATATATTTAAGATGGCAGTAATACGATTGAAACTGGATAAAATTAAGTCCAACGTATTTTTTAAATAAGTATTATTTAAGAAAGCAGACGGTTGGAACATGATGAACCCCGGCAGACTGGTAGCTGCATGGCCTGCAGCATGTTTTCTTTTCAAAAGGTGCAGCAGGTTGTTTTTGCACCTTGTGGACGATGATGTCAGATATCTCAGGATTAGTCTGTTTTGAATCTAAACTCAGAGAGATCCCAGTGTAAAATTTATGACACAGGTAGACCACACCAAACTCAGAGCGACTTTTGACCTGATCAGGAGGGTTACAAGCTGCTGAATCTGTTTTTTGTTTTTTTAATTTCTTTTATCTGTGTGTATGGGTTTGTCATGCTCTGTTATGCTAACTCTTACAGTGTCAGAGCCCTTTGACACAGACATACCTTCAGAGTGAAGCATGTTTGTGTCTGTTTTCTACCACAGTTGAGTGATTTCCTAAAGAAAGTAGTCCTCAGATGACCTCTTTGATTAAATCACTTTAGCAGCTAAACAAAACTCTGTTCTTGTTGTTTTTATTCAGACTTTTTTTTCTTGTGGTCCATCTTGGTTTTTTGAATTTTACTGAATCAAGATGACGTTTTCATGTAGGTAATTTCCAACTTTTGTCAGTTTCAAACTTTGACCAAAAGCAGAAAGTGAACACTTTCCATATTTTGAAAACTTCTTCCAATTTTTGTCAGGCAAGGTCAATGGAAGGATTTGGGGGTTTTTTTGGCCTTGTCTAACAGTGTTTGGAAGAGTTGTGCCCCTTCTTAGTGCAAAGTAACGTGCCAACATGCCTGAAGAAACAAAACACTAAAAGAAAACCACTTTCACCTTTTTTAGAAAATACTTTTTGCCCATGATGGCTGACTTTATTGATGGCAACTGTTGGTTCTTGGGCTGGCAATTTGTGTGGAAGTTTAAAAACCAAGACTGAACAGGATTATAACCTTACATGGTGATATACCGTGAAATCTCTTTTTAGATCTGGTCCACAGTGACAGATTTACCTGCAGAATTTTGCTGATTGTGGAGAATCTTCAAAGTCTTTTGATTGAGAGCATTGCCTTGTAATTTTCTGGCTTCCATTAAATCAGAAATGCCAGGCAGAAGCTCTGCTGATTAATCAGAGATAATCTCTCCCAGCCACCCAGGTAGCTGAAGGTCACGCCTCATCTGTTCTCTGGTTTCGTACTGGCTCTGGTCCAGTCTGTGAGGTTAGCTTTTGATGTTTCTTTGTTACTGCCTTGTAATTACATATCGCTGCTATCAACCCACCTCCCTTAAATTAGAGAAGATTAATACAGGGGGTTTCATGTTCTGCATCAGTAACTGAGTGTGATGTTCTTGAACAGTGTACAACAAGAGGACTGTTATGGCTGCACTTATTGAGATGTATGGGCCATTGTTTTTAGCAGGCTGAATGTGCTTTTCAACTGCAGGAACTTTTCCAAGGAACCATAAACTTCTTGACAAGGTATGCACATTTTTGGCTGCAGGAACTAGGGTCTAAATTTAGTTCTAGAATTATTCATCCACCTTTTGAAACTGCCCTGACTGAGAGGTAGGACTTTCATGAGGTCCAGGAACTATGGTGGGCAAGGCCTGAAAACTAAGCATTTCTGATTAGAAGAACACCCAGGGGGTTTTATTTAAAAAAAAAAAAAACATTACACACAGCTGTGATTTACTTTGGTTCAATAACTTCTTAAATATTGTCTTCTTTGAACCCAACAACAAGAATGCACCTCTGTTCGCTCCCAAGACAGGCTTTCTGAAACGACTATGCCACTAGTGCTTATCTCTTTTCAAATGTAGATAAAACGAAACTATTTGCAATGCAAAAAAAAATAGACAAACAAGCATAGGTTGAATCCCTTCTATGCTAACAAGCTCACGGCTCCCTTTTCCTTATATGGCGTCATCCTGGCCTCTGTTGTTATCTTACTGCCCTGTCCTGTTGTGGCGATGTAGCGCAACTGTTTTTATTTTCGCTCCATAAGTCATTATTTGTAGAATGTTTAATGGACTCAGGGCCTCAGTGGAAACTCAGACAATAGGCATAAGGAACCTTTTTGTTCTTGGAAGAGGAGTTCAACTTTTAGTTGATCAAACCATGACACAGAAAATCAACTATCCACCTGTTTCTTTAGAAGCCTGTGGGTGTTGACTTCCACCAATGGTTATCAACGTCCGGTTACCTTGCAACAACATGGCTGACCGCCGTCGGCAAGCTAGCTCAAAACAGCTTGTGTGAAATCATTAATGCGAGACAGGACTCAGTGTAAACTCCACCTCCAATTTTTGTTCATTTTGTTGCTTTCTTGCTGTTAAAAGCCGGTTATTAGAGCGAGTATGACGGCTAGGCTAACATCAGCAGCTTTGTGGTCTCCATGGCAACGTAAACATGATGTTCAACCAGAAGAGCAAAATAAGCGCTATGAACTATGGGTTGTCAGGAAAATGGTGGATAGGTTTGTCAAGAGTTTACATTGAATAGTTATAACTTAACATTAGGCTTCGTTTTTATGGATAATTCAGATTCCAAGACTTGAATATCAAGAAAGTTAACATGAATTATTAGAGACAGCCTGAACGCCAAACATAACAAGAGACACATTAAAAAAGGAATAAAATTCTTGTATTTTCTTGTGGTAAAAATCAAACATAAATAAACTTAAGACCTGAAAACAAACCACTGAGGTGTAAAACGCTGCCAGGTGGGGAGAAAGACAGTGAGTTGATCATGAAGCCCTGCCTACATAGACTCAGTCTAGTTGACCGTAGGTGTAGGTGAATCCCCAGGAATCACCACAGGAAGTTCTAAGTTAAAACAGGAAAGTGAGAGTGTGTGTGCATGAATGTATCCACATGGTGACTGGTGTTTATCTGAAAGGAATACGAGGTAAAGCTAATGGATGGATGCTCTGTGTATCATATTTCATTTATTCTATACGAAAAAGATGTTGGTGGCTAAGACCTCTTGCAAAGTGTTTTGCAATGGCCCTAAGAATCTTCTCAGAGCTGCAGCTTTAAATCCTCCACAGTACTTGACTAAAACTTAAAAAGAAAAAAATAATTATAGCAAATGCATCAAAAAATGTCCCAGAATGGTGAAACTTACTGAACATATGATGTCATGCTTTCCTCTGAGAGGACAGTCACTCTCCTTTTTTGGAGTTTCTTTTCCATCATTCTTCTCAAACACTTTCTCGCAGACTCTGCAGTGATCTTTGACCTTTGAATTCATCCACTCCAAAAGCTGTGACTGCTTGGCTTAAGTTCACCTAACAAAAAGACGCCTTTGTTAAAGCTGCTACTGTGAGCGGCTGTCAGATGTTTTACTCCGGGATGCCACAAACACACACTGACATCATAGCTTTTTACATCCACATTTTTTTCAAGCCGCTCTTCCTTGAAAGTTGTTGAGCATCACATTAAAGATTATAAAAAACTTTTATTTGAAGTTTCATTTCCTTTGAAAGAGCTCACGCTGTAGAGAAACTAAGAGATAAATCTGTGTGATGTAGTTTCCTGAGAGATAAATTGGAGGAACTCCGAAAATGACTTGCAGAGCAGCTTAATGGGACTAATAATTATCACATCACGAATCTGGAACTAACTCCTACTCTGCTTGTTTTAACTGTAACAATATTTTCTGGGTTTTGTTTAATTTATGTGAGCTCCCCTGCAATCACTCACATTAATGGATCAGAGTAAAGGTCGAGCACGAAAACAAGCCAGCTGATTTAGAAAAGTAGGGAGTGAAGTAAAACAAGCCAGAGCGGGGTGTCGGCCATCACTCCTCCAGATCTGTCAGACGGAGACCCAGAGGAGGGTGAGGAGGCTGGGAGGGACACCAGGAGGACACTGTGTCCATTCATCCTGTAAGACAAACTAAGGCCCCGTTTATACAACAACAGTTTAAGGATGAAACGCAAAAGTATTGTTTCGGCCTCTCGTTTATATGAAAATGCGGTTTTAGCCAATCTAAAACGCAACTTTTCTAAAACGCCCTCCGGAGTGGAATTTTTCTGAAATGCTGCAGCCTCCGTTGTCATATAAACAGCAAGCCGGAGTTTTTGGTGGAAACACTGACGTCACGCTCCATTTTGTGCATTCCACTTTTGTTGTGGGAACTTTTAATTGTCATGCGCAAACTGGACAACAACGGTTCAATGGCGAACTACCATGTTGGACTCGTGCTGCTGAATCTGCTGACTGCCTTTCAACAAAATGTGCATCTGTTTAAGTAGCTTAAATCATTATGTTCGATAAACAAAGGCTCCTACAGTTATTTGAAAGGAGCACTTAGCATCTTTTAGATTTGTCTGGTTGAGAGAAATGACTCTCAGCTTTGATGCTAATGTTGCTGCATGTGTGGCAACATTAGAAGCTTTGAGAAGACAACTGTTTGCAGAAATAATGGATCGACCAAACCGTTAAAAAAACAGTGCAGGGCATTTACGTTTAATTAACTGTTAGTCATAACTTCACCCTTGCCATAGGAATTCAATGACTGCTTGTTGGACCGCTCAGCAAATTCAGACTTCAGGGGCTTGGCTGGAGAAGCGGAGGTCTCATTACTGACCAAAGCACGGTTTGACTCACTTCATCTGAAGGAGCCTGTTTCTGGATGCATGGATGTGCAGTATGTATGTGCATAATGTGTGCATTAATGTGTTGCATGTTCAGTAACAGAATGTAAAACTGAATGACCTTCTTTCTGTGTGTTTTGCAGGAGACAGAGTTTCTAAATCCGGTGATCCCACATTGGTGCACCACAAGGGAAGCATTCACACAAACCAGCGAAGATTGGTTTGCTAAAACTGGAGAGAAGGCACTGTGTTGACACTCTAGGTAACAGCATCTAAGAGTACGGCAGCATGAATGTTTAAAGAAAAAAAGTTTCAGATTCCCTGAAAGATTATAGATAAGGACACAAAAGCAAACGTTATCAGTTTCTGCCAAACAAAAGTTCTGTACTGCAGATGGAGACGATTATAATGTGGCTTTGTTTTTTTTTTGTTTTTTTTTATCTTGTTTCTGTTTCTCACACTCATTCCGACTCAGACACAGTCCAGGTTTTTCCCATGGTCACTGTCTGCACTCTTATCACCGCTTGCCTTTGATGCTCTCATTACATCCTCACACTCCACAAAACATCCTCACATTGCACAAAAAATTTCCTGGGATTTGGGCTCAGTAGGAAAATACTTGAACATCTGTGTTTTGTTGCAGCTGTCCGGGCATTCGGTAATCTCTATATTCATTGTGTTTCCTTTCCAGAGGAGTCTTTCATCAGAGGTGAAAGACTGTTGTCTTTTTGTACTAATAGGAGACACTGCGAAGGTGGCACAAAGTGTTGACGGAGAGTTTCTTTCCCACGCAATTCTAGTTTATTTGCAAAGACACATGACTCACAAACTGCATGAGACATACTGATATCATCTGTACCACGCCACTGTACTCTCTCATAAGTATTGCCCTTAAATGTCATCAGCTCTAGCCTCACCCAACTCCCTGGTATGTTTGTGGAGTCATTCCTCTTACATCAGTCTTTAAACCATCTCCTGTCATTTATCACGCTGTTACCATTGATGGCATATACAAAACATGTTTGAACTCGCTAACCGGCTGCTGAAGAAGTTTAAACAGATCCATTTGGTTTCATGAAAGTTTTTAATCGGACAACAAGTCCACAGTGAGGATTTTCTAGGTTTTGCTGGTCTTTGGCTGTATGTTGTAGCTTTAATCTCCTGCTAAATTTCTTCTTTTGATTCTACAAGTTATGCTTAAAGTAGGAAGTATATTTGGAACGAATGCTGCACCTCTGTGTAATTCTCTATTTACAGTGAAACTAGGACTCATAAAAAAAGAACTATCTAAAGAAAACCTCACGATTTACAGTGAAACTAAGACTCATAAAAATAGCTGGAACAAGTGGAGTGAATCCTTTTAGTGATTTCAAATTTACAGTGAAACTAGGACTTTACAAAACAACTGAACTATCAAAAGTGAAGCCTCTGTGTTATTCACAATTTAAAGTGAAACTAGGATTAAAAACAGCTTAAATATATGGAGTGAAGCCTCTATGTAACTTACCATTTACAGTGAAACTGTAACTTATAGAAAACACTTGGAATATGAATAGTAAAGCCTCTGTGTAACTTAACATCTACAATGAAACTAAGACTTTACTTTTCTTAATATAAAGTGTGAAACCTTTTTCTCATGATTTACACTTAACTGTGGCTTTAAAATCAAAGAGGTGAGCCAGAGTGAAGAGTGAGAAACCTACCACTGACAGTGAAACTGAGACTTTTAAGAGAAGGTAACCAGAAAATGTAATGAAACACAAAGTTATGTCATTTATTCCAAATTCATCTAAGAGGAACATTTTGTTTCAGTTTTTAATTGTACACGTAGTTGCTTTGCAAGTTGCTGACTGGACTGTCAATGTTGCAGTCCAGTTTTGACTGGAGGTTGTTTGTCGCTAACCACTAGCTTGATGCCAATGTTGGTTTCCATTGATTCTAAAGGCTTTATGGTCATCAGATAATAAAGAATGGTTTACAGGAGGCTGACGACTTTGTGGTCTATAGCGTCTGTACCAAGCGGCAACCTCCAGTCTGAAAATATGAGACAACGCGGAAGTGCTAAAGTCTGAGGTTCCTCATGTGTCCGCTTGAAGCTGGCTCCGGAAGTACCGGAAGTCACGTACACACCAAGCCAAAAAAAGGTATTTCCACAGCACATTTACAGCCTGGTACAAAGAATGTCTCCCGTCTGAATCGCTAATTTTACTAATGGCACGCAGTGTACGAGGGGTGAATTTTTTTCTAACTCAGCTGATTCGACAATATTAAGATCCTCAGTCCATCCAATCAGAGGCACACCTCAGATCACGTGACTGTGGGGCGTCCTATGGCTGTTACTGTGGAGACTCAAAGCCTGCCTCATTTCCAATATGGCCACGCCGGCCGTTTTGCTTCAAGAATCCATTTCAGAAACAGACGGGTGACGTCGTGGAGACTGCATCCATTAATTATACAGTCTATGGTCTGTACATGACCTGCTGAGCCACACTGTAGTGCCCCAGGATGTTGACCCATTTAAACCACTTTAAATGACCAAAACATGCATTTCTAACCTTCCCCCCATACCCCAGATTTGACCCGGCAACCTTATTATAGAGTTTGTGGACACGTTTTGTGTACTTTAAGTCTTCTTTTCTTCCCGTGGTTGCAAACTTTCAACCAAATATTTCAGAGCCTCTGTGCAAGAAGTCAGAGACGGTAGACAAGTTCAAGCCATGTTTGATTTGGACAACTTTCAAAAATAGACCCTGAATTCAAACAAATACTCTCAAGTACACACACACAAACACACACGTACACACATTCTAATGAGTGTACACTGTTGGTTTGGATAAGACCAGGGCACGCATTTGGATCTTCATGGGAACTGTTGAGGGAGGGAAGCCTAAATTGGGCTTCATTATCAGAAAAAGATCCCATGAAAAACATTCAGATAGAAAGAATTTAAACCCACCGTGCTACGGTAAACCATTACCATTAACACTCATTTAATCCTGAGACCTGGCGCCGGCTCAACTATTTAAAAGGAAGAGAAAGGTTAAAGAAATAAACACTGTGGTAAGCCTCAATTTCCTTAGCAACTGGTAATTGTTTGTGAGGGAGGTTATGTCCGCAGCCATGGCAACTCTAAGTTCCTCAATAACAGGAAACGAGGAGGTTGTGTGTTTCTGCAGACACCATGTGAGCATTTCCTTTAAAAGAGATGAAGGAGAAGTTAAGAGTCAAGTTGCTTCATGTTTTCATTTATTTATTAAGCAAATGTTGATCCAATCAGAAGAAAGATTCATTTCAGGCTTTAATATAAATGTGCATAATGTTGAAGGATCTAAAAAGAGCATCATGCTTTCTGACTGACGACAAACACCACATTTCACTCCTTGCTTCATGGTCTATTTTGGGTTTTGGGAAGTAGCTACACTTTCACTTAACCACTACAGTGTCTGGTACTTTGTTGGCAGACATTTCCTGGAAATAAAGCGTCTCTGTGTTCTTTCTAAACAAACTCCTAATCTAATTCTGAGTTAACACCATCACCTTACATTTGCTTTCCAAAAAGCTGTGCTGGAACCCATTAGCTGAGCGGTACCCTGCAGAACGGCATGCTGGATGAAATTGTTTTATTCTAAGCAGCATGACTCCAGTTTTCCACACTCAGATATTTGCTTCATACAGATGGCAGCAGGCCTGATATTTAGTTTGAAGCTCAGCAGAGATAAGTGAAAGCATTGTAAGGCTATAAACACATGCAGCTTCGACTCTGTGGTAGAGTCGCTTGTCTCACTTGAAATGGTTGGGGGTTCAATCCCAGGTCCTACTGTCCAATTAGCAATTTTGAGCATATTAGAGTGGGGGTAAAGCTAAAGAAACAGATTTTTTTTTTGCTGCCGGGCTGGTGGAGACTAAAACTGGAGGTTAAAGAGGGGGTATTGTTCTGTTTTTTAAGGCTTTATACTGTCCCCCTGATACTCCCTGTAGCAGCTTTACAGGATTTACAGCTCAAAATTTCTTATTTCAGCTTTTGTCTGAAACACTTGATTGTAGTTGCTGTCTCTTTAAGGCTCCTGTTCCACAAACCCCCTCCCCTCTGATTGGCCAGCCTTCTGGAGGCCTGTTGGGGGCAAAGCTATGTGCTGACCTTAATATTAAGCAATGACCTCATCATTTCAGCAAGTCTCATGAAGATCTCATGGAGATCTCGTGTGCTATTTTTAGAAATAATCATTTTCAGACATTTACAGGCAGATTCAGTGATCTCTAAAAAATGCAGCAGTTTAAAAAACAGCTCACGTTTTGTATGAATATCAAGCACTGTTACTTTATATATTATCATTTAAAATATGAGAAAGCAAAGTACCCTCTCTTTAAAGAAAAGTAAAAGTTGACTCGGGGGACTTGAGTAGATTAAAAACCGTTTGTTTGATGGACCCAAAAGACTTACATTTGTGGTTGGGAATGTGTCAAAGATTTAAACCTGAAGTAGGAAGATTTCATATTTAATGAAGTTCTTTTACTGCCACAATGTGAACACCAGCTTACCAAGCAAGATTCCTGACGCTCTTTCCTAACTGAGTGTTTTCCACTTGTGTCAACAAACCACAAATAGATGCAGAAATATGCCAAACACTGTTGGTTAAATATTTACACTTTGTTTGGGCCTCCGCCTAAACCTCAGTGAGTGATCAAAAGATACAAACACCTCTTTGTTGCTTGACCTCAACAACTTCAGCTATGCTCAGTTGGTAAATCAAGTTTCTCTCCTCTGCAGCTGTCAAGGTGTCTCCCAATCATTCACCAGTAAAGCGCCATCCTGAGCATAGATCAAACCACTTTTCACCAAAAAGTCGTCAAATATCTGCCAACCACAGCCTGGTAATTTAGCACCTGTCTGCAGTCTCTGGGGTTGTCCGTGACTTTTTCCTCTGGTGCCTCTGAAACTCTGAATGTGTGAAGATTTGCTCTCATTAAAGCTTAAGTGTGGCCGTGAAGCTGGCTCATGCTGCTTTATTTCAGCACCACAGGGCCTGTTAAAACCACAAGAAGGTCTGCAGAGAGATTTATATACATTTGGAATATAAATGGAAACATTAATGCAAACATGGGATTTGCAGTCACTAGATCCAGACTCATTTGTCAGATTTTAGGAACTCTGTGTTTCTTGTCTCACCTCGTTGTAGACCTGGCACAGTGTCAGAACAATCACAAGTCTAACGGCTTTTCCCGCTGAGCTGAGAGCTGCTTAGTCTCTCTTTTATTTCATGGTCCGTTTGAGTAACATTTTACAGCAGATGGACGCGTGGTGGACTGCTCAAGCAGACCATGAATTGGACAAAAAGATGGTACATAAATCCATCAAGTGTGAAACATTGCATGTTAAAGATCTGTTATGGTACCAAGTTGGATTTTTGGAGCAGATCGTGGTGCTTGTCATGATTTGTAACCTGCTTCATGGTGCTACATTTGTCAAAGTACAACAGGCTTCTATTTTAATAGCTGCTTTTTCCCTATTATCTGTCTTTTTGAGCATTTGCTGTAACTTTCTTTTTCCAAATAATTCACAACATGATTTTCTTCCTCCGCAAGATTTAGACTGCAATTCATGCTAATTTCTTTATTGCGTAAACTCTGCTGCAGGAACCACAAAGCAGCAAAATTAACCCAAATGAGAACTACAATGTTTACATTAGTTGTCCTGCGAAAGTCTTTTTAAATGCAAGCAGTAATTATTATAATGCAATTTAGGCTATTATAAATAAGCGTCAATAAACTTCTTTAAATTTACATTTCAAAATAACTGCTCTCAGGAAATTATCCACAACCATGTCTTTTTTTTTTCCTCAGGAAAGTCATTGCTAATTTTTAAATTGTTACTCTTTTTTAAAAGTATTTCTGCTCTGAAAGAATGCATATTTGCTGAAAAAAAAAGTTGCCAAAACTGTGCAATTTATCAAATATGATACAAGAAATACATCATAAACATAATGATATTGCAATTTTTTGTGGAATTTTATAAAAATAAATATCTCTGTTCCAAAAAAAGGGTTTTGTTTTTTTTTTTTTCTTTTTTTGATGGGTGAGGCTTTTAAGGGCTAAGATAATAACTTTGACTAAAAGTCAAGGTTGACCCCGTCAATGGTTAACTCAGCTTTAAGGAGGAGCTACCACACACACACACACACACACACACACACACAAACACTGTCACAGGTCTTCACAGAGAGTCTGGAAACTGCTTCTGCAGAAACTCTCCGATCTGAGAGGCCGCGGCCTCATCCGGAGCTCCTAACGGGCAATTTTCATCACACAGCGGTTTTCTATTGATTCTTTTAAAAGCTGCACACTTGGTTTCCATCTGAGCTGCAACTGGACTTTAAATCCTGATTATTGTGAGCAATCACTGACCAGTGGAGCTTTAAATAGTTACAGTTTGATCCTGTAAATGACACTCAAATCCCACTTTAATCAGTCATGGGACTAATGATTCACAAAGAGCCCCAAAATTACACGCTTGTACTTTTCCTTCTCCTCATAAGTCATGCAAAGGAAAGGAACATTTATTAGTGACAGACTGTAAATTTTAATGACTCTGTGGTTATTTAATACCTGGTGGAGATATTACATGATAAAAACTTATGTTATTCTTTATCCAGGCTATAATGTTGCAGCAAAAGATTTATATCACGAGGAATGGAAAATATCCAGCAGTTGGATGACGGTTTTGTTTTGATTCTGATTATCAGGGAACACGGCTGAAGTAATGTGATTGTACTCAAAGGCTAATGAAGCAGCTGTTTGCAGCAACACACAATTAAAGCCATTAATGGTGCTTACCTCAATCAAACTGAACCCCAAAGGAATGAGGTCTTACTGTTTTTTTTTCTTTATTTGACTGCTTAAACACTAAAATCAAAAGTATTACACAATCATCAAAACCTTACACTCAAAGTGCAAAACATCGAGCAGCACAATGTCAGCCTCATATACAATTGAGGGTCCAATGTTATGGTATTGAAACCAGTTGGAAAGCTGGAACCCAGACAGAGGAAAAGAAGCAGATAAAGTGATTTTATTTTTCTTGAAGGCAAGGTCAGGGTAAGTGATCCTGAATCCAAACTGCGTGAGTGATCTGTGAGAGCAGGGAAGACTCGAGGCGAGTGTGCGAATATCCAGACTGTAGACTGTAAGAAAAAAAATGTAAATAAATGGACATCACTTAGCTCAGCTCAATGTGAGGTCGCCACAAAAAACTGCTCCCCCTGGTGACTGGCTGCAGTATAGGTCCAAAACTCCGCCTCTCTATAAATGGTGAGACGCATAAGATGGCCAAGGGATGGAGTCCACTCTGGGGCTGCTCCATAATGTAGGGTCACAGTGATGAAAAAAAAAAAAAAACAACTTTTTCTTTTAGTCAAAGTGTACAACTGTTGAACCACAGAGTCCAATTGATCATCCAGAGTTGAGTTCTGTGTTTCCATTAAAAAAAAACAAAACATGAAGTTGTTTCAACAACTAAAAATATGAGACAGTGGAGAGTTGGCCACAGCTGGAGGGTGTAAACTGTCTGTAAGGTAAGAATAGAGTTATGTAACAGAAACATGGAGTTTTATGTCTTTGTCTCTTGTGTGCCGTCTTATTTCAAACGCATTAACATTAATCCACATGTTTGCTGGTTTTATGTATCTGTAATCCTAGGAATTACACATAGTCACATGTAATTTATGGAAACTTGACTTTGGTGGTGTAAATTTTGTGCCAGATTTATCTCTCTGTGGTTCTCTGTATACGTTTGCTGCTCTGTTTACCCCAGCTAAAGTAAATCAAGTCGAAGTATGAATTGTGTGTGCAGTAATTCAAAACATTCACACAAGGAGTACAGCGTCGCTTTAAAACCCCACAACAGAAAGCATCTGTGAGTCATGAAATGTGTTTATTTGGTTGTCAAGGCTCGGGCGTTTGGTTATTGTTCTGACAGCACGCAGACGAGAGAAGCTCACCTCAGGAGAACCTTCCCCTCCCCTTTGATTCGATTACATTCAGCTTCATTTGGAGACAGATAGCAAGAAATCTGCTCTGTAGCTGTTCCGTGTTTGATGTGGTCCACATGTAGCAGGTCACAGAGTCTCTGTGTGTGTTGCGTGGGATCTTGGATGTTGCACCAAACAGAACACGAGATAATGAGAGGTGTTATAAAGTGAGTGTAAACAGAGTCTTGAGATGTTCAACATGTGAAGGGATCCATTCATCGTTCTGTTCTGTTCTTTAATTGATCCGGAAACTTTGACTTGAATATGCCTTTCACAATAAATGACATCATCACTCACATCTGGGAGCTCTTTTGAAACTGCTGAGTTTCTAGTGGACCTGTCACTACAGATGAGTTATTTACATCAACTGTTTATTAATAAGGACGAAACTGCTCCATCTCCCACCACTGTAAAAAGTGAAGCCCAAAAACAGCCTCGATGAACTCTGACAGATTGCGCTGGTGAAGTCAACTTGACGCCGAGGCCATGCACAGAAGTGAAATTGCTGGTAGAGTCGCAGGATTGACATCATCCCTCTCCTGCTTGCCGAAGCACATGTTTAACTGACTGATACTAAGTCCAAAATCCACTCCAGTCTGCCGTCATTCAACAAGGTTTGGCTTGACTACACCACTGATGAAGCCAGTTTTGCTTATTAAGGAAGTTCAAACTTGCTAGAACAACCAATATTTGGAATCAAGTGACAGACAACAGAAGACCAAACAATGAGGTAACATTTGTACATAGAAGGAGGAGCACTAATTAAGGCTTCACTTTCTGGGGGCTGTTGTGCTGTTCATGTTTTTACACAGGGTTGGTATGTTCATGGTTGTAATCATTTATGTTAGAATGGATACCAGAAGTGTTACATTTAGAGCTCCCCCTGTTGACTGGCTACAGTCCAGGTCATAAACTTTTCATCTGGTGCTGTCTTAGTTAGCGCTTATCATGCTAAGTCTTCATTTTTCAGAGTTTTATTTAGTCATTTTGTATTAAAAAGATGATTGAAACAGTAACACAGGAGCATTAGTGTGAACACAACTATCAGATCTTTTTAACATTTGACTTTGTAAGCTCAATGCATGCTATGGTTAGCGGGCAGACTGTGACATCCGACCAACAGCTGTTAGCACATGCCTTGGCTACGCTAGCACAATATTTCAAAGCCCATGGAGGTGGTCTTTCGGATACACATCTCACAATGGGAAGAAACAAAAGGCATGTTGTCTATGCTACAAACATTCATTGGTTCCATCTGAGTAACTGAGCTTATATGAAAATGATGAAAATGTCCTCTCTTGGTACATCATGTAAAATGGATAAGCTAGCAGCTTTTCTGATAGAATTTTTTTTTAAATAATCTGGAGCTGCAAATCTATCATGTTACATTAGCTTCACATTTTGATGAACATAAACAGGGCTAGCTGAAATGAACATTGCCAGTAGATTTAGCTTCAGCTGTTGCTAGCTAGCTAGCTAGCTAGCTTGACAGGACATCTTAATTTAGCTGCTTTTATTGTGTGAAGCTAACATTTTAAGACCAGAAAGTAATGTTATCCATCGCCAATGTAATTTCTCAGTCGTACCTGGCTAACAAATTGAGCTAACGGTTACATGAGTGGCTTTAAAATGCTACTAGCAAGCAGCTAATGAGCTGTACAAAATACATACTGAAGAGTATCCCTCTGCCTTCAACAAATGTTATTTTTTTCATCAGATAATTAGTAGGACATGCTAACATTTAAGGCTAATAAACATCAGTTACACATAAGGTTTAATCTTTTTTCTTACATTTCTGCTACTGCTTCTAATTTTTATTTATAAAACGTGAAAAAACAGAGATTCTCAAAAATTGCACATGAAGCTAGTTTTACTTATATGACCTGAAATTGTTGCATGTTGAGCTTTGACCGCCTTGGGAATTAAGTTTGCTTCCAGGCTACAACACAGTTAACAAACACTGTTAAAAGCAAGCTGATGAACAACAGGATAATTATGTAAAATCTGATCAAACATGCTTATCATCACAACTCTCTGAAACACATTATCCCAATCCTTGCAGTGTACTTTCCCTCTGGACAACCCCTCCATCTGCTGGAACAGCAGAAATCAAGTGGTTAAGTTCTTCTTGGACTTGATCACAAAAAGATTTTATGGAATGGGGATTTTTGAACCACAACATCGTGCCGAGCCACAAGACAGTGAATGATCATGAATAAATTCATGGAGGTTTGAACCTTCAGACATATTTGCATCTGAAGAGGGATATATTCATGTCTTCAGTCTCCCTCCTGGACTTCCCCACAGCCACTAAGTATTTAATGATGACATTTTTTAATTTCCGCTCTCAGATCGGTTTAATGCAAGAAAAAAAAAGAGGAGGTTCAACCAATCATAGAAAAAGTGAGAGTTGTTCGAAATAACTTGGAATGTGGCTTGTCTGAGAAACCCAGTTGCCCCTAGTAACAGCCTCACCATAACACAAACCTCAACTCCCATTCCAGGCAAATAAAAGGCGTACGCAGAAAAAATGTTTTCTCAAGTGATAGACTCCGGAGGGTCCCTGTGGTGGGGTTTCACTATGTGGGAACACTCTAAGACCACTGAAAATGTCTGTGAAATATTATCAGAGTAACAGCTGGCATCTTTTTCCATCAAAGTATTCAGAGCTGAGATCGTGTTCGGAGCCTTTTTTTTCATATTAACTGTGGTATATTTTTTCATCTGTTGTCTCATGTGTCAGGAGTTCAACTGGCATGTGGAGATCATGAGAAACAGCAGGATGTGAGATGTGAATTTCTGAGATTTACTGCAACTATTTTTCAATTTTCTGTTTCTCTCTTGGAAGATTATTAACTTGTTCATCTCTGAAGTCCATGTGTGTGTGAGGGGTGTATAGTGAGCAGGTGGGGATATGGGTTAGAATCACAACAGATTGAGTGGGTATGGAGGTTTAGACATGGGATGCAAGGTGGAGTGAGCACACTGAATGAAGTTACATTAAATATCATGTGGAATATAGTCAACCTGACCAAACTTTCACTACCAGAGCTTAATGTACTCATATTTTGTATTTAACCATTTGTTTTTTATTTATTTAGTTTTTTAAAGAGCAAACGTTTCAACATACATTTTATAATTTCTGCTAATCAAACCATTTTTCACAATGATTGTGAGACTAATTTTGTGCTTTTTGGGGTTTGCATCAAGTTAACACAGAAAAGGATTGGGGACAGAATTTTTTTGGGGATGTTCAGCCAGAAAAAAAAAAAATTCCCACTCAAAACTAATTTTTCTGGGGAAAATAAAAGTAAAAAATTCTGACTATAACCGCAGAATTCTGCCTTTTAAGCGCAAAGTTTACAGCTTTGTGCTGCTGAATACAAAAGCTGTCAAGAAAAAAAGAAACAAACTGGTCTCACTTTGAAAAAATTCCAACGCTCTAATTCTCTTCCTTAAATCCAAAACTACAATTAAAGATCTGTAAATAAATTGTTATTGTGAAACAATTAAGTGAATTTATGACCGTTGCCTTTGTAAAAAATCTTAAATTGAACTTTTGTAAATGAGTGCTTATTCCTTTCGTAAACACATTTTGTCATTTTTAATAGTGTTTCTAACATTGTAGCTATAACACCTTTAATAGATAAAAGACATGCAATAAATTCCATAATATGAAAATATATAAAATCCAACTCATTCACAGAACAGAATCTTATTTCATTGCCAGTATGATAAAGTGAAAACTGCAGACAAATGTATAAATGAGAAAGAAAACTCCTTGTGCATCCTTTTCTATGACTGATTCGCAAGCTGTGCTCATATAGTAAAACATGGTGACCTAACACCTTGAATGTAAGAACAACAGAGTAAACAATGTAACAGATTGTGAGTTAGCAAGCTGTCACAGTGCTTGCTGCTGCAATGTTAACATTCAGAGAGGAACAAATGGTTTCTGGGGCACCGAGAATCCCAGCTCTCCTGCTGCCACAGCTAACATCATAGCAAAAGCACCTCTCAGAAAAATGACAGGAGGAACTACTGTGTGGCTTATCCTTCACCACTTTGTTTGTTCTCATTTCAGAGTCGGGGCTGTGTACAGAATTGCAAACCCTGCTATGAAAATTTTTCTGCAGGATTTTTCAGAGTTTTTCTGCACTGTTGACCCTCTGATACTGGATTAAACTGACAAACACCCAGTGTCAAAGCAGGATTGCAGAGTTGTTTTTTCTTGTTGTCATTGTCGTCTTCCTCCCACCCGTCATCTCCTCTCATTAACATTCCTGTCATCTCCTCCTCCTCCTCTTCCTCCTCCAGTGACTACAAACTGCTAACAACACTCCAGCCCAGCGCCCCGCCTCGCTTGTTTTCCATCTCCGTGCAGCCACATGCACACTGAGCCCATTGTGCACAGAAGCACTTTGTCAATTTACTGCACAATGAGCGAAGCTGCAGTGATGTCAGCAGGTGTGGCCTTGGATGCAAACAGAGGAGGGTGTCTGTTTTATGTTATAAGAGCAGGAAATACACCTTAAATATCAAGTTTCATATTCTGCTTTAAAGGTGCCAGGAATATTAGGAGAAAATCTAACAGATTAACAGCTTAGTGTTGGCTTCCTGGTCCCCCTTGTTTGACAGTCAAACATTTGTGTGTATGTGTGTATGTGCACACTGTTGCTCCAGGCGCAGTATTAGGTCATTGTTTTTGTATCTGAGCTCAATTACCGATAAGAATTAGGTGGAGCAACTCATGACTTGGCACTGCATTCACAGACATTCAATTGTGCTAACTCTGGAGTGACTTAATGGACTCTTAATAGGAAATTTCCACCCATATTGGAGGATTAAAGATACTGATATGTAGTGTTGGCCATGAGTGAAATAGTTTAATACACTTCAGTCATACTCAGCTCAATGGCGTATTGACCTTACTTTTGGGACATCAGATGTGTATGCATTAGACCCCTGTACAACCTGCAACGGAAGTGTCGTTTAGCTCCATTTGTTTAGACAAGTTATTGTTCTTTAAACGCTAAACTTTAAATTTAAAACTTTAAGCAACATAAAACTGTGTGTTTGTTCCCTGCTTACAACCTTCAAAAAGAGGAACCGGTGTTATGAAGTTAAGAATGCCCCTGCTAACTGGTGACTTTAACTGAACGTGTCAGTGATTGTTGGCTGACAGTCTCCAGTTAACAGGGTCACACTTTACACTGAAACACCAGTGACGACTACAAGTTATTTAGTGTTTTTTGTTTTAGGTTTGACTGTAAAAAAGAAATATAGTTAATAAAGAGTTGGTTTGGAGCTGAGGATATGACTAAATATGGCAGTTAGGACTCAAATGATCAGGGTATGATTTAATTATGATTACTGGAAACAGGTTCCACATTCGAAGTAAAACTACTGTATTGTATCAAACAGTTAACTATTCTTTTAAGAAATCCAAAAATAGGAAATCATTATTATTCCGATATATTTGATGCAGTTCTCTGTCTGGTCGTAGTTTTCTGGCTCCTTTATTATGACCCAGGTCCCATACTTGGTGGTCTGTGTGCTTGGAAGGGTTTTTTCAGTTTTATTGACACAAGTTTACGGCTTGATGTTTCACAGTCTTAAA
The DNA here is from genome assembly GCA_030710495.1 of Labroides dimidiatus. Taxonomy (NCBI): domain Eukaryota; kingdom Metazoa; phylum Chordata; class Actinopteri; order Labriformes; family Labridae; genus Labroides; species Labroides dimidiatus. The sequence continues at coordinate 7,513,849 of CM061156.1, read as the reverse complement.
AAATGCTTTTTTTTTACAGCCCTGAATAACTGAAATGCTGGCATCGTTTCTGCCAGGCATTTATCACCTTTCAGCATCACAATGATCGCAGATGGGTTCCAGGATTGGGTTCCTACCAATCCCTGAGAAAAGAAACAGCTAGCTGTTTACCAACCAAGGTCAATGATTGCTACTTAACTGCAGCATTTTATTTCAACACATAAAACCCAAACTATGGTCTAAAATAGGCTTAGTTCTTTTTTTGTAGTGTTACACATAAGCTGGACAAATCTTGATGTAAAACGCAGCTGTAAGTGTTCCATCTAAATCATCTACTGGATGGACTTTATGCCGATTGGTTTTGGGGTTTGGATAGCCCAGGGAGACTTTTACTGTAATTTACAACAGCCGTCTCCTGAGATGTAAATGAATTTTGTACGCTTCCGACAACAATGAGAGTAATACAGCCAAACATTTTCCCTGTCCCACAGGTATTTCCTCCCATTTGTCTGTTTTTAAAATTTACAGTTCATACGAAGATGACAGGTCTGACTTCTGCTGGAACTGGAGTGTGAGGAGGTCGCCAACTTTCCTTCAAAAGACATGGAAACCAAAGTTATTCCTCCATATGAATCGTTTTCATCTTTTGCCAATGACCCTGAATAACCCTTAATGACCTTCTGGAGATCCTGTACCTTCTTACACTATATTGAATATGTATAATGGAAACCTGCAGTAAAGAGCAGAAAAACAGGAAAGGGTGACAAAAGAGGGAAAAGAATCAGGACAGACGTGATGATTAGGGATAGCTATCGCTCTAACAGCTGCTTCCTGACCGTCTGAAGGGTGTGGCTCGACATTATGTAAGCATTCTGACATCACCCAACATGCAGAAAGTGCATTTTAAGGGGTTAGATGGATCTGGGATGTGTATCTGACATCTACTCGCCTCAGGTATTTGGCAACATAGGGAATTCAAGCAAAGACGTTCCAGACAAATAAGTTCAGCCAGAACTTGAAAAGCAGACTTTGAATGTCTAAACTAAGTAGATCCCCAGTTTCTGCAGCTACAGGGATTTTGTAATTTTACTGTAAGTGGGGTTTTTTTCCGGGCTACCACATACATTTTTCTATGAGTTGAATCATGAAATTTACATTTTCTTCCTTTTCTCTCAGATCACTGCCAATCAAAACCCCTTTATCAAGTTGAACCTATAGCCAATAAGATGCAGCTTTTTCACATCAGTGCTGACCGCCTGCTAAATATGAAACTTCTCTTTTAGGCTGTGAGTACATCAAATCATTTACAGTAGAACATAATCAATGGCTTTCGCTGTTCTTTTACATAGATGCAGCATTTTGAGGAACTGAAATGCAAGCTTTTAACTTTCAGATTTGGTTGTGTTTTGTTTGCCCAAAAAATTCAAGACCTTTTTTAAATCTACTTTACTCCAAAAGAAATCTGATTTCAGTCTTAACAAATAAATGTATTATTTGCATGCAAGAAGTTATTTTTGGAGACATATGGCTCTGTTCTGGGCGCTCCCTGCTCTTCCACAAGCCTACGTGGAATGCCAGAAGTCTGAAGTGGGCAGAGCACATCTCCCCTCTCAGAGTGCTGTCAGACTGGCCATCTGTACCGTGCCATACTTAAGCACGATTCCCCAACTGGTCGGTACTGCCTGCGGTCACACCACTCCATTTAGAGCCAGGCTTCAGCCTGATTGCCTATTGTACATACCCCACCACGTCATAATACAACACAAGCATGGCCCACCTAGTTCGTCATGGATCGTCTGGTTACGAAAAGTACGGAGTATGTTCAACGTTAAATACGGATACGTATAAGGACAGCCTTCTGTCTATGTTCTGCGTTCACTTCGTCCATATTTCTGCATGTTTCCATAAAGCTTATGGATATGGACCAAACAGAGCAGTACCACCGGAAACCGTGGGGGCAGTGTACCACCCAATACGTAGCTCAAGAGAGACACTAAGAAAAAATAACAGTGGTGGAACTTTCTAAAGAAAAATTTAGCAAGTTGGTGAGAAACTTTTTTTCTCTGTTTTTGTCTTTTATGCAAGTGGTACATCAGCAATACCTGCTCTACAATCGCCATGTTTGTTTTTGAGTTTGTTGTTGTCATAAACTTTTTACTCTGGAGACATACCTCTCTGAAGTGTGCATAGCGGTCATACTGGCCAAACAAATTAGATTTTAGGGTTGAATTTTGCTTGGGCACAGTACGGATGGCAAGTGTGACTGCCCAACAAACATTATTTTAAGACAATCATATTATTGTAACATTAGCTCTCTCTTTCATTTGTATGCATGAAAAGCCAAGGCAGAGAGAGCATCAGCAAAGACCCCAGAGGTACATAACAGAGCAAGCATCAGCAATAATATGAATGACACTGGTAAAATCAGACACAGCAATAAAGGAGGATGTGGGCTGTAAAGATGTTCGTAGGAAAGCAGTGAAGCATCTGATTTGGAATTCTAGAAATATGACATCTGACAGAAACTTCTTCTGTCACCATGTAATAACCGTCTGTCCCCACAGGTTCTTCTCAACAAGTCATTCAAATTATCAGCTCAAATGAGGAAGCACCAGTTTTATCTTTTTTCCTGACTTTGTTGACCACATCAGTGAATGCTGGCTCTGTTGCTCTTGGATTTGCAATCAAAGGGGCCATTTCTGCGCAGTTTATAAGCCTATCTGTAAAATGTTTTAGCGAGCTTAACCGGACTTCAGCCAATACAAAGCTCACCCTTACTGTCAATGTCATTGGCCTCTGATAACCCCGCCATGTGTGATCACGCCTCTTGAGGCAGCTGGTCTCACTGAGTTACAGATATCTGCTTGCTTTACCAAAAGCATGATAAAACTCCCTTCATCATGGGCTAGGCGGGCTCTGAGGGAGCGGTGGGAGACGAGCATACAGAGGATTCAGAGCGTAGGAGACAAGAGAGGGGGAGGTCTTGGCTGGAGGCCTAAACGGTGGCAGCTTGCCAGTGTTTTGTGTCTGTCCAATGTGAAACAGCAGACGGCCCACCTGTGTGGAGTGATTGTTCATGTGAGATGGAGAGACAGAATGTTTGAGAGAGGCTTTGGGCTGTTGGGGTAGCAAGGAGGTCCTGGGGTTCATCTTTTTCATCTTGATCCTGATGAAGACCTGCAGCGTCATCTTGATCACATTTTTGAGGTTTCTCTGGCTGTGTTCAGACGGAGACGGGGAGGATGTTATGAGGACAAGGAGGGAGAGGCTGACTAAATGTTTTGTGCTTGAACACACATCTGTTGCTGCCTGTCACGGCCAGTCATTGCTAACTGCCATAGTACGGCATCATGATTATCAAAATGTACTGTTAATTGTTGCTGATTGGTTCTAACAATTGATTTTCTTGATTAAAACCCAACCATGATAACTTTTCATGAACAAAATGCAAAGGCTGGAACAACATGATCTCACACATGATATATTAAAGATCTAACCCAGAGGTTTCCAAACTTTTCAGCTCCCCCCCCCCCCCCCCCCCCCCCCCACACACACACACTTTTTTTCCTTACAATAATGCATTAAATACTGTATGTAATTGTAAATAGCTTTTGATTTGGAACTATTTAGGAAATATTTTGCAACCCCCACTTTTGGTACCACTGATCCAGCCTTTTGCACCCCCTTGAAAACATCATGCACATTTTTTTTTATTTGCTCACTTCATATGAGTGCATTTGAACACTTGTATATTAACTCACTCCAGTGGTGCATCAATATCCTCTAAATATAGAGAGCAATGCCTGTCTGAAGCAGTTCCCAGCTTTTTCCATTATTTTTTTCCTTTATGTTTGCATTTTTCTGTTTGTTTTTTTCTACTTTTTCTTTTCTTCTTTTTCTTTAACCTTTTTTTTTTAAGTGTTTTGCTCTTCAGGATCACCGTATCTTACAGAGGCCAGGTGTTCCGTCATTTATCAGTGAGCCTTGGGTCTCTACTTAAATATTGAAAGATACTGGTCAAGGGCTTCTCTGCATATATTAAGTGTTATAAGATAACTTTTGATGTCATTGAGCTAAAATGTGTTTGATCAACTGATATCTACATCACTGAAGTGACATAAGACATATAGAACATGTGAAAATGGAGTTTTTCAGGCTGGACAGCAGCTGCATGTTTGGAAAAACCATTTGGGAAAGTCAAAGGAGAAGGATACAGATGGCTTCGTCTCTGTGATGTAGAGGACAATGCTTTTAAAGCCCTAGATACCATTTTCCAATAGGCAGGATCTGATGTAATTGTACTGTTAAACCAGACTTATTTGAAAACAAGGCTTGTGAAGACGTGTGATTTACATGAAGTGGGAACCTCTTCTTAGCTGTTGGAAAAATCATAACCATAACTGCAGCACAAAGGTCTTAAGCTTGGTAATCACTGCAGATCAATGAGCGTCCTAAAAACAGTAATTGCATTAACAAGAGGCGCCTCAATAATTCATTTAGCTGGGTTAATAAAAGAATGGGAAACAAAACAGGGACTCCCTGGCTGTCCCTCACTCAGCTGCCGAGGAGATCCAGAGTTCAGAGAGCTCTGTACAGCTGCTTTAGGGTATCAGAGTCAGACTGATAATTTAGTTTTTAAAAATGTGGCATTATGTATGCTGAAGCAAACATTTATTTATATTTACACAAAGATATTTGAGCCTTGACTGTAAAAGTCGGCAGGTTTCATTTGGGAAAAGTCTGAATTCACCAGTTATCAAACAAATATCTGATAACTGTTGGTTTATTTCTTCTTAAAAGGCAAAGATGATGTCACTGAAATAGGATCAAACTGCAATCGAAAGTCCTGGATGTTTGTACATATTGTAAATATTGTAGACCATGTGACCTGATACCATGGACACCTTTTCCCTTTAACTCATTCTAAGTGTTGTTTGCCGTTAGCTTGCTTTGCAAATGGTTGTATTTGAATACAGTATTTGCATAGTACAAAAAACAAAGTGTCTCCATGGCATCAACCTAAAGCTTTGTAAATAAGGTGAACACCAACACCAACAATTGTGTTTGGATTGGGATTCCTTAAAGGTTGCATATTGAGTCTGTAATCCTTCGGAAAAGAGATGCCCATTTTAAAGGTTATGGAATAACATTTACTGTGGTCTTCAACGTGACATTATATACATACATAGGTCATAAAGCTAAACCCCCTTTGGGAATGGGAAGTGACTTCTTCTCAACATACCACAGAAAGTGACAGAGAGATCCCCAGAGACTCATCCTGATTCCATCAAAGTGACCCCTGCACTCCCTCTATTAATACATGTCTGGTTTGGTCACTCTTCTAAAGCGCTGGGACATCTGGTAAATAGTTTGACTTCATGGAAATGTTCACAGCCTCCTTATGAAAAATCTATTCAGGGAATAACTGTAGATGGTGGAAATATTGTTTTATGAAGTGAGACAAAGTCCCCCTCCCTTCACTGCAGAGGAAACGGTCCAAAAGAAAAGAGACACAGGGAGGAATTGATATTCTTTTATTGGAAAAGCAGTTATGAAAGACATTATGTAAAGAGAGGATGGTTCCATATCTCACAGAGTTAATGCAGAATATCACCTCATCTTTTAGCTTACAAGTGTTTCACAAGAGATAGTTTCAGATGAGGGTCATTCATCAGCCTCCTGAAGCACCTTAACGTGTTCCTAGAACAGTTTTTCTTTTAACTTCACTACCCTGTGAAGCAGTGTTGACATGTAATGTCTCTTTGCAAATATAATGTAAGAGCAGATATACCGCAAAGGGATTTCTGCAAAAGGACGGTCTAAATCTTATTCTTGTGCCTGTAGGTAGCAGTGAAGCCAAGTGCTAATAGTAGCATGCTAACATGCTGAGAGTAACACTTTGAATATGATATTTGATTTGACTCATCCTCTGTTTGGACGGGTAATTGCTCTGAAACGATGGATCTTCTGGTGAGCAGGTAATATTTACCATGGTACAATCTTATTTTTCATGTTAGCATGCTAACATTTGCCACTTAAACGATAAACAGGCTAACAAAATTATTATTAGTTTGTAAAGTGAAACTAAACCAGAGTATCTTATTATGTTGACCACAATGTGTGTTAAGAAAAGCTACCTGAATTCAATGACTCTACCTTTTGAATCTTCTCTGCTTATCTGGGACTGGGTCACAGAAACAACATGCTAGGTTGGCTATCCCAGATGCCTGCCAGGAAGGCTGAAATAAAGCTTACACAACATTTCTAGAAACCCACAGAGTAGCTTGGCTAAACCAAACCTGGGATAATTTCTGATGTGCAGCTTTTATTTTCTAGTTTGGGTGCAGTTGCAGGGTGTTCTACCTGTTGTTGTCATTGCTATTGATGTTGTCCTGACTATGTACTTGCTGTGCTAGCATAGCCGTAAAGAAAAAGGTAGCCCAAATCCGATCTTAAAAACATACTTGAATTTTCTGTTTCAATTTTACAAAATGAACTACTTTTTCTTTTTTAAATCTTGCTTTAAAGGCAATGTGAACACCATGTAATCTTTACAGCTGAAGTTAAGCATATTCAACATTTGGCATGCTAACTGATGCATGCTAATAGGATGAATTATTTGTCCGTTAAATCTGTCTGTAAATTTTGAGAAACTTGAGCTGTTAGCTAGCATCCCAAAAGTAAGACCTGAAGAAGCTAAAGGCTAGCTTAGAAAGGCCCAGGCTGAAGCAGTTCATCTAAAGTTCTTTTAATCCATGAACAAATGGAACAAATAGCTTCAGATAAAGAAATTCAGAAGCTGAAAGTAAGTGGAGCTGACATAAAGCTGTGAGTGCCTCAGCCCTAAGGCCAAAACATCCTACAGGTGCTGACATTTGTATCCTTTGTAAGTCCTGCGTGACTAATTTAGCCTGCAACACATGGTTTCATTTCGCACCCCCCCATTACAAGAGTCCAATGTGTGTTTGGCTCTGTCATAACTGACATGGAAACAATAAAGAGTGCACATTGTAGGCGGCCATGTGACGTGATATACACTGACATCTGTTTGGTTTCCAAGCAACATACCGAAGTGGCAAGAGTACAACTGTCAGAAACTTTCCACAGTCAAATCAGAGATGACCAAATTTGAAAAAAATTGTTTCAGTTCCTGATTCTGTGATTAAAATGATGAAACAGTCGTGCAACTGTGAAGCCTTCGTGAGAGTGAGAAATGCTACTGTACCTGTAATACAGAGAAAACTTCACGCATGTTTTGAAAGCGATGAAAGACTGAAACTGTATGGCAGGTTGAAGCTTTTCTTCTTGCTGTCAGTTGGTATGTTTGGATTGTCGGGTTAAGTGAGGATCAGTGAGGCTTATACCCTTCAGTCATTTCAAACACGTTAAAGTGTCACTTTAAGCTCAAGCAATACAGGACAGTCCTGTTTAAAGACCTGTCATTATTGTCTGCTACCTGGTTTACCCTGTCTGTAGAACACAAGGTCCTTTGAGGTAAGGTAGTCTCAGAAATATCCATCAATCTACTACATAAAGCAAAAAAAAAGGTTGAACTTTTAAAACCGTTTGTAGTTTTTTGATTACAAGTACTAATATTAAGCTAATAATATGGATTTAAAATTTATTTCAAACAAGAACAAAACAACACCTGCTCACCTTGTCAGGATTCCAATATGCATAAACCTTCCTGTAAATACCAACAAATAATAAAAAGGCTTGGGTTCATTATCCAGTGCACTTCAGTGTACAAGCTATAAAATAAATGTTCGTGTTGCACACAAGTATCTAATAAAAGTTGAAATATGTTGTTTTATGTACACTTTAAAGCGTGAACTCATTATTTTGCTTTTCATCCTGCCTTGGAGTATTTTATTAATATTTCTCATATCGTCCACCAATAACAAATAGATAAAGCTTTGAAACAGCTGTTAAACACCTGACCACAATAATTAGGAACACCTCGTATAACTTAATTTCCCTCATGCAGCAAAGATTATATAACAAGGTTTTCTAAGTCATAAAACATGCTGCAATAGTTGTGTCAGCTCAGACTGACCTGAGTTAAAGAGATAAGGGATTTATCCCGAGGAGGCCTCATGTGCACCGAAGAAAGAGGAGTCATTAACCCTTTTAAGTCTTGGGGGGAAACAAAAACAACAAAAACATCATGACACAGATGAAGAGTTTCAGAAATATTTATTTAACTGGGATTAAAAAGACGAATGCAGCAGGGCTGAAGTGCAACGTCGTGAGCCCTGCTGTGTCTACAAAGCCCTACGATGTACGACAGGTCATGAACAAACACAGTAACAGTCTCACAATAATGATACTAGGATGCACATTCTGACAGAATGACTTGTCTGCAGGGTTTCTACGAGCTAAGCTACCGTTTCCTGCTACAATATAATACTTTAGACAGAAAACGTCATCTTTCGGAAAATAACAGCAGGATTATTTATCTGAAAATATCAATAAAAATCTTGATCGTAGAGATTTGTACAGCTTATATTGCCATGTTTAACCTCCTTCATGATCAGCCCCTTTGAGGGTAGTAGTACAATGTCTGATGAAATGTAAAGGCCTTGAGTTAGAGTCATAAATACACATTACCCTCAACATCCCACCTCACTTTAAAAAATTGTAGTTGTGTGATTGATAAGCGAATTATACCTTACCAAGACTTTTGACCAGTTATTTACAAATGCTCAAAAATAAAATCATGCAGGCTCATGGATGTCATGAAAAATCATGTAACAGTCATTTTTTTAACAATATAAGGACAATGTTGTACATTTTTTTGTCAGGCAGCCAAACAGTAAATATGGCGTTACTAGTGTACAGATTTTATGGCAATGTGCTCCTGAGCCGCACCTGTGCGTGCATCAGACATTCCTCTCTGGTTTTCAACATGCTGCAGCTGAACCCACAATGCACTTTTCCCACACCTGAGGATGACTTTCATCAGTTTTTTTTCAGGGTGCAAATTGAAATATAACACCTTTTTGTTTGTACTAACGTTGAATGTGTTCACATACATTTATTCACGTGGAAACATGGCAAAGAAGGTTGACATTATTTCAATGGTGGTTAATAGACTTAGTTGTTTTTATGCTGGATGTGTCTGAGGAAGTACGTACAACACATGTTAAGACTGAGAATGGTTCCTCATGGTGCTAGAAGCAGGTGAAGGTGAAGAAGGGGAGAAGGATCCGGTTGGTTGCCTCAGGTATGATCGCACAGGTGAAGGAGGAGAGAAAAAAAATTGCTATGGCTAATACTGTGGTCGATGTGGTCAGTGTTGTGTTGAGCGAAGGGATGAGGCTGAAGGGAAGGGGGTCAAAGGTTCAGGGCTGGGTCACAGCACTGGGCTCCTTCTCATAGATATAGCTGCCCACACCACCAGTGTTCACGCCTGGAAGAACCACAGGGACAGCAGCAGCAGGAGGGGGAGTCAGAGGACAGGAGGGTTAGCAGAGAGAGGGAGGGGGAATAAAAAAAAACAAGGTTCAACATGAGCCGGAGAGGTTGCAAAACATCCTTTACAGGCTAAAGAAGCTGCAGTTTTGTTATGTTATGTTATGTTATGATGAAATGACTCTTGGGTAATAAAAACCGTTGAGTGCAGAGAGTGCAGCATGAATCTAGTGCTCAGACAAATGACATTCTGTTTCAAGTGTAGCTGATAATCGGTGGGTTGACAGCACCCCCTAGCGGTTACCTTTGGGCCCAAAGAGGACGGCATAGCATGGTTTGTGGCAGTAGGGCTGGCCGTCATGCTGGAGAAGCAGAAAACGAAAAAATTAGCTCCTGGTTATCAGGTAATGAAGATCCCCCCCCTTTCCCCTGTAGGATGCATCAGAATTATTTCAGATCAGTATTGGAACAGTTCCATTTCTTTTTTCCTGTATTTTAAGCAGACTGGAGATTCTGAGGAAACTTCACCACCTTTATCTGAGGGTGTATTCACATCTGGCTCATTTGGGGCAGTTGTTCCGAAACGAACCTAAAGTCCGGTTCGTTTGACCATATGTGAACACAGCAATCACACTTGGATGAGGGACAAAACAAGCGCGTAAAGATCGCCAAAATAGGGTGGTCTCAGCTCACTTAAATTCCAGCTCTGTAGTGGTTCCTTTGCAATGAGAACATGATCACCTCAGCAACTGCCACAACTGACTCATAACTCTGGTTCAGACTGTAGTAGTGGGGGGCAGAAATGCGATCTGTCGCCAACCATTCAGTCAAAACAACAGAAGAAGAATGAGTAGAAGAATCAGCAACAGCAGAGGAAGGAGAGAAGGTGATATTGATGACTACTGCACTGATCTGAACATAAGACGATCCTGTAAAAGCCTGCAAAAAGGTTCCTTGATGACTTAATTTTGTTTATCATGAAGATGGTTCGCGTGTTCACAACTCTCCTCTGCTCTCTGTATCGCGCACAGCAGAGTTCCGCCCTGATTTTTGACTACTTTGGAGAAGAGACTTAAGCTATGTGAACATAAATGAACCAAGTGAAAACTGCAACGATTTTATCATTTTTGCCCCTGATGAGAACAAAGCAAACGAGCCACAGGTGTGAATACACCCTAAAAAAAGGAAAAACTATAGTTATGTGGCGTAAAACAAAAACATCACAGAAAATATCAGGATGAACGTTTGAAAAAAAGCTAAAGCCAGAAATGGATTCTCATCCTGTTCAGTATTTCTTCTTCCTCTCACCTCTGCGTGGCTGCCAGGAGCCAGAGTCTTGCTGCATCTCTCACAGCGCAGGCAGGGTCGATGCCAGTCTTTCCCCAGTGATGTCACCTTCTCAGCTTTTGTCACACACACATACACACACACACACACACACACAAACACACTTGTGAGACTTTCTGGGAACCACTTTGCAGGTTCACACCTCTCCCCTTTCCCTTTCGCTTCCCAGAGGGGTGGAGCTACTTACCAAAATACACCTTCTTGTTGCATCGGGGACACAGGTTAGCCTCTCCGGAAAAAGTGGTGATGCTGCCAGCTGTCGACACAGAGCAGACAAGTTTGAATACTGGAAATTCTGAAAGTGTAGCACCAGGAATGTTCCAGTAAATGCCTTTTCAGTCTTTCCAGGAAGCTGTAAAACTTGGCTTATATACAATGTTGGCATGAAGATAAAAAAATCGTTTGTTTTTTTTTTTTTGTTCTTTTTTTAAAAGGGAACGTCCCAATGATCTGATGGGAGTCAGTGGATTGTGAAAGTGTTTGTACTGCACTGCTATGAACTGCAGGTGGCACCAAAATGCAAAGTTCACAGAATATGTACTAAGTCAAGCAAACCAAGCAACATTTAATACAAACGTGTTTGTTTTGTGCAAAAATATGATTCTATAGAAACTGAAAATACAGAATAATTGAGTTTTCTGGCTTTAACATCCAAATCAGTGGCAATTGACCACACACTGGAAACTGCAAAGCGAAGACGAATCGACAGAAGACATCCATTTGTTTCTGCTGACTGTGACATCCACAGACAAACACGCCTGATCGGACATTTGTGAGAAATTCCTCCCAAAGTCCCAGAAGACTTTTGACTAGTGGGTCAGCAGCAGTTTTCCTTCCGACTGACAGCTTACACATGAAAAGACTGAAGGCACCAGTGTCCACATTAAGTCCCCCCGTTCAGCAAACCACGACACGCTGAAAGAAAGTGCTGAAGTTTCTGATGTACCTTTGGACGCCGGTTTGGGTGCAAACACTTTCTTCTCCTCAGTTTTGGGGGCTGAATCCACGGTGGTTGAAGGCGAGTTGTTGTTGGCTGGAGTGTCGTATATGTAGGAGCCGGCTCCACCAATGTTCACGCCTGAGAGTGGTACGAGAAAAATAACAGATAACGTGAGGATGTGGATGTCAAAACCATCTTTAAAAAAAAGAAGCGCTAGAAAACTCTGAACTGATGGAAAGCTAAAAATGTACTTATCTGCTGAACTGATTGTTTAATTTTTATCTTTATTTTGAACACTGTATTAAAACATGTTTAATAATGTTAATAATAACTGAAAGGACTTATGTAGCACTTTTCCAGTGTTAATTTCTAAAAACATTTTTCCACAATAAAGATGAGACGATGGAGCGCTAGAATTGTTAACAAGACAGGAATGTTTGTGGTGGACTGGGTGACATTGGTAACCTCAACCTTGGTAAGACTTTTTAAGATCACTTAGAAACTCCTCACAGTCCCTTGATATAAAAATTTAAAAAAATGTTGTATATGTGTATTTATTGATTCAGCCATCTACCAAAATCCATGTGAATTGGAAATTGTTGCATCTTATGTTTAAAACTGATATGTTACTAATTATTTACAAAATGTTGAATTAAACATCTTTTTCTACTGAGTCCACCACTAGTTAATCTCTAACTTCTTATTGAGTAATTCAGAGCGATGTTCTGCAGCTACAGGAAAGGGTCTGTTGTTAGCAGCGCCTCATTTTTATCTTGAAGCCAAGAGCTCCTGTCAGAGAGGAGGATGTTTTATTTAAGTCTCTGTATGATTATCTGTGAAGACGCGTGAAGGTGGAAGTTTCTGGGTTTTTTTGTTCCATTTTGTTTGTTAAAGCTAATCTAACAACATGAGTTTCTATGACTGAATCACATTTCTTTTTAGCTTTAATTTCTATGTCAAGAAATACAACATATTCAATCATCAACCCTCTTAACGTAAGATGCTTAAAGACTGAGTTAAACAGACCATCACAAATTAAGTGATTGAATTTTAAAGTAGCTGATGTTGAAAATAACAGTTTGTACTTTACCTTTTGGCCCAAAGAGGGCAGCGTAGCACGGTTTGTGGCAGTAGGGCCTTCCATCGTGCTGTGGATGAGACACAAAAACACCATGACACACAGACACAACAGACCGACTCAAAAGGTATTAAAGGATTTAAAAACACCAGTGACGCAAACTGAGACACATGATGGGAAGTCCTACTTCCCACGCTTGCTTTTTATGACATCATTTATTTTGGGTATGAGATGTTTTGTGGTTGGAAGAAGGGATTAAGTCCAAAAACGAAGAGAAGCCCCTTTTTTTCCACCTCAATAGACGATAATGACACCAGCGGTATCCAGGAGACAAGACTCTGGGTCTACACACACACGGCTGTGCGGTCCCAGACATAGATGGCCTGTCCCTGATGCATGCTGGGAATGTGGTGCTGGTTTCAAGAGCATGTGATCAGGTTTGGGATCAGAGCTTAGGGTCAGGGTATCCACTGGTCCAGAGCTTGATGCCCATAGAAGAGAAGGATGAAGCGATTGCCTCAGACGAGACGCCAGGCCCAGGGAGGTAAGGAAAAAAGAAAGGACAAACTACCCTACCCACAATCCCTTCTGCTTGGCCACATGAGCTCAAGAGATGCTGTGACAGAAAAAAGGATTCTCCTCTCACCTTTAATAATGCATTAACTGAGACGGGATCAGCTACTGTTGAAGCCGCCGCGCACCCCTTTCACACTCCCTGCTTGACATTTATGAGATCCGTGAAGGTCTGGACGGCCATGCCAAGCTGTGACTGAGCACTGTTGGCTTTCTCAGGACACAGACACACACACACACACACAGGGCTTCTTTGTAAAGTGAACTGAGCGCTCCGAGAACAGTCGGCTGTACAGTTACTCAGAGGAAAAGAGACCCTAAAAATGGATTATCCATCGCTGAACGGCCCACTCTCTTCCCACATCCTGGCTCTGAAATCTGCCATCTATATGTCTTTCTCTTCTTTCCTCCTCCAGAGCTCTTTTCCTGATTGCTTTCACTTTTTTTCCCCACTGCTTTGCACAGACCAGAATAAAGATAAATAGCTTTGAACACTTGCTTGTTTTTGTTTTGCTTTTAACATCTTTTATTTACAGGAGAGTCTCAACATATTTAAAAGGCTGTGCAGACATTCAAGGGCCTAGCGCTCTACACACTTAGAGAGCCTTTTAGCTTTAATGCTTGTGTTACCAAGCTTTTTGCACGTGTGCAGGTGGATTTTAAAAAGAATACTGATTTTAATATCGTCTCTCTTTCCTCAGCAGTTGTCCTCTTGAAATTCAACAACATTACTAAATTTACACCAATTAATCTGAGCATAGCTGACGGCTAGCTAAGGCTACGTCTTTTTTCCCAAACAGAGAATGATCCATGTGTTTTCATTTGGGTGAGTCTCAATAAACTAAATTGTACGTTACAAAAAACTCATCAAATTTTTAAAATTTACAATAATACATCAACTCGGGAAAGTATTCAGTTGTTGGACTTTGATTCTGTTCTGCAGTTTGAAAAGGCCCAAATCTGGTACCATGAGATTTATTCCCAGAAATGTTTAAAGCTAAAGAGACAAAAACTTAATCCTAGGATCAGAAAACAATTTCACCTTAGAGTCCATTTGTTACTCTAAAGTTTTCAGCTGCTTTACACTAGCTTAAAGAGTCGATAAGGGCCTGTGTCCACCTATTGCATTTTCTTGGTAGCAGTATCTATTTTTCACACAAAACCAATGCAGCTAATCATTTTTACTGTTGAGCTTTTATTTATTATAACGTGCTTTTAATGCTCTCTCATACACCTTTTCATTGAAATATGATCAACTCTACCCTCATTCTTACCTTATCAACCAATCATAATCAAACGGGGAGGGACTTCTGTTATTAAATTAGTCAACAACAGCGGTACAGGAGGAAGTACATAAGGTTATCTAAAGCTCCAAGACTCATTAATTTTCAAGGGCAAACTTTTAGCGCTGTGGGTGCTGCTAATGCAAAGACATGATTACTTTCAACATGTTGTACGTTTAAATTCTATATTTAATAAATGTTAAAAATCAAACAACAAACTAAAGAGCAATTCGAAACAGACAGAAGGCTGGAGACAACTTTTTGTGACCTAGCATCAAGCGGCAACCTCCGGTCTGAAAATATGACACAATCCCCCACCTGAATTGCTAATTTCGCTAACAGCACACGTTGTACGGGGGTGATTTTTTTTTTCTTTCTAACTCGGCAGTTTAGAAGATTTTAAGATTGCGAGTTTGCCCAATCAGAGGCACAGTTCAGCTCATGTGACTGACGGGAGCGCTATAGCTGTTAATGTGGAGACTCAAAGCCCGCCCCATTTTCAATATGGCTACGCCGGCCAATGTGCTTCAAAACTCTGTTTCAGAAACAGACTACGTGCAGTGATTACACAGTCTATGCCTGGTATACAGAAGCGTTCTTAAGATGAGGTCCCAGAAATGCTTGTGTTTGTAGGACATAAAGAAGAAGCAATACTAGTTTCAATCAGTAGCAGTTGAACCCTAGCCAGCAAGAAATTCCTCACAGATCTAAAGTGTTTAAAAATACTTTAAATTTTCCAGGTTTAGGATTCATTCATGGAGATAAAAATTTGAGTGTGATGTCTGACCACAAGATAACAGTGTATCATAGCTCACCGAAACTGTGCTAATCTTGTGCTATGGGTAAACACACTCATGATCTTTCGGGGTCAAATTTGACTCGACACTTTGTCTTTTTAAGCTCAGCAGCCACAACAGTTCACAGAGGGCCTCATCTGTCCCTCCATTTAAAGAAGCCTCAAGCAAGTGCTGCTCTGAGGGTCAGAACCCTTACATACCAGGCCTGCAGTGACATCAAACATACTTCCCAATAAAGCTCCAGTCTCTTGACATGCTTTAATTTTTTCTTTTAAATATATCATCTCTCACTCTTGTTTCCATGACGATGATCAAGTATTGAATTTTTTGCCAACTAAAGTTAACATGGCGCTGCAGCCTGAGGCAGGATTCAGAAGCCATGCGTGGTGAGAGGGAGTATGAAAAGGCGGGAGAAGAGGTTGGAGAGCCTCAGAGACTGTGTGACTATGTTACTGTGATCATGCAGAGATTAAACAGCAGTGGAGCATCCTTTGAGCTCTGCAGGGAAACGGCTTCTGTGTACAATGACGCTGAGATCACATCCCCTTTATGTCAAGAGCTGGATACTCAGACAGGTGATATTCACTGAAGCACAGGGAGTGCAAGAGGGTGAGAACTGCACTGGCTGAGTCATGAAAGGCAAAATGAAGAGAGGCATGATAAGAAAATCCCCGGGGTGGAGGTGCCAGATAGTGAGCAGCTCGCACGGTGAGGGGAAATCATGAGTCCTGATAGACTGTGGTGTGATTATGTAACAGACAGAGGAAGAAAGAGAACTTTTCCTGTTAGCCTAAGGGCAGTCAAAAACCCCCACAAGGACGACTCAAACTGACAGACACAACCAGAATCACAACGATACAGGATGAAAGGCACGTACTCAGCAATTTCCTGAGCCAAACACAGAATCTTTAATGGAAATGAAAGGAAAGAACATCATATCTTTCCTGATTGAAAACATTTGGTAAAGACCTGCTGCCAGTTTAAAGACCAGGTCATACAAGCTCTTTACAAAGTAACTGTATCAGTGGGCCAATCGTACTTGGTGTCTATTGTATGGTGGCCCTGAGAGCTCACAGCATTGCAGCTTAAGAAAACACATGTAAAAAGACAAACAAGCAAATTAAGAAAAACATCTTCATCAATTTGACAACACCTGCGCAGTATTTAGAAAACGCACTGCAAAGACCGCAACACAACAGAAGTGTTTCCAGAGGACACTTAAAAGTGATGCACACGTCCGTTATTAGCCCATAGGCTAAAATCTGAATCATGCGATCACAATGTTAAAACAAATCAAAAACACTTACTTTTTATCCAATTTTCCAACACCACTGACGGAGAGAGAACTTTAATAGGGCTATGACTTAAAATCGATGTCAACAACAAACGTGTCGGGACGTGTGCATGGCTTGCTAGCTCTCTGAATAACAATTTATGTCAGCAGCTAGTAGCCTCTTTACATCTCCTTCCGCGACAAAAAGAAAAAAATATGTATAACATTAACTATTCCTGCCCTGACAAATTTTGGACCTTTAAGTGATGTATTTAAGACCCAGCATATAACATATTTAACGAATTTTAGACATTTTAAGACCTTTTAAGGATGATAATAATAATAAAGTGAATATAAACAGTTTAATAGAATTCCTCAAGGAATTGGGTTTACGAGAATAGGACAAAGAACAGCCGGAACAAAAGTTATTTCCAAGAAATCAAGATGTCCCAGAGAAATTGACCTTTGTCTGCCTCTGGTAATCCACTTCATAGAAATTAATAGAAAAAAACCCTGGAATTTCTACTGTGGCTAACTTTCTATTGTGGCTAAATTTTTGAAGATGGTTAGCATGTAAGCTAGCTAGTTACAGGAGCCTAAAAGAAACTCTGCATGCAACCTACTGCACAGCCTTTCATATATCATGAAATTACTTCGTAAATGTGAAGCACAGACACAACTCAGTATCGCTGCAGAGCTAAAACATACTGGTGGACATTTTTCCACGGAGGAAGTGCTGTCGAGACAAGTCAATAAGTCGATACACAACCAGGCAGCTCTGGCTTCCCCCCTTTTGCACAACAGCAACGGACTACAAAAAATGGCATGAAGGTTTTGGCCTCTCACCCCAATTGACATTAAAACAACTTCCAAGAATGGAGATACAAATCCAGAGAAAAGCCCATAAAGTCAATTTATGAAGCATCACATGAGCCATTTGGTGGACACTTTTAGTGAGCATCAATGAGTGCATACAATGACTGCATGAATGGTCTCTGTGGGGGAGTCCACCACCAGAGGCAATGTTAGTGACCTGCCACATGCACACAGCTATGTAGGCTACAAATAGTCCATATCACTGCCCCAGTTTCAAAGTTCAAACACAGAGAGTAGCTGTGGTGTTTTTTTGGAGTGTCAACAGTGATTCTCATTGTTATAAGGTATGTTTGAAACAAAGTTGAATTTGTAAAAAACAAGTCGCTGGATTCTTTGTTATATAAAGAGAAAATTTATACCTCACAGAAAAACTTCATTCTGGAAAAAAATGAAGCATTAAATATTCATCTTATAGTTTTTAAGCTCATAAAGGCACCAGTACTGAGTCTGCTTAATAAACCACTTTGAAGTGGAAATATGTTACTCATGGATTTTCACTGACCTCAGCATGGCCTCCAGCATTCAGCAGCTTGTTGCAGCGGTCGCACTTGAGACACAACTTGTGCCAGTCCTTCCCCAGTGATGACACCTTTTCAGCTGCAAATAAAGACAAAGACAGAGACCAAATGAGCGCAAGCATCCAAATAAAGCAGCATTTGTGTTTATTCCTGCAAACAACAGATTTATTCAGGCTTTGTATTTGTTATAATGTGTCGTTCAATCAGTCATCGCAGAGAGAAATGACGTCCCTCATTGCTTCACTCTGCAGAATAAAGATCAATTTGTCCAGTGTCTCCAGGACGGTGCCCTGGGGAAAGTCCTGTGCCAACTGAGTGATTGTTTTCTGAGGGGGCGGGGCTTTGGTGGTTGTATGAGGATACTGGGAATGCCTGTGTGCCGCACAGGATGCTGTAATGATGTCATCTCAGGATGGACACAAAGTGGCGTGAGTCCCAGCCCAGCTGGAGCAGTGTGTGTGTGTTTGTGCGCGTGCTCGCATGAGGGGGGGTGCCTGCATCTAACCCAAATCCTTTGTGTTAGCCCTCCAAATATACACACATGCCCCTCCCCCAGGTTACTGTATACCCATCCTGCTGCAGACGGCCCTTCAACCCCATTTCCGTGCCCCTTTATTCGCCTCTCTCCCAGACTGCCCACCCCTCCAGACAAGCGAGGGACCCTAATTATACTCTTTCCAATAATAAAACCCTGCTGCTCGCACACAATGGACCCTAAGGAGTCCTGGAGGCAGCGGAGGAAACACCTTCTCTTATCAAGGCAGGGCACAAATGGCAGGAAACTCAAGTCTGTTTCCTACATACCCTAGGTCAAAAACACACACATGCATACAAATGCATCGTATATATGCAGACGACTACTTCCTTTTATGTTTCCGAGCTTTAGTGGCTTTCCCACTTGTACCATTACCAATAAAAGAAGTGTCAAGTGAGGAAACAAATCAAATCTTAGAGAGACTTAAGGGTAAGACATCTTCCACAAATGGACATAAACAAGTGAAAAAAACGTAACAATAAAAGATACTACGTGTCACAAAAGGCTGACATACAACCGAAAGCTTCTAAAACATCTTTTATTACAAAAGAACACACAAGTTTTAGTTGCGATTTCTTTTTTTTTTTATATCAAATTATCAGACTTTTCTCAGCCAATCAACACTTTTTCCTGAAAACATTCACAAACTTAAGAATATCTTATTTGCCAATAAAAGATGAAAAAAATTCAGCATTCTGACACAAATACGTACATCTGTTTTTTTGTGTCTTCCTTTAACTGTTATGTGCATGAAGTCAACTTTTTGCCAAATGAATTTCAAGTCACAAAAATGATTCAGAGGTCTGTGTTTACCCCACTACATTAAACCTTCAGCTCTCCCTTTCAATTAGGACTAATTGGAAACAACAAGGCCTTAGAGATTCCGTGAGATGGGGTGAGGGAGAGAAGGGACCTCCCATGAGCACTTGAGAGGAGAGGAATGCTGACTTGGAGGAAGAAGACTACCGGAAACATTAAATCACCCTTAAAAGTTCCAGTTATTGGGAGTGGAACAGTCTGCAATAAATCACTCTTTCAATCGATAAACCACACTTCACTCAGAGGACGGTCACAATACCTCCAGACACAAACACCAGAGTTAAAGGGAATGAACAAATTGTTTCAGGTTCCCCTAAAACTCTCTTGCAAAGTTCTGTTTGAACCAACGTGTTTACTTGTCTCCTTTAAGATGGAAACTAGAGAAGTGAATATCTTAAATACTGAATGACATTGAAGGCACCTAAACAAGTGACTTGTGTTTTTATTGTTTGGTCAGATATTTGCACTAAGGTGACAAGTTACGAGGGGTATGAAAATCTACATCATTCTTTTTTTACCGCAAAAGAAAGAAAAAAAAAGGGAGAAAGGAGAGCTTCCTGAAATCAAAAATGGGGCAAGTTTGAGGCGCTCTCTGGATAGGGATACATGCAGTCCAAGAAATCCAAACATTCATCCCTGACTTATAGTATTCTAAAATACATTTATCTCTAACACACACCAAGACTGAACTTCAAATGGGTGGACTGATGTGAAACACCATTAATTGTTGTCACCCTCACAAAACTGACAATAGGAGCACCAAAGGATTTAGGCCAGGTGCCGGTTGGGGTCAACCCTTGAGCAAAACCACTGTTTTTGAATCCAACCTGCTTCCTCTTTCCCCTACGCCACTCCCAAAGACTGTACGATAAACGGAAGTAGTCTCTGTGACATCACCTGTCTGTTTGTGATATGGAATTTTGAAGCCTATCCTCGGTGGGGACATACTGGAAATGAGGCAGGTTTGAGTCTCCTCACTAACAGTATCTCTTTTGGCTTAGTGTGTTGGTGTGTTGGTGGTTTCTGATACTTCTGGAGCCAGCCTTAAAAGACCACTCCAAAAAAACTTAAGTTTTTAGCACTTCTGTAATTTCTTCATTTCTTGCAGCTGGAGGCTGCTGCTTGGTCACTTCCCACTCTCACCCTCTTTCCAGCTGGGTCCACTGACCTGTCCTCTCTAGCTTAAGGCACAATAAGTCCAGATAAAGAACTGACAATCCAACTGCTTGCAGTATTAAACAAAATAGTGCATGGAAACACAATATCGTTAGGCACATGACCTGATTTGGGTATTGGAATCATTTTGGTTATCATTTGTCGTTTTCTGTTTTGTTGTTCGTGCAAGCTTTGAAGATGGAAAGGGAAACGGTTTATTTGGGAGGCAAAAATGGATGAAACATTGAGTTATAAATATTCTGCTTTAATTACTCTTTCTAAACAATATATACTCACATGATTGACTAAAAATCCTCCTTTAGATTTTGTTTAGCAACATTTACTCTATCTGGCTTATCAAGTTTTTTGTTGGACTGTAACACATGGAAAAAGGAAGTCTTGGCCGGAAGTCAACAACCATTAACTTCTAGCTACACAAAAAGTGCTACAAAGAGAAATTACTCCTAGAGACTACAATGTTATCAGACTATAGCCAAATGGTTTCAAAGGAGCAGTGCAACTGATTTCAGCTCCTAAACTGCAAAACTTTGAGCCTTCTCTGTGCGTAAACTCATTTTTAACCTGAATTGTAATGTTAGTTAACCCTCCATGTTGATGAAAGTTCAACTAAAGAAAGGAAACTTGGACTCTGTTTGTAAATGCAGCCTTTTCTAGTTTCTATTAAAGAAGACAGCAAACCTCTAAACACCTCAGGAACTTTTAAACAGATTATAAAATGGAACCAGCAGGAGCTTAAGCTGACTCCCATTGAGTTTAAGTGAGTGTGATTTATTTTCCCCTAAATCTAAGGATCCTCATAAACTTCCTGACACCTCCTGAGTGTTAAACATACAACCAGTGTGTCCTCAATATGTCACGTTTAGCGCGCCGGTGACTAACTCACACATGCACACACCTCTAGACTGTTCTGAATGACATCAGAGAGTCTTGCTGGTGTGTCCTCATTCCTGCGTACGTGTGTGTGTCTGTGTGGTAACAAAGTCCACTATTTAACCACTCACTCTTTAAAGGACTGTGTTATTGTAAGAGGGGTGAGCCTGTCTGTCGGTATTATGTGTTGTTGGAGTTATAGAGTTGGGGGAGGTGGAGGGGGGATCTGCTCCTGGCCCAGATGTTTATACCCCCAGCTTCAAGCCTCTATCCTTATTATCCTTCATATATCCCCAGCCTCTGAAATAAAGCCAGAAAATGTACGTACGTACATCCACATTTTACAAAAAAAAATGCATCAAAAAACAGAATGATGTAAAGGCTGCATCAACGTACTGATGTGTCCCAAAAATAGCTGACGTGTAGGCACGAATGATTCTGCTTAAGTGCCACCGAGTCCTCCTGTACCTCATTATGGCAACAACCCCAGGGTAAACGCACCCACTCGTGTAAACAAACAAGCTCCCGTTCGCAGGAAGGTCTCTCCGGAAATTCACTTCTACATTGTCAACATCAACGAGGATGTGCCAAATCCTTTTTTAGTTAATCTGTTTTCTCCCGCGACAGTCTGCAATTTCCTCTCAGTGAAGAGCAGACAACAAAAGATTCCTCTGTGACTGGATGTACACAGTGAGCCAGCGTTGGGAAACCACTGTTGAAGACTTAAATTACATGTTACCTGACATTTGTGTTGGTTACTGTTGTATTTTCTCTCAAAAATAACTGTGTACAGTGTTGAGGTGTTGGAGCTGAAGTCAAGTTTAGTTGATTGCAGGTTTCATTTATCTTTTAAATGTTACGGTTCGGCCTATCAGAGTGCTTCTCCATCCTTCCACTTTAACCAAACTAAATTTTGAAGAGGATTAAATTCCTGCAAGAACGCTTGCCTTATGTTTTTTGCCCCCAAGACCCATAACCTAAATCTTTTAATGTTTCACGTGGTGTTTTACGGAGGGGATTTATCTATTTTAATTCCAGGGCTTACTACCCTCCGTGCAAATGTTCCACCAAGACTTGTTCCCTCCACAAAGACACAAATTTAAGAGGGTACCTCTGCTGCATCACAGCTTGAAGATTACTGAGATTGGTTTAAAGAACAAAAAATATGTTTTTTTACCCTTAATGCAGAGCAGGGATGGCTCAGCTCATTGTAAAACCAGTTGAATGATCAGTTTGGATGTAACAGATATTAGCGCTTGAGTCACAGCTGAAAAAGTGAGCAGTAAAAATTGCTGAAACTGAAATGATGTAACAAAACCTTGAGTTGAGTTAAGAACACCAGGTGCTGCTGAACTGTAAAATGTAATTAGATGAGCAGGAGTTTAGGTTTTCAATTGAAATTTCTTTGAAGTTTACACATAAAAACAGTTTCTGTCCATTGGGAAAAAAACCCAACTCATCTCCAAAATTCCTTTTTAGGAGGGTAAATTACTGTTTTTCTTCTTATACTAAATGTCAAAATAAGCACAAAATATTGTGATTTGATAAACAAGAAGGGCTGTAACTAACCATTATTTTCACCATTGATTAATCTATTGATTGTTCTCGTGATTAATAGAGTAGTTGGCTGGTCCACAATGGTGAAAAATGTCAGCGATATCCAATATCTGGATATCACCTGGTACTGACGTGCACACATCAACCTGTCTGTGACGGCTCGAGGAATTCACACACTTCTATGTGATAATAAACTACGAGATACTTTGTATTTTCCTCAAAAACTGATGTATTTCAGAGCATACCTGACATGAAATCCCCTATCCAGCAGGATGAGGTATGTTACATTTAGATAATGCAATAAAATGTCTTTCCATTGGTGATTCAGGTCCCCAAAGCTGATGGTGGCTGGGGGAAAATGTAAACATTTTATTTACTATAGAAAGTCAAATTTATCAAAACTTGAGATATGTGTCTATTATTGGAGGTGATGACATCTACTCTATCTGGCTTATCAAGTTTTATGTTGGCCTGTAATCATAGGCAACACATGGAAAAGGAAGTCTTGGCCAGAAGTCAACTACCATTAACTTCTAGCTACATCCAAAGTTCTTCAAAGAAACAAAATGTTGTCAGACCATAGCCAGATGGCTTCTAAGGAGCAGTCCAACTATTCTCAGCTCCTAAACTTCAAAACTTCAAACCGTCTCCGTACGTAAACTCATACTTCATTTTTAACCTGGATTCTAAGGTTAGTTAACCCTGCTTGTTGATGAAAGCTCCACTAAAGCAAGAAAATTTGGACTTCTCTTTGTAAATGCAGCCTTTTCTAGTTTCTATTAAAGAAGATAGTAAACCTCTAAACACCACATATGGTTTGTTTTGATTTGTAAGCCATTTAAAAATGACCTACTACCCTCAAACCTACCCTCAACTGTTTCAGACATTGAAATTTACAGTACAGAAATGATCTCCATTACATTTGTTTTGTTTCAAAAAAATGGAAAACTTCTCATTGGAGCTTTAAAGATGGAGGCAGTTGAGGCTTAAAGTTTGAATATTGGATGAAGCCAATCTTGATGCTCAAACAGAGTGTAAAAATTCATATTTCTTTAAAAGATTTATGAAAAAAAAATGAAGTACTTGAGATTTCTATCAAAGTAAAACCTCATGATCTCTGGAAAACTCACGTACTGCAGAGGTCCAAGAAACCTCCAGACTTGTAGGAAACTTCAAAGTGAGATAATCAAGGAGTGCAGATGGCCTAGTGGTTGAGGTTGCACTCCATGTGGGCAAAAAGCCCTTGAGCGGGTAGCCTGGGTTCAAGTCTGACCTGTGGTTACTTTCCTGCATGTCACTTTCCATTCTCACCCTGTTTTCTACTCTATCCCCTGTCCTGTCCTCTCCAAAATAAAGGCATAAAAAAGCAGGAGAATCAATGTGGTTTTATCTCCATAGGATACTCAAAATAACTGTGCTTATTCATTTTAATTTCTGACTATGTTACTGCAGAAACTCTGAGCTTCCAGCAGGTTGGAGGTCACGATCACAACCATATGATACCTGCACAAGTAAGCCGCTTAACTTCATTTGTAAATTCCTGCTCTAAGCTCTTCCGTCTGCTCGTGTGCTCTCTGATTGCATTGTCAATATGGTTTAAATCACAGAAGCAGCCGGCTGATGACTCCTCTTCTCGCTGATTTAGCCTCAGTGTTTACAAGTGCTCACTTTCACTGATGTTGCTGAATGTTAACACGGCAGAGAGGAGGCGCGACTCAACACGCTTGAGAAGTGTTCTTGTGATTATGCAGAGGTTTGTTTCTGCGAGTCTGTCAACTTACTCTACAAATACTGCTGTTAGGGCTTGTAAGATACGAAAACATATCTTACAAGTGCAGTATTATGTAAATGTGGTTGCAGAGTCTGTTCCCTGCTCTAACCTGACATGAATAAACACAACCTCAGCTGAAGCACTCCACCCACTTAGGAGTGAAGCTGGTGGAGAGCCAGGAACTTACCAAACAGACTCAAGAGTATTGAAATTGGTTTCATTCCCAACATTAAAACAAAAGTGCTACCACTGGCATGATTTTAAGAAGTAATGTGTCATCCAAACACAGTAGTTCTCTCCATTTAGAGCAATGAGTGAGTGACGCATGTCCTTTTACCTCTCTTGATGGAAACTCTTAGCGGCTTCCTGATTTAAGAACTGCAGTTTTTAGCACTTCCTCGTTGATGTCATATTTTAAGACCAGGGGTTACCTCTTGCACCTGAAAAACTGATAAATGACATATTTGTTCCTGTCTCACTGTTTTGTTTTCATTAGCAGTGCTCGCTCCCTTTACTGTTTCTCTATATTACTTGACCAGCTCTCCTGCATCAGCTTTGGGTTGGAAAATATGACCGTCAATCTGCTGTTTTTTAAAGCTCAAGTACATTTATGACTATCTAGTGTAAAAATGACGTAGATTGTGTCATTTAAAAGCAAAAATATTGGAAGACTGTTTTGCACCAGTTATAGTGAATAACAGACTCAGTGTGCAAAGACCGTGTGAGTCACTCGTTTAGCTCCTTTGAATAAAACATAGCTGTCAATCCTCACATATGCAACTACCATTAAGCCGACTTCGCCTACTATCTACGACAGAGAAGCTCCTCCGTCTATAACTTCCGGTTCATGATGATCAGACAAATTAAATGATAAAATAGAAATCAGACTATGGCCCATAGTTCAACTTTGCTTTATTTGGTAAATGATAAATGGACCAGTACTCATATAGCGCTTTTCTAGTCTTACTGAACACTCAATGCGCTTTACACTGCTAGCCTCATTCACCCATTCACACACCGATGGCAGGCTGATACTATGGCAGAGGCCATCAGCTATATCTAATACATTCACACCACATTCAAACACCACTGAACAACGGTGGAGCAACTTGAGGTTCAGTGTCTTGCTCAAGGACACTTCAGCATGTTACTGCAGGAGCTGGATTCGAACCCACAACCTTCCGATTGTGGGGCGACAACTCTACCACTGAGCAACAGCCGCCCCTATTTAACTTTGATTAACAAACAGGATATTGAAACACGAACAAATTTTCATTCGTTTTCATTTCAAAAAAGAAAAAAAACGGAAAACGAACGGGTTTTTCAATGTTTTGTTTTTTTGAATCATAATTGAAATTAATTGAACGGGTGATACACGGATTATGGTGCAAAAAAAAGGGCAAATTTCATTTTAATTTTGCTCTTTTGCATAAAATATATAATCCTCAATAACAAACACGAAAGCTTTAAGCAGGGTCGGTCTAAGTACTTGATTTCTAGAAATCTGTACTGGCTATTAAGCTCAAGTTTATTTCTGGCAAATTGGAGTCATACAACACTGAATGAAAAGCATGAAAAGGGACTGACTCGTGATTTTCCAGTCGGTAACCTTATCAGTTCAGCTCGCTTAAGGATGGAACTACATCAGAGAACTTTTATCGAGCTATAACTGAATTTATTTATTTATTTATTTTCCTGTAGCTTGATCCAGTTACTTCAGATCACATTAAGAGTGAAACCAATCATGCTGTGTGTACAGACAGTCTGTAAGAGAAGCAGCATGGGAGCGGGCTTGAAAACAAAAAGGCCCACAAACACACTGTAATTGGATGGAAGATTAAGCAACACAAGTTTAACAAGGGGTCTTCAGAGGGAAAACATTAACAGCCCATTTCCCCAAATCACTTAATTACGGTTGTTTCATCATGAACAGTGAAGGGGCAGCTGTGGCTAAACACGAGAGCTGATGATGGATGGAGATTCACCTCCAGTCAGGGGGAAATCTGTCTCTTCTGTCTAAACGAGAACCTAAAAAGTCACAGGAGATAAACAAGTGCTGAATAACATTTGTACAGCTGAATACCCGGCATGCAGCACAGCAGGAATGTCTCACAAAAGGGCTGGGCAGCAGCATCTCTCATATGAGTGCTCTTATTGCCCAATAATTCAATCAGGCTAGGGATGAATTAGAGGCTGCCACGGACGCTGTTTGGCGTGCTGCAGGAGATGATAAAGTTAGAAAAACTTCAAAGACCGCTCATGAATTCAGAAGGTGAAACCTCATCAATACAGACCTCTTTTTGTATGGTTTATGGTTTAATTCTCCATCAGTTTGTCACAGATGATGCTGAGATTAACAATCAACTATGAAACGCGTGAACAACTTCACAATGCTCATGATGTAACTAATGTTAGCATAAACATCTCTAAATCACAGTTGGCTGCCTTCTGCTCTGTTACACCCTCTGGTTATATGTGAACCCATCTGTTCAGCTCGTCACTGCAATAAAGTCATCCAAAACACACAGACACACACAAATTTACACACACTGCCCGCCCTCCATGCTTGTTCTCTTTCCCTCCATGTAACACTGACAGCTGAGTCCACGCGGGTGTTTTCTGTGACAGCAGAGATAACAGCACGTACTAATACACTACGTATTCACCTGACTGACTGTGCCCAAATGGCCAGGAAAACAAGAGGAGTAACATACATTCAGGTAAAAAACAAAAACAAAAGAAAAACTGTAGCTCATTTCTCAGGAGAAATGTAAGAATTTAAGAGAGGAAAAAACAAGCAGCCTGTGTTTCCTTCTCTGCATCCTCTTATGATTCGGATCTCTGGAGTACAAATGCCCCTCAAGGACTTGTGACCTTTTACTTCACTTATACACAATGGCCATTCAAGCGGGCACACAAGGTCATTCATCTTCACAGTAGGAAATGACTTTGGCTGAGTTTTAAAGCTGAGGAAGAACTACCTTTTTCCTTACACCTCTGAATGTTCATTTATTCTTGAGGAAAATGAAGACTTGAACTAATGATTTTTTTTTACTCTGATGTGTTAGGAAGTTCCTAAGGTCCTTGAATTTAAGGATTCGAAAAGGGGAAAAGGATCAAATTGCCTTCCCGGCAGTACAATTTCCATTGCGTTCAGCAAATCCTGCAATGTGCGGTCTCTGTGCAGCTGTGTAGCCCTTTGTTGTACATCTGTTTTTCACCATGTGGCATCTGCAATCATGCCATCTAACAGTAATGTTGTTAAACTTAACCAACCGTAATTCTTAATAGTTTCAAGGTGCAGATTTGGGGTGTTCCAAAGCAACTAGTTTGCGAGCTGGCGAGGCTGAAGTCAAAGACGACTCATTTTGGTTTGTTATAATTTCATGTGCTTTAATCTAAATTATTTTTCTTGAATGCAAATAAATTTATGTTCTATCATACTCACTACATAATGTGCACACACATAACATAATCCCATTTCCACAAGTGAAGTAACAAAATACTTTCTCTTTCCTTTTCCAGAACACTTTTGACCGTTATTTTTCATAAAGTCTTAAATTCAGCTAGTATTTTTGCTGTTAAACACACTGCAAGGACTGTTCTTTTTAGCAGTGATTGCATTGACACCTGTGGCCAGAAATGGTAGCGTTTTTGCTGTACATTATCACAAACAGCCTAACCTGTGTCTTAGCTTTCTTCTGCTCTTATGTACAGCTCTAGCGCCGGCTATCGCTACAAAATAAAAACCAACAAAAGATCTTGCTTCTCGCTTGGTCAACTGACTTCTCCCAGCTAAATTTTTCCGGCTGGCGTCATGTCATCAAAGGGACTTTTACTTGCCGTGATTTGATTTGTGTTCTCCTGGGAAAATCCAGCCAGGATCCAGGATAATACGAAATAGCATTTAGAAATAATCAATTTTGGCACTGATAAACTCATTCTAAATCTGGGATTATAAAGAGGCAAATATGATAAAGTCTTAACAGTGCCTTTAATAATCAAATCTGTACTTGGTTAGTGAAAAGAACTTCAAGACATTTGATTCAATTTATTAATAAAAGTTTTTTAAAAAATCCCCCCGTGCTGGTTCTATAAGTTGACTGTGACAGCAGTCTATTAAACATTAGATTTGATTTGTCCACTGTCATGTATCTGTGCTGACTCTGTGTGTTGCTTCTCATGATGATGCAGGGAGTAGTCTGATGCCTGAAGACAAACCAGGAAACATGGATTTGGATCCAGCTCTCGCTGTGGCTGATGCAACCCAGAGGCAAAACTTTGACTCTGGAGGTCGTCTGTCGCCTCAGCCAAGGCGAGGTTTCCTCCCCAGGCTCTCTCCTCTCTCTCTCTCTTTCCCCCTCTGTGAATAAAAGAGTGCGGCCTCGTGAATCTGCCCAGCTGACGTAAATGGGCTGCAGTTAACTCACATCCTGTCTACGCTGGTCAGAGGAGCCGCAGGCGGAGCGCTGCAGCTCCACAGTCCCTGCTTCAGTGACACGCTCGCCCTCCATGAACCCCTGGGACTGCTTGCCCCACAATGCACCTCATCCCTAACTCGTTTGTACACCGTGTCCCGGCTACAGAGACTTCAGAAAGATCTTTTCTGCATGATTGGTTACAGATAAGTGGACTGTGTCTTCAAAAGAGGATGAAGGACTGTATTGGTCACATAGCACCTTCAGAAGTAGCCAATGGTAATTAGATCATCAGCCCTGGAGGGGTAAACATCATATGACTGAAGCATAAAGGTACACACGCATAGACGACTTTGAGTGAAATCATCTGAGTCTTATCAAGTGGCGTCATAAAACTGACCATGTCTACATAAAAAGTGGGTGAGGGGAGCTGTTCCCCCCCTGAAGTTATCCAGCAATTGTTCTGCATTCAGAAGAGCTTCTTTTTATGAGTCCTGACACAAAGTGAGTATGACTTATTGTGCATTCATAAACACCTGTTTCATCTCTTCTTTGACTTGATTACAGAGTCTCTGTATCCAAGCTTCAAGGAAGTTCTGTCTGAATGGGGCTGCATTACTCAGTCCTTAAAGAATGCAGCAGCTCCGGGAAATCCTCATTCTCAACATTTAATTGTACGTCTACTCTGCACATGAAATAACTACCAAAAACAATACTGAAGTGACAGCTTTGATACACACTGTTTCATTAGTCGTTTGGTGCACTTTATATGGAAAAAAAAAGTCAAAGAATTTAAATGATAAATGCTAAAAATAAAAGTGAGTGGGGCTACGGTTAGAAGAGCTAGCACCACCAGCCTTTAGTTCTCCTTGCAGGTTAACATCAACATGCTTGTGCTGGCTATGCATTGCTCACTTCAAGTTATATCACTGTTTCAAATGAGAAAGCTAATATAAAACTTTATCACCATTTTTTACAATCTGTGTGATATCTCCGCTTGTTTACATCCAATGGAGCTAGCGGTGGGTGACCGTGCTAAAGCTAAGACCACAGGTTCTCAGACTTAACAACAAGTTAGCAGTTTTGATTCCCGATAACCCCCTACTGTGGGGATACATAAGCAGTCCAATTGAAAACAGACAAAAAGCATAGACAACAATGCTTCATTTGTCTGATTGGTAGAAAATAAGACTAAATATACACACATATTTGTACAATAGTGGATAATTGGAAATGTGCAACTTTTAATAATTTTTGTTTGTGGAAGGTTTCATAACTGCCCTACCAGTGTATATAACCCCCGCTTTGGGAACCACTTGTTTAGACAACATATGGCCAGTGTTTTAGGCCTAAAACATTAAAATATGAATAATTCCTTTGAGGAACAAACAATTCTGGCTCCAACTAGCAAGAATGACAGCATGTTACATCAAACATATCCCCAACTCTAAAGACAACAGTGTTGTTTAGGTGTCTGTAAGTGGAAATATCAGCAAATTTTCAATTAGAATTTCAAATTGAAGGCACATCCTAAAGATGAGAATGTAGAATTTTTTTTTGCAAAATTCATGTGTTTTAATAAATCAATGAGAACCTAATCCTCAATCAATCCAGAGCCAGAGCTGTCTTTGTTGAGAACTGTCATTTAATGCAGGTCCCAACCCAAAAAACAAGCAGACATGAAACAGCTTCCTCAAAACAGAACAGAAGAATGAAAACTTTTGTGCTCATTTACCCAAGGAGAGCTAAGAGAAAACATCATATCATATTGTTTTTATTAAATTTAATCAGAAACAGTAAGACTTAGCTCTGATACTCAACCGATGTTATTGTTCTATCACATGAAATACGTGCATGTCCTGGCTTTTTGTCCTCTGCGTCACATCCTGTACATGCGGACATTGTTTCCTGTGGGATTCAAAATTCATCCATTTATTAAAACCAAAAAGCCCTCTGGACTTCTTCTACCTCATGTTTTTTTTTCTGATTTGTCATTGAAAACTGTACTGGAAAAGCTGCTGCCGAAGCTATTTACATGTGCAACAATGAAGTTTTCATGCAATAAATAAAGATGATACAGAAACCAGTGTTGGAAAATATAAGCAGTTATGTAATTTAATTGCTGAAAATGTCATGAAATATAGTTGTAAAGTGTTGGTCATTTCGATGGGGAGCTGGTTTTGTTCCTTTATTCCACTTGCGATTATGTAACGGGTCATTCTCTCCAAGGTAGACCAGTTTCACCTGTGTTTTGGGGAAAGGAGATGGCCTTCCTTTCAGCACCAACTGTAATGCCATCTCCATTAAGGGATCATATTTGTGCCTCAAAAAGGCAGAGGAAAAGGACCCTTATTGAGTGGCGCACAGTAGCTGGCAGGTTATGCAATGGCAGCGAGCAGGAGGCAACGACTCAAGAAATGATGTTACGTAATGGACGAGGCACATTCACACAGCCCACCGGGCAGCCAAGTGGAAAACAGGGCACTCTAACGTTGACAGAAGAGAGGGGTAAAGGAAATACAGGTTTTGTGTGGATGATGTTTGGGGGGTGAGAAAGAGGTGTGTGGGAAACATTGTCAGGCTTAGAGGAGGGAGCTACTCCGTCTCTGCTTGAAGGACAAACGTACATGGAGACAGAAAGAGCTTTTGTTTGGATAGAGACGTCGTTTCTCATTATAATGCACGAGGCACTTTGGGAGTCTCCGCAGGAATAAAAGGAGAGCCATCTCACCCCATTTCCCCTGGTCCTTGTGGTTAAAAAACGAAAAATCAGAAGAAGAAGGGCCTGGGGCAAGAGAGCAAGTGATTGAAGAGGAGGAAAGAGAGTGAGAGAGAGAAAAAAACTGCTGAATGAAAGAAAGAGAAACTCAAAGCAGAGCACCACTAGTTCCCATTAAGTTGTCACTTTTTCACTTTGCTGCACAGAGATGCATCGCTGCAATTTGGCGTGCTGCGCGGGAAATGTGGCTGGTTCGCTCGACTGAATTTGGGTCTAGAGCTGGGATGTTTGCTGAGCCGTGCTGAGCTGAGTTGTGCTGTGCTCTCCATGCACATGCTAACGTTGAATTTCCACTCAGGCCTGGTCACGTCAGCCAATCGTCCCTGGTGTATTCTAAGCATCTCTGTGTCTCAGGGACTGACATATGCAAGGCCATAATGTGCACGTTGGGTTTTTGGAGATCAGCTAACCCTACAATTAAAAAAGTAACAAGTTCGCATTCTTTTTACACCAGCAACAAGGAACTGTTTCCTGAGGGTTGTAAAACGTCACTAGCAGAGAGAACAGCGCACTTGCAGTCACAATTGGTGGTAAAATTGAACCACCACTGCCACAAAGCAGCCCCCATTAAAGAAAACTTAGGGAAAATAAAAATAAAAAAATATAAATAAATAAGCCCACAAAATCAAAAAAAAAAAAAAATCAACCCCAGACTGCAGCTCACATCGCTTTTCTAACCTAGGGAGTAGAGTCAAGTGTTTTAAAGCCGTTCCATCCCAAATCCAATATTAGGCACCAGCTGTAGGAGCAGATTCAAAGCACGCCAATCACTGCTCTATATGGCACACCATCAACCACCACATGAAGCAAAAGAAAGAGCAGACCGGGACAGGAAACAGACAATTTTCTCTATCAATAACACATGTCCTGACGTAGATCAGAAGCAGAGGATATTTTTTCACTTTACACCCTCAATGCTGGGACTAAAACTGTTCTGCAGACCTGAAAAATCACCTTAGCAGACGGTTCCTTGAAACTGAGAGTAGGTATGTAGGTGGAGCTGCTGGGCTCAAAATACACTGACATCATCTCAATATTTCAGTCTGAAGGCATCAGGACGACACTTTCTTTTCTTCAACTCTGATCTGCCTGGGACTGAGACAGTTATACTCTCAGTGATAAATGTTGGTCTGTCAGTTGTTTTCACAATCTATCCATCAAATATTGAGGGTGACATATTGGCTTTATTTTTCTAGCTCCATCCACCAGTCTTTTCTGAACTGAAGAAGCCTCTTCACATTGGAGGAAAAGCTGAACTGTTTTCAAGAATTCTACCAAGTACAGTCACTCTCACAATTACCGTGACCTGCATGACCGAGAACCTTCACAGACAACCAATTTGATACTAGCATCAATAATTTAAAAAAGTTTGTTTTTAGTGTCCTGGATGACCACTCCAAAACTCAAGCAATCTTAATTTACTGTCATCATTTTCAAACAAAGCAGCAAATCCTCACAATAGTTGTTCTGGCACCAATACCAGTACCGGTTTCATTATCAGTACCAATGTCTACTGATTGTCTTTTTTTTCCTTTTGAAAATAAACTAATAACAGCAAAATTTTCATGTGACGATAAGAGAGAACAATATTCCACAGTAAACCCATCAATTGTTAAGTCTTTGAAATGTCAAAAAAACATTTATAAAAATTATTATCCACAACTCTTTCCTTCAAAACCACCACTACAGAATCTAAGCTATCTTTTCACACTGTTGTCAGTATCAAACAAAGCAGCAAACCTTCCGGCTGGTATGATTTTATTTTATCCCAGAAATTTAGTAGTTTTGGTAGTATCGTGTGAGAAACAACACATTAATCGAGTCCTTGATGAACCAAATTTTCAGAGATGTCAGAGTTCTCATCAATATCCTCGCAACATATCAATGCCTACTCCTTTGGCTATAATCAATCTTCATTTGGCGTCCTAGATATCAAACAAAGCAGCAAATCATCACTGGAGTTATTTTGCTATCACAAGTATTGATATATGAATCTGTAGCTAAATTAACATTGAAAAACATTTGTCCACAATTAAGCCACCAACTGTTTGGACAATTCATATAATCCAAATTTCCCCTCTATGTCTAGAACTGATTTTTGTTCAAAAACAACACTCCACACCCAAACAGCTGACCAACCAACCAACCAAACTCCACTGCTACCAATATTAGTATTAGGGGCAGTATGTGTATCAACATTGATATCAGGCTAATTAGATTTTGCATTTTCCACTCCAATCGACTGGCGTAAAGTGTAGAGATTCAATCCAACTTCTTAAATCCAGATACCAAAACGGTACCTTGGTATTGGTATCAGTGGATACCGAACTGACTCAACATCAGTATATATTTAACAATCTTCCAAAAGAAAAAAGGGGGAAAAAATTAACAATATTTCTTCATGAGAGCATGAGACTGACTACTTCAGGCTATTCTAACTTGAGTTGACTAGATGAGCCTGGTCTGCCCAGTGGATTGGTCCTTTAACACTGATTCATTCTAGATTTTTGGGTTTGTATTGGAGTGATTCACATTACTTGGATCAGATGGGTGCATCCCTAGTCCAGGTGAGGTGAAGGCTGAAACTGTCAGTTAGAGCTGAATGTCAGCAATTGGTGTTTCCTTGTTAACATTTTGGATACTTTTAATCACACGAGAATCAACATTAAATCAGTATTCGCAAACAGTTAAGTCGAGGTATTGGGAGGAAATGGTATCGAAAAATCTCCAATTCCCAAAAATGTTCTGAAAAATTACAGAAACAATTAAACCACATATTGCCAATTAATTTTCTTTAGGTCAACCAAACCACTAACCAATGAATCACTGCAACTAGACCTCTCCCTAGCCTTGTCATACACTCCTATTCAATGACTTCAGCTTCAGTTTTGTCTTCCACCTCACTTTTCTCTCTCCACCTTCCCAATTTATGGCATTTTTAGCCGCATCCACCCAAGCTGACTCCTTTTGAACCATACATCATCCTTATAGTGACCTCAGCCCTGAGTGCTCATAACCAATCAAAGACACACCCCAACCAAAAATAACTCCGTCAGGCTGATGCTCAGCATGTTACATAAAAAATAACATCACACAGGAGCTGTGAGTCACTCTCTTCTGCAAATTAAGGCTACGGTACAAATGAATACCCACAGATGCATAAATCTGAGCAGAGGGAAGTGAATCTTATTTGTGTACATATTATTCCATGCCAGTGGCTCTAGAGAAACATAGGATGAGCAGCAGCTGTGATGTTTGTTGCCACTCCGGTTACGTAAGAGGACTTCCATCCACTCACATAATTGATTTTGACCCCCGTGACAGCTCTGATGTGTGCTGTGAAGTGGAGGGAAGATCAGCGTTAAAGAACGCTTTTTTTGTTCTCAGCATGGAGCCAAACATAAACACAGAATTAGTCAGAGTCTCACGGGAATGCGAAAAAAGTTCCTTCACTAAACTGATCCGGAAGTATATCATATGGAATCTTAAGATTCAAAGCAGCAGTGTTAATTTTTGTTTATCTCCATGACTTGAGCTCCTTTAATCCCCTGCTTTGGTCTCATCTGTGTGGATTTCTTTCACTGTAAACATTACTTATAGTAAACATACGATGCAATCATACTTGCTGTGGCTGAGTATGACGCAAGTAAGTGTTTTGTTCTCGCATCTTTGTTTACAAGGATGCAAGAGATGCATGTTTACAGGTTTTCATCCCACTGACACAGCATGATGTTGCCGTGTGGGCAATCTCAGCATATGGCATTTCTGCACTCTTGGCTAAGGTTTCAGTCAGCTACACTCCAAAGCCAACTGCCATGCTTGGATGTTTACCAAACACAACAAATTAAAAAATGGCACAGATCAGTGTCAAAATAAGATAAATTTTTCAAAGAATTCTAAAGGGATGGTGCAGAAAGGGCACTTTATTAATCTTACATGCATTGGAACGTTTTAAATAAATGCATATTTGCTGAAAAAAAAATCCTCTTGGGGTTTTTCTTCATATGCCCCCCCCCCCCCCCCCCCCCCCCCCCCCCTTGCTTTCTAGCCTTGTGTTTTCCCAAAGTTTGTCTCTGTAAATGATTCACATTGACAGCAACTATGACACTTAAAAGAGGACTAACCTAAGAAACACTGCGAACTTCAAATGTTTGAAATCCCTGAAAGGAATGTATGGTGGGTTTACATTTTTCCCCAGCACTGAACAAAAAGCTTAAAACAATATTTGCTCTATAACCAGTGTTATCCAAAAACACGCCAAAAACTTAATTTTTTGCGGATTTTGCACAGAGAAACGGCCACAAGTGAAGTTACAGAATCCTGAATGAAAAATAGGTATTTGGGAAAAATGCACATAGCAGAGCCTTACTGCAATTGTGTGCAACGTATTTGTTTTGAATGAATGAACACTAAATACTTTCTGTTGTTGCAGGCAAAGTATGCATTAGATTTGTATTATGAGCTAAAGCCCCTTCAAATGCTGTGGAACAAGCTGTCCCAAAATGATCGATATTCTGTCATTAGTATCTTTTGACTAACGAGCTGGATAATCGTCACGTCCCAAAAGTAATTTCTCAAATATGAGAGTAGAAAAAAATAGTGGGGATCACTTACCGAAATACACTGTCTTATCGCACTTGGGGCACTTCGAAGACATGGTTGTAGAGTCGAGTGAAAGTGGTCTGTTTTGTTTGTGCACTTTCTCTGCGTCCTTGTCTCTTCTTTCCAACAGCAAGTGTCCCGCTCCGCTCTCAGAAGCTCGAGCATCTATTCACTCAACAGCTCCTCATTTACATAGCCCCGCCCCCACTACGATACCCGTCCGCGTGCTCATTTCACGTGCGGTGGGAAATGGCGCCACTCAACGGCTGATGTCGTGACGTCAAGATAAAATTTTAAATTGGTTGTGTTTGACTTCAATGTGCTGTCCAAAAAACGAAACAAACGACGCTAAGTTAAAAGAGGAGGTATGAAAGTGTTCATCGGTTTAACAGAAATTCTTTTACTTCTTTAGCTCTTGTAAGATTAAATCTTCTTGTTTTTCTCTGTTTTTGTTAGGTTGTTCAACATTTTGACTACCCAGAAGTTAACAGCTTTCAAACGCCCTCTAGCCTTATCTTTAGCTGACTGCTAACTCTTAATTAATAGCTGATAAATGTAACAAAAATTTCAACTCTAAAATTAAACTTCTTTGTCCTATCTTTTGTGGAGCAGTTTTGTGATCAAAAATTTGTATCTATGTTTCCCAGTATTACAAAGTGCTCCTTAAGCATGAGAAATGAAGCTAACCTGAAAGTATCAAAAAGGCAAAGCCCATGGAAAGGAAACTCTCATAGACACCAATGTTAAACTTACTTGTTAACAGCAGAAATAAAGTTCTATGTTGTAGTGCAAGCACATGTTTTGGTAATTGATGTCCTTTTTCATTATAGCTGTGCAGGCGACTTGATATCTACAGTATCCCTCTTCTTGTACTGCTTTATGCTGATGCTTTGATATGTTGCATTTGGCGCCCACAGCAATTTAAGAGGCTAATTTACCCCAAAGTCAGCCCGCAACTAGCATTTAAGTGCACTCAAAAGCCCTTCCCGAGCTTTTCCTTTCAACTTCAAGCAGTAATTTTTACAATGAATGTTGATTTAAAAGCATACGGCACTTTGTCTGACTTTCTCAATGCTCCATTTCTTTTTTGTATAGCTCATTTCATCAGCTCCCTGGATGCAGTTTTATGACATATCTAACAACCCACTTTGTGCCATGCAAGCTCTGGCCTTAATCATCTTCACAGTTGCAGGCCTGTATCAGGCTTTTCCATGCGGCACTTGAATGCAGCATATTTATCCTCACAGGCAAGTCTGTGGTCTGTCTCAGCTGGGCAAGGCGGGAAAGCCTTTGGTTCAACTGTAGGGGGCTGTCCACTGTGACACATGCACTCCCACTTCCTTTTTTCCCCTTTTTCCACAAATGGCGTAGGAGCAGTGTTTGGTTGAATCACAATGCACTCATTCAGAGTGAGTGACTTGTAGGAATTTGTTAGCCAGAGGAGGAAGATGAGGGAGAAACGTGGCTGGGGTGGCTCAGCTTTCCATTAAGGAGGGTACTGGCTTTGTGACAAATCAGGGCCTGCTAAGGGAGACACGAGGGAAGAGAGACAGCTATTGAATTTCTCACAAGTTACTGCTGTATTTACTTGTGGTGACTAATTAACAGACTCATTGATATCTCATTATCATTTCTTCCAGCAGAATGCATCTGTCTGTTTTCCACCTAGGCCTCGTCAGTGTGACTGAGGTCATCTCTTTCACACATTGGTGCTGTCTGGTCTGTCTGCTTTGAGACACTGTGCAGATCCTGGTCCAGGAACAGACACCGTGGCATTTCCCACATCTGTGTTGCGGCTGATTAGCACCGGTTCCTCCTTTTCTTAGGGGGGGAAAAAGAACGGTTACAGGGTCAGCTAAAATGCAATGCCCTCTTAAACTGTACGTGATGTAACTCTGTTTTTGTAAATCATGATCATGCGAGGATGTTTCATAGATTCTTACCCGCTGTACAGTTGAAGTCTGTGTGTGTGTGTGTGTGTGTGTGTGTGTGTGTGTGTTTTGCAGAGGACATGAGTTCATTGTCCGTTCACCTCCAGTTGTTTGTGCTGTGGTTGCAGGTTTATTGGCAGTTCAGCAGTGGAGCGGTATCAGACTCAGACCTGCTGAGAGGAGAGGAGGGCAGAGAAGAGGAGGTCAGATATACTACAGAGCACAGACAAAGAGGTGATAGGAAATTGAAACTGAAGGGCCAATGTTCTCTGAGAAGCCTCAGCTCACTAAACCTGTGTGATAAAGATGAGAGGAAGTGTATTAGATCCCTTCTTCTGTGCTATAAAACATTTACACTAGGCTGAGAAAGGGAATGTAGATTCAGCAAATCTTCACGTTATAAATGAAAACCAATTTGTAAGATTACACCCACGTTCCAAGTGGAAACAAAACGAATGAAACCAAAACATGCTCTGACAGGTTTGTACAAAAGTTATTTGATTGTTTTAAGGAGGAATTGGTAATCTCTGGTAGTCTGAATAGAACATATCATGGCCAAATATTGTACAACCAACTTAACTGTGCTGTTTCTCCAAGCTTCCAGCCCCAAGAGGAAAGACGGGAATAGATAGAGGAAAGGCTGAGGTGGTCCTCAGGGCTCAAAAGCATGTAAGTACTCGAATTTTATACACTTACTATAAGTCAGAATAGTGGTGGGAAAAGAGCATAGAAATTTGGTACATCCTTATCTGTTATGTAATTATCAAAAGCATGCACTGATGTATCAGTGATGTATTAGGTTCAAAAATTCTTTCCAAGAGAGTAATCCTGATGTAAACGATTTTTTTTTAATTTTGCGCGATATTTCACACACACGAGTGTATTAAAGATGGATGACACGACTCCAGCTGTACAAAAATGAGGCCAAAATAACCAGAGCACTAACAGATATAACAGGCATCTTTGGGATGTGGAGCTGGAGCCTGCGTAGTATGAATAAGCCTGTGGCACTGCAGACCCCAAATGGCTTAGCTTCACTTCTGGGAAGTTATAACATTATCCATCTTTTTTTTTACAGTCTGTCTTTTCAGTTCATTTTGAATCAATCATCAGACACAAACTTGTTGGGTCTTCAGGAAGACACAATAAGGATGGAAATAATTTGGTGTAGTGGTTTTGGACCTTGGAGTATCAATTTTAGCCATCATAGTTTATTCATATCATAAATTACTGGTTTACTCCTGTTGATACTGTTTGAAAATCATAAATCATAAATGAATTAGCTGAATGCAGCACTTCTCTGGAAGTCTAAAGTTCAAAAATTCACTCAAAAATCTCAACTCAAACATGACTGATTCAGCAATTAATTAATCAAAACCTCTTGCTAGAAAAAACTCTCCAATATCAAACATACTTATTTCTAAAAGCTTCAAGACAACTCATGTTTCCTCAGACAACAGAAGCATCATAGGCCAACCATTCCCAGCTGGCATCCCTCTTATTCAAATGTTGCTAAATTCCAACTGCAGCTCTGTAAAGCATGACATCATATTTTCCCAACTGTACCCTGCTTATTTCCTCCAGACGGGAGAGCTCAGAGAAAAAAATTACATGTTAAAATCTGAAACCGACAGAGTAACAGTGAGCTCACTGAAACCTAAACCTGTAAACTAAAAACCTCGACAAAACCTTGAGATCTGCTGCAGCCAGGAGCTGAAGGGTGTTTATGAATTTCAGCTGCACACCTGCCTATAACACCACTCACTCCAACACACACATTACATAACCGCCGTGCCCCAGGGCCAAACAGGTGCCAGTGCTGTCTTAGCCCCCAGACAGTGACAATCCAGTGTCTCTGCCTTCAATTCCTCCCTTTTCCTTCCTGTTCATCCCACTCCCCCTTTTAACACACACAAACTCACACATTGAAGCTCCACAGATGCAAATGCATGCATAATCCACATGAGCCACGTGACAAATCTGTTTCTCTGAGGAGCTCCACAGAACGACCAGCTCCAGCCCTGCCCAAGAAGACCACAGCTTTTTCTTTCAGCAAGCGGGCATGAATGTATACGTTAGGCAACA
The DNA here is from genome assembly GCA_030710495.1 of Labroides dimidiatus. Classification (NCBI taxonomy): domain Eukaryota; kingdom Metazoa; phylum Chordata; class Actinopteri; order Labriformes; family Labridae; genus Labroides; species Labroides dimidiatus. The sequence continues at coordinate 7,473,228 of CM061156.1, read as the reverse complement.
GAATGATTTGGGTCAGATTGACGGGCTCTGTGGCCTGTATTTAAATCGGACAGGCACGTCATTAAAAAGACCTCAGACAGCTGCGTGGTATTTTTGAAAAAGTAAGAACACACTGTTTTCATGGTCGACACGTGATCTGTCTGGTGAGCATGTGCGTCTTTGAGGAAGGGGAGAAAAAAAGAGCCTGAATTAATTATTGAAATGTTCCCACAGCACACAGTCTAGAGTGGTGATTATTTTAGAAACAGTAGCCTATGTTTAGCTCTGCAGGGAGACAGGCATTAGATTAAACATGCCCAGCAGATAATAATCTATATGTGTCACAGACAGACTAGAAAGATTTTAATAGAAAGTTATGAATAAGGCTAAGAGGATAACTACACTGGCGTTTTAATTTTTGAGGTTTAAAATATTTCTCTGAAATTAGAAAAATCTTGTCTCGCTTTAGGATGCCACTCTGGTACTGTCTGTGAACTGTATAACATAAGCAGGTCTAGACATGTTAACATTTCTGGAAAACTTCTTGAAATAACTTTTTTGTTTTGTTTAGTTTTTTTGTGATTTGAAATATATAAATAGAGATTGATTGATTGGTACAAACAAGTTAATAGAAAGCAAACTTGTTAAAATTTGATTTATATATTTTTTTAATCAGACATACACATTAACAGTCTTGCTGCCACACCAACCTTTGGTATATTCTTTGTATACCAAGCAGAAACACCCAGAGCTGTAAATGAAATAAATGTGGAAGTCCAAAAAAATGAAATTCCTAAGGGTTGAATCACAATAAATAAATAATAACTTAAAAAATAGTAATAACTGCAGTTCCCAGAGTATCCACTTGAGGCTGACTCCAAAAGCTAATGAATCTCCATTAGGTTTCATTTTAAAATTTTGTGTGGGTAGTGAATTCTTTTTTTTTTACACAACTGTTATCAATACAAAATCAATACAAAGGCTGGGGCTTAAACTAGTGGGTGATGTCACAAAATTCACAAAAAAAAACGTTTTGACATTGTTACTGCACACCACTTTCTTAAGTTGCTAATTGGACTGTAAGCAAAGAAAAAACTGGAAAAGGGTCCATGCTGGGAAAGGTGTTGGCTACAACAAGGCTTCACTTGTATCTAGATGTATCCCAAGAGGCCTTAATAAGTCTGTTATTTGTCCTTGACTTATAAAATTTTGGCTTTTTAATACAGCATTAGTGCAGGTGGGGTTTGCATATTACTCCCTTGACAACAATGTTATCCTGCATACAGCAAACACCAGCTGAAACACTTGTAGATAATACTGTTTTTACTACAAACTAAAACCAGAATGCTTCCAATCTTCCTTGCCTTCCTTCCGTGTTCCTCGCCTACATATTACATACCCTGCAGAAACTGTTGATAGAGATTAGGAAAAAAGTTTGATTATAAACCCATGGAATTAGGCTTCTCTTCCGAAGGTAGGAAGTCAACAGAAAAAGTATAGATCCTGCTACCTTTGAAACACTCTGTATGTAGCCTTCAGCCTTCAAGTTACCATTAAAGGATAGGATTATAGATAAAGTCAAAACAAGCTTTTACTTTTAACCATGATCCTCACTCTGTGTGAGAGAAGTGCACTCTTAAGTTTAGGCAAAGACAATATGAGGTTTCAGTGTTCTGAATTAAAATTTAAAACGTTGAAGGTCGGTTAGGATAAAATGTTCTCTTTGTGTTTCCTCAAACGACTTTTCCCTGCTAAGCTGTTTGTAGAAGGACAGAAACAGGAGAGGGAATTTCATGCTGGAGATTCAGTCACTTTGTGACTTATCTCTTTGATTGGTCCAAATAAGAAAGCTGGAGCCTTGTATTAAGTATGGCTAAACATTCGAAAGAAAATGAACTATCCTTTAAACTCAGCATGAATAACAATTTAATTATGGCAGATACATCATGGGAGCAAAAAATAAACTTAAAAAATATGAGTTCTCGGAATCCAATTTGGATACTTGACCTCTCTTAAACTGAAATGAAAATGACTCATGAGGCATTTTCTGTCTGGGTTCTTAGAAATATTCTTTATAAACTTGGAAAAGAAAATAACTAAAGACTTGCATTCTCTGTCATTGTCAGGTGAGACATCTCTATTAGAGAGGACCAGTTTGGTGAAAAAGAAGAGACTATATTGTATTTATCTACATTTCAAGGTCCAGGTCCTTGGGATGATCATCCATTCTACACAGCTGATAATTCAGTCTTGACTATATATGCTGTCTAACTTTCTTATGATTACTTTGTAGATACCGTAGTTGTTAACTAACAATTGATTGAATAATTAATTTAAGAACAAAAACAAATATCTTCAGTGTAGTTATAGTCACAGTCTAATTAATGGCTGAACCGCTACCAAAATACTGTGGAACTTTTGATCCAGACTAAATGACAGTCTTTTTTTATGGCTCCATGGCTATATTTCTAAGTGCAGAAGGGAGAGTGCTCCTGTGTTTGCTTTAGCTGTAGACAGTCAATTTGGATGTATTTTACTCCCACTGTGACTCTCAGGGGTTTAGATTCCACTCAGTGCCATTTTTAGCAATGTGGGTGTATTGTTTTTCTTGGCAGACATCTTTACTGGTCACTTTCAGTCAAAAAGCCACTGTCTGCAGTTGAACTGCCTCTTTTTCTAATCTCAAACCCTAATTTTAGCTGGTGTACATAGTTTATATTTGATATATTAACATTTTACAATGTTTGTTTACAACATGAAGAAAGTATTGAGGGGGAACATGTGCTCTGTGCTTCCAACGGCTGGAATAAAGGAGTGGTTCTCAAGCTGGATACCAGTGAAGGCCCTGTGGAGGGAGGGTGTGGTTGAAGCAGCTGGCAGAAGTTGCTGAAGGTTTTGATCTCTGTATCCTTTTGCTCAGACAGATTCCCAGCATCTCACAAGAAAAGCTCATGGGAGTTAAGGCCTCTAATATAGACAGCCTGCATGTCTTTAAATCAGCATGAGCCCTGATTGAAGTATTATTAATACAATAAAAATACCATATTAATATCTACTATAGGCTGTCCCAACAGCAGTGACTACGCCATAGGTACCTGGCATGTTCTGAAGCTACTTATATCCTTGACCTTCTCACAAAAAGTTTAATTCTGAGAAAAAAAGACTAGTCTAGTTGTAAGAAACTAAAAACATTAAGAAAATGTCTAAAATTGTGCACAATTCTTTTAAAACTGAAACATAAAAACACTTTATTTCTGTGTTCACAATGTCAGACTGGTTTGCAGAATGTGGATAAGGTTAGCAGAGCTAGCACCACCAGACAACCAGTCTTACATATTGCTCTTGCAGACACAGCCTATATAGAACCTTATCTCCATTTTGGTAGGTCAAAATGCTGTTGAACCACTTTGCACTCCAATGCTAGTTTACATGTGAGTAGTAGAGCATCACAGTGTATGTTGTAGCCATTAACTGGAGTTACAGCTGGATAACATATCACTGTTATTTCTGTCCGCAATAATAAAACTATCAATTCATTAAAATGACAAGTAACTTCAGTGCAGAGCAGTATCAGTATTTACATTTAAATGCCTAGTACCTGATCCCTAATTGGGGAAAACATTTCCATTCCTATGTGTCAACCATAGACTGTATGATATTCAGCAGTCTGTCAACAAAGCGCAACTTTTAGCACTTATGCATAGGCTTCATTTTTTTAAATTAACCCCAGATTTTGATGCAATCACTTGAATGCCTGTCCAATTGTGTGCACATCACTGATGATTAATGATCAGTACACCCCCAAGACTTGATCTTACTTAGCTAAGTAAGTGTTCAATGTGCTGTGTTAGCTTCATTCATCAATGAGCAATTAGGCAGAGGGGTCACTAAACACCACAGACATCAAATACATCAATCACATATCTTGGAACTTAATAATATTTAAAGCTTTATGCATTCTGCTTTTAAAACATTTAGGCACACTGAATAATCTTTAGTAGGCCACGCTTGTATCCAAAATCATGATTGCTGAAATTCCCAATGAAAAAAACATCCCAAGCCCACAAGCTGACACATGCTCCCCAGCTAGGAGTGTCCACAAACAATCAGTCACTGTGACAAGGTCTTGCCTACTTGGCACAACACCCCTTATTTCATAATAAAAAAAACACTGGAAAGTACTCTGTACCTCAGCATTTCACAAAGCTTGTCCGTTTCTTCCACGCAGACATTTAACATGTAGCAGCTTTACGCAAATTTGGTCCAACTCAAACCCACATTTAGTACATAAAAAGCTTTTTTCCACTTGATGCTGTGAAAGCTGACTTCAGCTTTTGGAGTGTATAATTAGAGCTCCTGAACTTGGGTGGTGCTACAATAAAAAAAGGATACACTAAAAGATCCCTTCTAATTTTAGTTGTTTGTTGGAGCCTTTTAAGACAAGACAGGCAAATGAATACAAGGCAAATGGGACCATTTACAACAAGTCTGTTAAGTTTCAATAGAGGTATTATATTTAAGGGTTAAGGATAGTTGGGAGTTTAGGGGTTAGGGTTACTTTAGGGTTAGGGGTTAGGGTTTGGGTTAGGATAACTATGGGGTTAACTGTAGGTTATGGGCTGGGGTTATGGGTTGGAGATATTATAGGGTGTTGTGGGTTATGAGTAATGGATTAGAGTGTTGATTAGAGATTGATCAACAAAGGTTCAATGTTCTCTACAAGGGTTGCCATATCGAGAAAAAGGAAAAGGTCCTCCGAGAGCTTCTTATGTTGATATACAAATTTGATTGTCCCAATAAATGCAGTTTTTAGTTCTATGTTGTAAAAAAAAAAGTATCACAGGACGCTGAATTCTTCCTCAAGCATCAGACTTCAGTTGGTGCAGGTCTGATGGGCTCAACCCACAAAATGAGAAGCATCCTTACTGGAGAGAAATTCAATACGTGACTTTCTGCTGCCATTTGCCATTCCTGTAATTCCTTTTTCATGTCTGAGTGTGGTGGGTTTCCCCCACACGGCACACTCCTCTCACCAACTGCCAGTACCTTCGTCTCTGAAGATGGAGACATGCTTGCTACTTCACCAGCTGTTTCACAGAAAAATGTGTTGCTCACGTCTGGCAGCTCCTGGCAAACTTGTGGTGGATGCTATGGCAGCAGGATTCCTTTGCAAGGTGGGACCAGGGATCAGACAGCATCTTTTCATATGCCACACATTCAAGTGTCTGAAACGTTGCCTGACTCTGTCTCTCTTCTCAGTGTCATACTTCCACTCTGTGAAGGTCAGAGTATCAATAACTGCATGTGCAATATTGTTAATCCCTTTTGGATTAGGGCCAAGGATTCTTATGATTGCGGATGAGGCCGCAAAGTATGGCTGTGTTCCCAGCCGAGCCGTGCTGGCAGTAACAAGTGACAGCAACAAGCATTTTAAACTAGCTTCTAAGCCCTCTGACTGAATAATAAAGAAGACATTATGATTTACATTTTGCTTGATGTTTATTGTCATACTTTTTTGTGGCTCATCCTAATACTACTCTGGTGTTCTCCCAAAATGCATCACATCTCTCTAAAGCATCATTTGCACTGTTAAGGATGGCTACAATTCTGCCCCTTTGTCCCTGCTTCAACATCTCTGTGTTGTAAGGGATCAGCTGAGGACAAAGAAAAAGGTTTTGTAAGGGGGGACCCCTGCTGGTGGAATCTGGTAATGTAAAGCATTATTTTATTTTAATTCAGGTATTACTGCAAAATGATTCTGATGTCTTCATAGTCCTTGGCTTTGTTGTATGATTTGAAAGAGTAGAAGGTGACTGATCACTGTATTTCCAGCTATATGCAGTAGTGGTTGCAGTTTCCTTTTGTGCAAGCTGTCTGTTTTATCAAAAGCAAAACAATAGCTCCCCCTGTTGTCCTACAATAATAAATACAAGCTGGTTCTTTTGTGCAATACTCTTCACAGAGAGACTGTTTCTATTCTGATACTTGACTGTGAAATCTGTCTGACATCTCCCCTACAGCATAGATTCTTCACTGAAAGAGTCAGCACTGCCTCATGTCAGACATTTCCTAGCCATGAAAACACAGCCATAGTAGCTAATGAAACAGACCTGTCACTTCCGGGTATAGAAAAACAATCAAATGAGATACTTATGTCACTTTTAGACATCAGTTTTTATGAGTGATTCTCTGAAATAATTTGCCAGTCATGCCGCATCAGTAAGAAGTGAGCTGAGTGTTGTGTGTAGATAGAAGAAGGTGGCTTTGAATACCTGCAGTATCAGTCAAAGCATGCGTTGTATAGCTTGTTTTTATATAATGTGAAAGCATCAGCCAGGGAACACTAACACAGGTTGTATTTCATAAATAATGTTTGAAAAATGTGCTTATCCGATGTTAAAAGACATATAACAGTGCACTGTAGTAGAGAGAAGATTGCTCTAACGGTGATACCTTTTACTCTACTTCTGAAAGAAGAGCAAGCCAGAACCCGTGTGAGAGAACAAATGAGGAAGCACAATCAAAGATATGGGATGGCTTCTGCCAAGACACAGGCCTAATTGATTTCCTCTTTGTCTTTGTCCTTGCTGTGCACTTTTCTTCTAAATAAAAAAAGCCCAGAGAGGTGGAGATGGAAGAAGAAGAAAAAGAGAGGCCATCAAAGGTCATCCTCTGGGACTTCATGTGTCTGCAGGGGATTTTCTGTGTCTTGAGCAAATTCATCTCCACAGACTGAGATTTCATCTGGGGGAAACACCTGCACTGCTCTCTCTATTGTACCATGTTCTGCCTGGCATATCTGCCTCTCTGTATTCCCAAATGCAGCAACATCTGGCGGAGTGAGTGGATTGAAAGGGAACATCTGCATGGCAGGAAACAACCAGGTAAACACACTTTTAATAAAGCAGTTACAGCCCCAAAATACAAAGTACAGTGCTGACCACTTTTTCCCCTCACATATTAAAATAGAGTTGAAGTAAATAGGATAACATAAAGTACTACATAGCAAGCAGCAAACTCAGCCATCTGATATCTGTGCTTTATGCGGCAATGCTAAAAACAGCAGTGAGAAGGTTAATGTATATAGGGCAATAAAAACATTATATGCAAAGTTACCCTCAGGGTTTTAATGCTCTTTTATGTTCCTGAGTAGCATCGTAGCTCACATCTAGAAACATACATATTTAAACTATGACCACTATTAAAAACAATCTAAAACTTTTTCTTATCAAACCAAAGTTGTACACCTACAAAGACTTACAGATACAACACAGGATTCCTCCATTGCAGCAGAGCTCCAAGACTGAGGCTGCACACTTGAGCAGGAGTGCGTACAGTAAGTAGACACGATTGGCTTAAAGCCATCATGTGACTGCAGACTGTAGTCCCCTGTGCTAGGAAACAGTAATTGAGGCTTCCATATGGTATAGATCAGATGTAGCCTTCACCACAGCATTCCTCCAGCACAGAGGCAGTCCACTTATATCCACAATGAAAACTGAGCTAATCAAACAATTACCACCAAAAGACTGTAACACTTGTTCTTTTGTTGTTCCGTGTTTCACATGCAACATGCTGCGTAACAGTATTTTATGTGACAAAAGCAGCAAAAAAGCTTTAAGAGGGAAATATACTTGGGATCTGATCAGCTGTGACATAAAAACATGTATTGCAGTTCAAAACAACAGCTTTGCATTTACCCACAGAGGTACAGAGCTTACATTTAAAAAAGATAGTTGTAATGTTGCATCTTAAACCTTGTGTAATGCTGTCAGAAGCTTATGCTTATATAATAAACGACTGTTGTTTTTATTGTACACTAAGGGTGGAGTGTTTTGCAACTCCATTTACTCCATAGTTATGATCTGACAGTTAGTTATGATGGCCTAATACATCAGTGAATGTGAGTTGTAAGATTCAACATATCAACTTGAGTACTACACCAGCAAAAATATCATTTTGATCATCGGGTATGAAAATCTTCATATACTGGAGAGAAGTGCATTCCTCAGTAAATTCTGATAGTTCAAGAGTAAATAAATGCAGATTTCATGGAATGAATCTTTAGCATCCGACACATGAACATGTAAAAAACAGAGAGTGCCACTTTTGCAACCAGGCCAGATACCTTACATTATCTGTAGGATAATTGAGTAAGGGAAGGAAGGATGGATCTGGCTTTCCTAATTGTTTTTAAATGCATTAATTAAATGTAACTAAGCCTATTACTCTCTGCTGATGGACCTGAGGGGCCCTCCACTGGCAGTTTGTGGTCCTCAGTTGACACCACTGAGCAAAGAGATTTGGGAACACAGCTCTGGTTAAAGGGAAAGGAGAAGGAATGTACATATTACTCATAAGTTCTACGTCATAAACGACTGACAGTGGTAGGATGGTTCAATGTGGAATATGAAATTTGTGTTTTGGAAAAATAAACGTTCACTTTAAGATTCAAGAGTGACAAATTTAATAAATGCTGGAAGTTATAGATCGATTTTTTTAAACCCATATAGGTAAAGAGATTTAGTTATATTGTAACTCCCCTTGTTCTATGCCACACATGGACAGTTATTTCCTTTTTTGCTTGATTGCACTTTTGTAAGTACCTCATTTGTAGTTTTAAGGGGGAAAATGGTGTGCTGCAAAATACTTTGTATATATACAATTGCAGTTTACATGAGATACTGCAATACTTTCTTCTTTGAACCAGGAACATTTCTGGATGATACTTGCACCTTTCCCCACACTTTCTGTATCTTAACAAGTCAGTTTAGGAAAGCAAGACCAATTTCCACATGAAAACAGGTACTTTTTCTGTTAACTTTTATTGAAGATAGCACTTGAAATATGAGAATACACATAAAACCCAGTCCAATTCTCAAGCTCTCTAGAACCTTATGTTAAAACATGGCGACATAGCAATTGCAAAAAGGTTAACCAATTCCAGCATATAGATATTTGAGCAACCGCACATCTAAATCCAATTTCTAATAAGTGTATTTAACATTATGGCAACTATTTTGTTAATATTTTCTTTGGAATATATTCTAAAAGTTGTGTAAAGGAACTCACATTTTCTCAACCTGCCAACTGTTTTCAAAAAGCTCAACTGGGCAACACTGAGTGATATTAATTAAGTTATCATGGAGAGAGCCACTGGGTTTGGTTGGTGAATGACGTCACTATTAGGCTAAAGCTAGTGCAATTGTGGACAGCTTTGCTTAAATATACTTTACGTAAACGTTCAAAAAATAACTTAAGATAACTTAAGTGATTTTAACACTCCATGTCCTTAAATTCTGCCGCCAAATTTCGAGTCGAGCAATAGAGTGTACTGTCTCTTTAAGGTCCCTCAGCTAGTCTGTTTCGTATTGATCAATCCACCATTTTCCAACACACAGCGGCGGCAGTGCTAACACAGCTCCGGCAGCACGAGAGAGAAGAGAGCCACCCCTCTACCTGGAGAGGAAGCCAGGGACCGGGGGCAGTCATGGCAGCGAACATGTACCGGGTTGGAGGTAAGACTGGAGGGCTGACATTTTAAAACCTCGCCGTGATGTTTTTATGGCGGACTCTCTCCGATTCGCCTCTAGTCTTTTATGAATTTACAGAGCGTGGTCCGTCTTTCCTTCCCTTCTATTATTTCCCTAAAGCCAAAGAGCCCTGTGCTTCACAGATGATGATGGTGACTGTGTGAAGAGGAGGATGGTGATGAAGAGTAGTCAAACCGCTGCTTGATTCCCTCGTTTCTTTTGTGTTGGTAGCAACTTACGGTGATCCCAAAACAACTAACTTCAATGTACCGATGCACCTAAAGTAACATGCATCGTGTTTCCATAGATTGAAGGTACCATTGCGAAGTTATGCGAGAAGTTGTGCGAGGAATTAAACCAAGGCACAGCAACTCCTTTATAATGATAGATAACATTATGAGTGACCTCTTTACCTGTCTGAAACCCCTTACTACCTGGAAATACATATTTCAACGAAGAAAGTGCTGAGAAAGGCACGGATACTGAAAGTTACCTCCAAGTTTCAGGAGCTGAAATGGAAAATTGTGGGGAAATCTGTATCCTTAGTTGACAGTGCATTTGTGTATCCTTATTTTGGCTGTAATTTATTCATTTTAACAGGCAATAACAGTAGTTACCTAATTTCCTTTTAGTAGATATGAAGGCTTCTGGTTCCTTTTTTCCTCATGTTGTCCTAAATGTTATGAGTTTAAAGAAACCCATGCAAATTATTTAAGAGTTATTATATTAGTTAAACAACAATAAAAGGGTGTTTTTGATTATATCATGAGACTTGTTTACTTACATCACAACATATGAAGAAATGGGATCATATACACAAAATAAGTGATGGCTTAAGCTCTGAAGATGCAGAGCACTGGCATCTTATCAGGGACTATGTATCATTATGTTTTAAAGTTTTACAAAAAGTGTTGAGACATCAACATAAATGTGCACCATGCTGGGTAACAAGAAATTATCGTTGACAGGTGAAGTCACGCAAAGTTCCCTTTGCATGTATTTTAATTCAGGTTTCTGATAACTTCCATGGTTGCGTAGCTAAACTGTGCAGCGCTTTAGCGTTACGCCAACAAGTGCATGTTGAATTGACAGGTAAAAAAGTGTGAGTGATTGCTCACATTTTGAAATTACATATACACATGATCACACTGAGCTTTCTTGTGAAAACAGTCATGCTTTGACTCTCCTTAGTTTTAAAAATAGCCTGTTGTAGACGTCACAGTCCTCTTATTTGGTCAAATGCAACAAGGCCTACCTGAGTGAGAACAGGATTATGTCCAAAGCAGAGCAGCAAGTTAACACTTCGTCACCCAGATATTTTTGAATTCATCAAGTCCCTTTTTGTTTCATCGAATATGCTCAGTCTTTCTAAGCAGGAGTAAATTGTGAAAATAGTCCGGCACACTGTTTCCTCACCTGTCTGCCAGCTGGGAGGCTGTAGGATTTGTGCTCCTGCCCCAGAAGTGTGACACTCTTGCACTAACACCTTGCACATATATTGATCTGTGTTATAATTCCTATAAAGTACTGCTGCAGCTCTTGTAAATGATGATAATGGATAGCCACTCTTTTAATACTCCAAGTATTTTGTTCTGAATGGTGCTGTCCATCTTTGTCACCACCCTGAAACCCATGAAAACTGTTCATCACTTTGAGGTATCATTCCTACGTTTAGATAACTTTGCACTCACCACTTAAAATTTTCTTTTTCTATATTTCTTCTTACACTTATTGAAGCCGTCAAGTCTTTCTTTTCCATCAAACCAACAATACCATTTATTGTTCAGGCTAAGCAGGAGAAAATGCAACATCACAAACAGGTCAAATTGTGTAATAATCTAAACTAATCTGAAATTTCAAGGCTTTAATATTGAGCAACTTATAATAATACCACACGCCAAATCAACAGTAACAAACATACAGTCAAGTTTGCGCCGACGAAAAACGAGCACATCTTAGCCAAAACTAATGTTTCATAATTAGCTCAAGCTTCTCCAGAGACCAATTAAACTCGACATCAGAACAAAGCGGAACCCCTCCAAAGATGGCCACTACTTTGTGAGACAATGCTGGAGACAATGCTGGATCATCCTAGAAAAGCAATCACTTCCCTTCCTCTTGTTGTCACTGAACCGCGGACATAAAGCCGGCTCCTCTGACTCTGATGATGTCTTTGTTTTTACTGTGCAGGCCACACGACACTCTTCCTGTCCCTGCAATGCTTCTTCCCAGAGCTTTCCCTACAAACACAGAGAAGAGTTGGAAACTAAGTAGAGGTTGTATTATAATATCCTTAGAGTGAGAAGGGAAGAGAGGCTGGACCGGAGTGTTTTGTACCCCGTCTATGGATGTTTAAACATCCAGATTAGAGTCTCAGTACTCTGACTAAAAACACTCACAAAAAGAAATGTTGTGATTGAGCCATTTATCTGAGTCCAGTAAAGGATAGGATCACAGTTTTTCTGGTATCTAATAGTACTATTTGATGATTAATTGAGAAGTCACTGGGGACTATTGGACGATTTATAAAATAGTCACCGGGAACTTTTTAAGGCTTGATTAAGTAGTCAGCGGGATCAATTTAACAATTCGTCTCCTAGAACTATTCAATGATTAATTGAGTAATTACCGGGAACTATTTGACGAGTATTTGAAGAGTCATTGGAAAGTATTCAACGATTAATTGAGTGGTCAGAACTATTGGACAAGTAATCGAACAGTCACCAGGAACTTTTCAACGATTAATCAAATAGCCATAGTGGTACTATTGGAAACTTCATCAAATAGTAACAGAGAACTGTTCTTAAATTAATTAAATAGTCACCAGGAACTATTCAGCGAATAAATGAAAAGTCACCAGCAACTATTTGAACATAAATCAAATAGTCGTTTCTGCGGAGTGCCTCACTTTAGTTGTCTTTAACTTGTTTTATGCTAGTTTGAACTTGACCTAAAAAAAAAAAAAACTTTAAAAAAAAGTTCTGTACAGACATTTTTAAAAATCGACAATTGCTGTGGTTTCTTTGGTTGCAGCTCTCACAGAACTGCTCCAGTTACACCAGAAACTTTCGTCTTCTTTTGTTTTTCATTGACAGCTTTAGCTTTAGCTTTAGTGGTCACCTTGTGCCAGTTAAACAGCCAAGCCGTTGTAAAAATCATGTTTTTTTTTCCTCGGGTGGGAGAATAGTCACATGAGCGATTTGAGTCCTTATTTATTGGAATAATTAAAAATAATGACTCATTCCTAATAGCCAGAAACAAAGGTGATGCATCCATGCAAATGGAAGCTCGTTTCATTCACTGGATACATCATGTAATCACTTTAGATTGAGTAACTGTGTTGCAAGCTTTGATGTCTTTTTGTCAGTTTGGAGCAGGAGATGTAATTTTTTTTCTTAAGAAACAGGTGAGACATGATGAAATATGATCTGGGGAGTTCAGCATGATGAACACGTTAGTAAAAGGGACCTTAGTTAAACAAAACAGTTATCAAATTCCACAATTACAGATATTTTTGTTTAAAAAGTTCCTGTTTCCTCAAGAAAATTTCCATGCAAAGCTATAATGGAGGGTCAGTTTTACTATAAAATGTGTACAATTTATAGCAACACACCTAACATGACCTGTTTTTGTCCCTCGTAAATCAATGACGCTCTCCTTTAAATAAAACCTTAACTCAGGCTGTTGGAGTGTGACAGCTCTTGTACAGAATGTGCTAAATGTGTTGCAGTGTTTGCAAACTTAAAAGGTGACAAACTTTGTTGTCGATGCCCACATTTCTCTTGGCGGATTCCTGGTGAGGATTTTCTCCATGCTGCCAGTTATGACTCAGAGTCTGCTCAAAGGTGTTGTAGTGTTTACTAATTTACAAACTTTGACGGTGCCCACACTTTGTTTGGCTGGTGGCTGGTGTTAATTTTCCTCACTGGAAGTGGTCTCACTTGCAGGCCTGGTGGGTGCGCTCGCAGAGTTAAGTTCTGAGGCTTGATTGCAGCTCTCCTGCCAAACTCAGAATGGTCAGTTGGATGGATGCATGACAGCAATTACATCCTTTGCACAAAGTGTCCCCGTCACATTTTGTAGAGGCCCGGAAGAACGGCACACAGATCCATCACATTAAACAGAATTTAGCTGCAAGCTGGCTGCTTTGTTGCACCCCAGCTGTTTGGTATTCAGGATCTGGTTGTGTAAACTTCTCTTAAGTAGTTGTTTGAGAGGGAAGTTTTGTGTACAGTTTGCACACAATTGCAGATAAATCACATTTGAATGAGAGCAAGCTGCAATGGTTGCTGCGAGACAAGTGCAAAACAGATGCGTGATGGTTGTTAAGATGGTGAGATAATTCCCCTTTGCTTGGACTAATCTTTCCCAGTGTGGGTTGAACTGGATTATTTCTTCACTTAGCATTCCCATGGGCTCACATACAAGTACAGGGCCACAGCAAGTCTTTAATATAAACTAAGTCAGAGTCTGACCTTCATGAAAAGTCATGATTATTTTGGTTATTTCGTAACATACGTGAAAAGAAATGTTTATTTTCTGTGAGAACATGTTCCCTGTCTTTTGGAGAAAATAACTCGTCCCTGGAACGATGGAAAGAACAGGTAGTTTCTAAGGTGCAAGCCTGCGCCTAGGTTAATCACGCCGTTGGGAATGAAAGTGAGTGATAACAAAGTGTGAAACCGAGGTGTGAGATTGATGAAATTACCTGCCATTACCATAGAAACCTCCATCCATACTTTGACAGGCTGAACCGTAATCTCTTCCATGGTTGTTGCTCACGACGACAGACACACCTCTCAGTGTGAGTGTGTGAGTAAGCACTGGATGGGGTGTGGGGGTATGTGCGCATGGTCAAGCGTGGGCGGATGTTCATATTTCCTGCCTCTCCATCTCTCTTCCTTGCTCCAGCCCAACCCTTTACTGTCATATATATTCATATAAATAGTACACAGCATATTGTATAGGCTGCTTGACTGTATTTCAATCTCTGTTAATGAGGACTCTGAGCTTTAAACCGTGTAAACAGAAAAATACTAAGCAGGTAAAGTTAATATCAGCTGCTTTAACATTGTACATACACAAAACATTGTGATTTAATGCGATTAGATGCAAATGCAACATTTTTAAAACACCCGATTGTATCACAATGACTTTGAACATGGCATCCAAATGAAGTTGTGAAACTGATATCAACTAAATAAGTACTCCCAAAAAGTTTTGCACTCATAACACAACTCAACCGGCTCTTCATCTGCACCTTTGAGTAACACTTAAATTTATCCAGCACTATGTGAGTTGGTGATGCTCCCAGTTTGTGTTTATGCCAGCTAGAACTGGGTGCACTCCCATTAGGCTTTGCTCCTGGCATGACGTGTTTCGTATGGCAGCAAGGGCGGGGAATACAGCTTACACAGAGTCCATGCCAGGGCAGGTGATCACCGAATGCTGGCAGATAGCGCGGCTAAATCTGTAACAGGTCTGCTCCTGATATGTAAGATATAATACGCGCAAGCACTACTCAACCTCAGTGTAGCCAAACATTGCCTACTCACAACCTGTCTTCACAGATTGCCGAATTTAACAGTTAAAACAAAGAGTGGTGTTCCCTTCATTTTGTTGTTTTTAGAGCCTTGAAGAGAAAGGTCTCTTCGTCTTTAGAAATAATGAATAATTGATTTTGATATGTTTTAATAATCATCTCTGAACCCTTATTTTTTACTTTTGGTAATCTTTGTGCAAGATTTAAACTGCACTGCATGTAAATCACCATCTCTTTTCTTTCAATAGCTCTTCTCTCCTTTCCCCTCTTTTATTCAAAAACAATAACTCAGACTTGAAAATGTTCTTGGAATAGAGGACATTAGATTGTCTCCCTTCCAGGTAAGAATGTAATAAATAGAAAATGATAATACTGTCTGTTTTGTGTCCCGAAAACTCAGAAACAAACACAGATGTGACCTTTTCTTTGTGACTTTGCAGCAGCAACATCATCACTCTTCCACCTGTTGTCAAATGTCTAGGTAGAAATTTCACGATTCGCTATAGAGGACTGATTCATTTAGACACACGCTTCTCTCTTTGGGACTTTCCGAGGTATACTTTGTGTAGCATCAATTTTTATCAACCATACATCCAGCTGGATTCAACCGCCAGTTGTTCCACTCACCACATTCATTTATGTACTCATATTACACTCATACAGTCTGACCTTTGCACTAATTTGCAATGGAAAGGTACAAATATTAATCATAACAGTTCCTGTACATCCTAATACAGCAGCTTAACAGTCAAGTTTCCAGTTGAATCATCAAAATTAAAAGCGATCTTAAAATAACTTTTTTAATGCAAATGGACTCTAAATTCTGTCATGCATTTCACACATTTTTAACTTGAAAAGGGTGTGTAGCGTTTTTCTTAGCTTTCTACTCTCCTTTTGAAATACCCATAGTAACTTTAGGTGGTTTACAGCTCAAAATAATTAATGTTTTTCTCGTATTTCAGCCTCTGTCTGAAATGTCTCATTTTTCCTGCTGTCTCTTTAAGGCTCCCCGCTCCACAAACCCCTTCCTTCTGATTAACCAGCCCTCACTTGGCCTGTTTGGGGCAGATCTATGGGAAGACCTTGGTGTTTGAGGCCCTCCAAACTGTCATGAACCAGTTAGAGGAGTTCTTATGCGATGACCTCATCATTTCAGCAAAATTAATCTGTAGTGATATTGTGACGATTTTGTGAAGATCTTGTAACACAGACACAAAAAGAAAATAGTAGGAGGCAAGTCAGGACAAGAAGCTGTGGGTATAATGAAAGTAGAGCTGTGATTGTTGTGTAATTGGGGAAATGAGGGAGTAATGGTTATACAAAAAAATTAAAGCCGCAAGTGGCGATAATCGGGCCCTCGCCCATGTGCGCCAGTTGGGGTAAGTTGCAGCCGCAGCATGTGCATCAAGATCTGCACATGCACATGTGTATATAAGTCCAGAGAGGGACTGTGATTGTTTGTGTTATACCTGATACTACCATGCATTTCCAGAGGGTGGCGCTAGCAAAGAATTAAGCATGTGGATGAGATGTGAGGTGGACTTTGATCGTGTGTGAAATTTGAATGAGATTGGAGGTTAAATAAAGGAGCTACAATGACTTAGTCATAGAGTCACGAAAAATCCAGGTCCCAGTTTCACTGTAAATGGAGGCTTTTCTCTGGCTCACTTCAGCAGTATGAACCCAATCAAAAGGAAGTGATGTTACTTGTTTGGAGATTTGACAAAAACTACTGGTTATTACTACTTTGACTACAAATAGAAACCAGAGCACATTTTTATTTTAGGTTCTCAGTTCCGCTGTAAATGAAGACTTTTCTCAGGCTTACCTCAGCAGTATGAGCACACAAAGGAACTGATTTTCTTGGGATTTACCTTAACAGATTTTAAGTTTTTTTGTTTGTTTGTTTGTTTGTTTTTAAAAAACAAAAAACCATCCCAATGTAGTTTTGAAACCATGACTTATGAACATGACTTTGACTTCTACTGTTTTTATATAAGAGGTGCGTGTTTGGCCAAGTGGTTGGCCTGACCGCCATAGCCCTGAGGCAGGTTGCCAAGGTTCCATTCTAACCTGCAGCTCCTTTCCTACATGTTCCCCTTTTCCTCACCGTCCCAGTGTCTTGCTTTATCTACTTTCTTTTGCTCTGTAAATCCTTCTACCTCTGTATCCATTAATACACCCTTTATGTCACCTCTCCCATTAGACTCTGCCCCAAACTGGGTCCAAATGAACCCATATGCCCTCTCAACATTTCTACAAAGCTGTGTAAATCCATGCTAGTCTGATGTCTCTCTCTCTGTCCATATATCTGACTCTCCATCAGTTCTCTCATGGTTTCCCTCTCTCTGACTGCCTGTCTTTCTCTTTCTGGCCTGGTTTGAATCAGCCCAGCAGACACTCTCTTTTGGGGCTCGGTAACATGCCTTGATTGGCTCGCACAAAATTCAACTGCACTGTGACATCACAGGTGCCAGAGCCCGCCGATTGGCCAAGGCTTGCAGTAGGGGATGGAGAGTGGGGGAGGTTATATACGCGGATCGAGGTTGGCGGGAGGGCTGATGGGAAATGGAGAGACTGAGTGACGCTGCTCAGTGCCTACAGGCCCCTTTACTCTCTTTCTCTCCCTCTCTCTCTATTGCTCTCATTTTGAGTTCCTCTCCAGCTCGCTCTCTACCAGGCTTCAGCTCCTCACATGGTGGAAACTCCAACTCTCAGACAACCCACTCTTGAGTGTCACTTCACCAGGTTTCTTCCCATATTTTCCTTTTTTTTTGCAAAGGGTGGACACTTAAAGTGATGCTATTTTTGGTAAGTTCAGTTCCCAGAGCCAGGAAAAAGGAAGACGGCAATCTGTGCCAAGTATCCCACCTTCATTGCTACTCTGAGTGTACTGGAAGAAATGTGCTGCCACTAACCCAAAATGCGTCTTCACTGTTCCACATTCAGACCTGAAGTGAATATTCAACGTAGGCCTGAGCTGCAGTTTGAAGTGGTCATGACGCATTTCGCTTTTCGGTAATGGGACCCATTAAACGTCATCGGTTCTTCCTGTGGTTTGTTATGAGAGCCGTCCTTATTCTGGAGCGAAACGCAAATTTTCAGTCAGAATTCTTTAAAAAAGAAAAAGCTAGTTTTGCAAGATTAAGCGCCCAACCCTGTTGAACACCCTGGTTACAAAGATTTAAGAAGAGTTATGTCAGGCGTTCTTTACATTTGAAAAGTCAAGACTTGTCAAGACTCATCCATGGTTTCCCTTTGGGGATAGAGTCGTCTCACTTTTAGAATCAACAAAGCCATCACCACCATCAGTTCGTCAATCACAAGTCAAAATCTCCTCTTCCTCTAACCCCCACTAACTTCCAGCCTTCAGTCTTCCCTGTATTTCAGAACAACTCCGACATCAAGTCTTCATTTTCTGTCTCAGCGCCGCTCGATTTCAAGTCGGCCTGTTTGATATTCAGCAGCAGGACAAGGAAGTCAGTGTGGCAGCGCAGTCTAGTAACAAGCTGTTACAGGGGGAAGAGTAGACGGGCATGATGTGACGATCCCTCTCTGTCTCACAGCGATGTTGAGTAATGAGGAGAAGCTGTTATTGAAATTACACTGCACATGCTTTCTGAACTGCTGCTGCTGCTGCCTCGCTGAACCCGGGAGAGGAAGTGATGAGTTGTTATATCGTTATGTTTAACACATACAAAATATTGGGATCATTTAAAGAAATCTGTCTTGTGCTGCATACTGTGTTCGGTTTATGTACTCACAGATAATTGACACACACTCCATTCTTTTCAGAAAGTTTCAAAGAAGGGGACACCAAGAGCTACCAAGGACGACTAAGTCGCCTTCAGTGTTTTCAGCCTGGATTTGTTCATTCTAAACAGTAAAACCAATATTTTTAGTTAAGATGTGATAATAATTCCTATAAATGGGGTTAAACACTTATGGTTGAAAGCAGAAATGGATAGAAACACAAGAAAGTCAGGCACTTGAAGTCTTTTTGTGACTTTTTTGACCGTGAATTTTTTTTAAAGTCAAGTTAGTTGGGCAAACTTCATAGGATATGCAACCTAAACCCCAAGGACATACCAAAACCCCATGGCGATGAAATTTTGTTCATTTATATATCAAACCAGTCGCAGCGAATCTTTGAAATAGAGTGAATTGATTACTCAAAAATAGTTGGAAAATTCTAAATTTTTTGGAACTGAGATGTTCATTTACCCCCTTTAACAAACTCCACAAAAAAATCAGCCATGTCAAAGTTTTTAGTAAATCAGCATTCATTCAATGCAGAAAATACTTGTTTTTAAAAAAAATGAGCAACAGTTAAGATGTTATTCTTACCTCAACTTCTTGAAAGTTAACAATGATTTTCATAGGAAAAAAAAAACAGAAATAAAAAAGTGGATGATTTCCTGAGCAGGGATTTTGAAAAGGGCTAAAAAAATACAACTTCAGCTGCCTGTAGTGGAATGATAATCCTCTAGGGGTGGAATACATTAAAAAAATAAACAGGTTTTTAATGAAAATATTTATCATGTTGATGAGATTGAGGTCTTTGAAACTCATATTTCAAATATGAAACATTCGGCAATAAAGGGTTAAATCTCCCTTCTCATTGGTCGCCTGTGCCAGTAAAGGTCTTCTCCCAACAGTGTTTGCAGGTAATTTTCATCTTGAAGTCTGGCATTTAAAGTAGTGCAAGATAAATTTAGATGTCAGTGCACATCCATGGTGAGCAAGAATGATGAGTGCATGCCTAAACCAGTTTGTGTTGGACACAGGAGGAGCAGGAAATTCGTGTGTATCGAGGTTATGCTGGTGGAATCTCTGGCCCATTCGGTCAAGTATACAGGGGACCCTAGGGGTGAGTGCGTGGGGAGGGATGGAAGGCGCGAGGTTCAGGGTGATGGGAGGATAGCTCCAGTTCCAGGCAGCAATCCAAGTGTGGGGTATAATCTGACAGCACTCAGCCAAGACACATGCAGGGCTAAGACCAGGCACCCTACCAAGACTAGGGCCTGCGGGGACATCCTGGTGAGAGCTAAACCTCCAATGGGCCTGGAGCTGTGCCAGGAGCCACACACTAACACATACACACACACACTTGAAAACATAGTAAGGTCACACATGCGTGGTAAAGCTTCTCATATGCACCCACGCAGATGCATGCAAACAACAACACACATGGAAAGGGATGAACGGAGCTACAAGACAAAGGGAGCACGAGGAAACACAAGGCTGAAATCTCAACGGGAGCTTTAGATGGCCTGTGTGTGTGTGTGTGTGTGTGTGTGTGTGTGTGTGTGTGTGTGTGTGTGTGTGTGTGTGTGTGTGTGTGTGTGTGTGTGTGTGTGTGTGTGTGTGTATTGCATTAATTTCTCATTCAGTCAGACCATCTAACCACACCTCATAATCTTCAGTGTGTGTTACCTGACCAACACCCATGTCTGAGGCTAATTAAGCTTCTGGTGTGTCATACGACAGGAAGTCACCCTAAACATTTGGGAAACCTCACAAACAACCATTCACTGACATTTTTCTCTCCTTTGTGCTCTCTTTCTCTCCCTTCTCTTTGCTGTTGCCTCTGCAGATTATGTTTATTTCGAGAACTCGTCCAGTAACCCACTGCTGATCAGGAGGATAGAAGAGTTGAACAAGGTGAGTGTGCGTGTGTGTGTGAGAATTTGAACGAATGCACTTGAATGCAGCACAGACAACTCTGTAGAACAAAAGAAGACGCTGTGGCTCTTTTGGATTTTCGTTAAGCAGACTATTTAAGGTTTCTTTAAGGTGTGTACACCCTGCTTGTTTTGATACAAGACCCATTTCATTGTAAAAGTAGCTAGAATGTTGAACAATGCAATTACTTCCAGTTATGGTTCTTTTAAAAAATTATTGGGTTAATGAAAAAAATGTAAAACTGTTAGGAGTTTGACTTTTTCGGTTAAAAACTAAATTCTTTTTTATTTTATTATTATTATTTATTTTGTTATGGTTAAGAAAGTTAAGTGTACTTTGCTAATTTGGGCATTAAGAAAAATCAGATATTTTGAAAAACCAGTATCAAAATTCAAACCATTTAATTTAATAAACAAGAAAGGATGCTAGTGTTTGTTTGGTTTTTTTTTTTTTTAACTTACAGAGGGAAATTCTGTTTTCCCAAATTTAAACATGGCTGTATAAAGTAACGATGCTGGATGTCAACGTGTGCAGATTTTCAAACCGCTACATAGTCATATGTTATAGAAATCTCCAAACCTGTCTGTAAACCGCTCAGAAAGTTTTGTTTTAAAGGTCTGATCTTTGTGAGGTTTTCACAAGATCTTAACGAGACTTGCTATAATTATGAGGTCATCATATAAGGATCTACAAACCGGTTGATGACACACTGGAGGGGCAGGCCTCAAAAACCAACGTCTGCCCATAGCTCTGCCTGCAACAGGCCTCCAGAAGGCTGGCCAATCAAAGTGGAGGGGGTTTGAGGATCAGGGAGCCTTAAAGAGACAGCAGCTATGACAAAGCTTTTTCGGGCAAAGGCTGAAATGAGGGTTTTTATAAATCACCAGTGGGAGAAAAATAATATATATATATATTTTTTTAAAGCTGTAAGTCATGTGAAGCAGTGGTCCCCAGCCTACGGCCCACGGGCCAGATACAGCCCGCCTCCACATTTGGCCCTGCCCACTGAATAATACCAGAGACGCATTATGTTTTGTTTTTTTTTTCAGCCTGGCCATGGCACACGATCGAGACTAATTCACACAGAACATGACATTCTATTTCATAAATAGTATTATTTATTTAATTAACAGTGTTACTATTTATCTTCAGACTTTTTTTCTGTGAAGATCCCAGAAAGGGTTATTAATATTTGGTTATGTGTGGCTTTCTGGACCCCAGCCCCCCATCAGAGAAGGAAAAGTTATGTGGCCCTCACAGGAAAAAGTTTGTGGACCCCTGATGTAAAGCTACAACTGGAGTACCACAGAGACAGGATAAAGACTTCTAAAAAAGCAAAATACCCCCTCTTTAAGCTCCCCTAAAAATTACATTTTGACAATTAAATGAGTTTTTGGGACACAGTTTATTTCTATTGCCATAACACTGAGGCTGATATAACTGATATAATCTATAACTTCTCTTAAAGGAAAGTGAATTTAAATTAGATGGAGTATATATTTATTTGGAGTCGAGTCAGACAGTGATATCTCACAGTTATGATGGCGCTGTTGCTCCAAATGATGACGGGAGAACCTCCGCCTGCCATCGCTCCCGCTGTTCTGTATGAGCAGCAGAAAAAGAGGCCCGTCTCAGAAGACTGGTTACAGGTGCCCGCTGTCTGTCCCTTGTCCCAGGCCTGTGCCGGATAATATGGAGGCCGTTTAATGTGATTGACACAGAGTGCAGAGTGAGCCCTCTGTTCTGCCTGTCACTGTCAGTCTCCCTGCTCCTCAGGGATCTGTGGTGTTTCTCCTTCGTACAGTTTGAGATGAACAGAGGAGGGGGAATCTAGAGCTGCTCAAAACTACTGTTAAAACAGGAGAACTTTGTGTAACTGATTGAAAATCACTGTTTTTTACGTCAAAGTACAGAACGGTAAAGAAAAAAATCAACATTTTTTTTACTCAGTGCCTCATACAAAAGGGGTAATATAAGAGATTATTAGACCTTTTTAACCCATTTAGACTGGATGCAACATTTATGCATGTATACCTTTAAGGCCGGATGTCAAATATGCATGTTTCTCCCTTTTCAGACCAGATGTGACGTGTCGGTCATTTCAGACAGTCATCTGTCTTAGCTGTCAAAAATTCGGTCATAAAAAGAAGTAAAAACAAACTTTCCACTCCTTCCACGTTATTAAAATGTTCCCAAAACATGCACAACATTCTCTCCATGTGTATTTCAGTGAGGTCTTGAGGAAGTTCACAATGTCTGAAATGACCGGCACGTTGCATCCAGCCTCAAAGGTAAAAAGGTGTAAATGTTGGATCTGGTCAAAACTGGTTAAGTCACATGGAAAGTTAAAGTCATTTAAAGCACCCCAAGTAACTATTCTTTCAAGTTTGACATCCCTTATGATTATTTCCTGACTACAGCAGTAAAGAAATAAACTCACATTAATTGTGATACCAGGGGGCACCAGAACCAACTCAAACCAAAGCTCCTCAAACCAAATTACATTTGTAAGGAAAAAAGTTGTACAGAGTTATTTTAAAAAATCATGCGTAAGAAAATATTTTGTTGTTTCTGCCATTTTCAAACATGGAAATTGAATTTCAAGTATTTCTTTCCTGGGACAGTTCAGAGTCAGCAGACTGTAAAGAAATCCGCTGAATGTGTTTTCTTCATCCGTTTTCCCCTCACTTTACATCCCACTAATAGGATTCATGAGAGAGTTCCCAATCCAATATTTTCCGCCTATAATAAGACAGAAATGAGATTGTCAATGATGTGTAACACTCTGCAGAATCACAGTTTATCAATACTGCAGGTTAACTCTATTATTCCCTCTTCCTTTATGTGTGGAGAGCGACAAACGGCTGCTAATCCATTTCTAAATGAGCCTCATTGCTTTGAAGACCTGTGGTGATATTTTTTTTTCCACCAGGTAGAAATAGACAAAACATTGTCATGCAGCTCTTGATTTCAAAACAGCATCATTATGAACAAACCTGTGTAGTTTTTTTGAAACACAGCACAGAAATATCCGCCCTGTGATAGCTGCAGCACTTATTGTGATTTTGTAGAATTGCCGTAATCTCACACTGTTTTCAGCCCTAGTTAAGAACTATCATCTACGGGGTTTTTTTTTTTCATCTGTGTGTGTGTGTGTAGGTGCTCTGTGTGTGGCACCACTTGTTGCCGTGGTAACGCCGATTGTCTCTGGTTTGCAGACAGCCAATGGGAACGTGGAGGCCAAAGTGGTGTGTTTTTACCGGCGCAGGGACATCTCCAGCACACTCATCGCCCTGGCAGACAAACATGCAAGTGAGTGACCGACCACATCCCAGCGAACATTAAAAAAACCACAGAAGACAACCAGGACTTAATACAGCTCTTTTTGGCAGAGCCTCTGCAGTAATTTTCCACTCCAAAGTTGTACTGCTTCACATCCAATCAAAGTAGATTTCCCAGAACTGGAAAACACAGCTCTGTTTGTTATCGTCCTTGATTGTAAGGCTTGTTTGCACACTGGGGATGAAGCAAAATTGAATTCAGTTTTTGCACCGTCGCTGAGACGAAAAGAACCAGTCCAGACTGCAGCCCCTCCTCTTACAGGCCTGGTTGCAGACAGCTTTCGATCTGTGGAGTGTATCAATGTGACAACACCTGTGTCTGTTTGTGTCTATGCATATGTGGCTTTTCTGTTAAAGCGTGGGCGTGCGGCGTGTACGTGCATGCGTTGCTTCTCTCCTGAGCTGGTTCTGCAGTGTCTGGAACAGCTGGTCGGCTCCTGAATGGGCTTCTTCTAAGGCAGCATGGCACGACCTGCTAATGTTTTTTGGTAAAGAGAAAAAAAAAAGGTTCTGGTAACGATTTGCAACAATGGTGGTGGGAAAATAAGAAAGATACAGAGATTGAGAAGGAAATATGAATGAAAGGTAAGTTTAAGTGGTTGGGGGTAAAAGAGAGTGAGTCAAACAAGTCACAGGTAGGAATAAGTGCAACACTTGAAAGGCCAGAGACGTACATGCCGAGGTCACCTCCACAATGGTCACCTGGAAACGATGCCTTTAGGGTGCTGCGACTGAGCTTGAATTTGAAGAGCACAAACTAACAGACAATTTTTCAGACAGGATATGTTTTTTTTTTTTTTTTTAAATGTTACATAATATAATTTCTATACTCTTCACATGTTCCTCACAATCTGTCTGAAATCTGTCCCCATAATTTGACAGTGCAAGGGTTGTCTTTGGTTAAATCTTTGCTCAGGGAATCTTTCAGTCGTCTGGTTCCCCTCCATCTCCCTGGTCGAGAGCTCTTCTATCTCATCCCAATCCCAGTTGAAAACCTCCTCTTCCTTTTTATCACCCAAAACCTGCCTGTCTAAGCCTTTGATTCCACTGGCTTGTCTTGTGTGGTGAATATTTTGGTGATTAGTTTGGTGGCTAGACTCATCCAGACTCATAATGTGCAAGTTTAGTTGATTAGACATTTTCCCTCTTTTCTATTTGGAAAAAAAAAAAGATAAAAAGCGTTCAAAAAAATTAGTCCAGAGCGCTGATGGTCTAGTGGTCTAGGTTGCATTCCATATGGCAAAGGCCCCTGAGCAGGCTGCCCAGGTTCAAGTCCGACCTGTGGCTACTTTCCCGCATGTCACTCCCCACTTCCTGCTCTAACCACTGTCCTGTCCTTTTCACATTAAAGGCATAAAAAGCCCCAAAAATAAATGTATTGGAAAAATGTCGCCTCCAATGTCAAATATTAATATGCAATTGAAATGTGATGAATTGCAATTAACCTTCGAGAGCCCAGCGTAGCTCCGGCGCTACGATTTTGTATGTTAAGTTTGAATTGGTGGTAGATTTGAAACCAGATAAGATAGGTTGATCGATCTTTTTGCATATAAAATTTGGGGAGCGTCACTTTCATATTGAATGATGTGCAAAATGTTATATTTTCTTGCTTTATTGCATTTCTGCAGTTTATTTAGTTGGACTGGACATACGTCTCTACATTTTATTAAAGTTTGGGATATAAGAAGTGGTATTGACTCTACAGCATGTAAAAATGCAAAGACGTCCTGCAGACTTGGTATGATGGGTCACGAAAGGTTAATTACAAAACTCTAATTGATTAGATCAAGCTACACCACTTCACTATACACATTGAAGTGGTGAGTCATATTCAAAATTTAATGAGAGACGGATTGACAACATGTCTACGTAGAAAATGTGTCTTTTGAAATTCAAAAAATGCTGAACATGCTTTTTTTTTTCAAGGTGAAAGTGAAATTAAGCTTTTGGGCAATTTTGTTTGGTCATTTTTTCTTAACAATGCTTCCTGACAATCAGTCTTACACTGCTGAAAAGCTGTTTATTACCTTTAAAATGCTGCAACATTTGTAAGGAATATTCATACAGCTTATTCTGGTGCTGCTATTGGCTCACGTCTCCTGTTACCTCTAGGTGCTGCCATAGACTCTAAAAAAAAATGGATGTCATCTCGCTCAGCTCAAACTGAGGTCGCCACAAAACTGCCCCCCCTGGTGGCTGGCTGCAGTACAAGTCAAAAACTCTGTCTCTCTGTTTATTCCAGATGGGATGTGGTCAAACTTTAAAATATTATTATACCTCGTAGAAACGTTTTTCAAATCCCTGTTCTGTAGTGATATTTAGATAGTATTGGGCTGCATTGTGTTCAGATCCTTTTTTTTCCTGAAAAGTTTCTTTTTCATTAGTTATTAGAGGTTAAAAACTGGATTTTACGTCTCGTTTAACAATGATCGACAGCTGCCGTTCGTCTTTAGTTTTTTCGGGAAAAATAAAATACATCAGGAAGAAGAGTTAAGAAGAGATTACACTTTTGAAAGAAAAAAATATATAATTTTTATCACCCACTTCTACTCAGAGTCCCTCGTAAGTCTCTACCGCACAGACTCTGGCTGCACAATGGCGGCCAATGGCAGCTTCTGTGATGGAGGTTTTTTGACTTCAAAACCGTACAGTGATAAAAGGCGGAGCCACTCTGTCCATTCTATATACAGTCTATGGGTGCTGCCAGTCAGGTGCCTGGTTAACGTCTGATTGGCAGCACCTGTGAGCATGGGCCCTGCTACTACACTTTAACTACACATCTGCAGAAATTGTCACCCGCTGTGGCGTAGAGTTCGAGTGGCTAGAGTTCAGCTCAGCCACACCAGCAGAAACTCTTCATCCTGTCGACTACGGCAGCAGAACTAGCCACTAGACTTTGACTGGGTGTGGCATGCTTAATGTTGGCTCAGGGGGTGTGAAGTGTGTGTGTGTTTGTGTGTGAGAGGGAGAGAGAGAGGGAGAGACTTATTTGAATAGTGCAGATGCGTATGCATCAGCTTAGGTCCACGTAAATGTGTGTGTGAGTGAGGGGCCTGGGGGGTGCGTTATTTGTTCTGTTGGACCACACAGCATCACTTTGTCTCTCTCACTGAGAGTCTGTGATTATTTTTGAGCGAGCATATGCTGCTATTACGTTTATTCATCATGTTTCTTAGAAAAAAAAATGTTTAAATCCATGTTAGATAAATCCTGATAGAAGAAAATAAAGTAAACAATGAAGTATTTTTTTAAATCGCTCCCCCCCCCCCCCCCTTTTTTTTTTTCTTTTTTTTTTTTTTTTTTGAAGCAGACAATCATTAATATGCAACTCTGATCGTTAATCCAAAGCAGTTTTTGGTTAACCACATGCGGAACAATCAAAGGATAGCACACAGTAAGCTTCTTTTGCCTGTCCCTGTGCGGGCCTTTGGTTTGGGCTGATCTCTGCCAGCTGCAGTTTGGGGAAGGGGCTCCAGACATTTGCAATATGTAAAAAATGCATGCCAGGGACAGGCTCCGCACTGCATGGGTGTGGGCTGTATCCTGTGTGCTGCTGCAGCCTCACTGCATGTGCCTCTCTCCCTGCATATGTGTGCAGGATCTGTTTTATATAGTCTTCTACACATGATGGACTTGAGTTTTTAGCCCAGGGTCTTGTCACAAGAGTCGCTGCAGAGGTGTCTTTAACTCAGTTTTCTTATGGATCAGTGGAGAATGGCAGGCGTGTGTTCATGTGTGTTCATGTGTGTGTGAGCTCTCGTGTCTTAAAGTGCGTCGGCTGTGAGTCATTGATCAAATATTTTGCTTGCAGAGATTCTGAGCACTCCCTCAATGGGGCCTCAAACTCCGGCATAGGCCCCTCCCCAGTGAGCCGAGCAGCCCCCTGAGTGGTCAGCTTCTGCGGCGGACTTGGCATCCTACCTCTCGGCCCCTCCCTTCAGACGTTTGATTTGCCATGACTCAAACCTTTTTCTATTTTTGAGCTCCGGGCTCACATAAACAATGGACAGAAATGTTGCCAGTGAACTGGGGCATCGAAGTAAAACCAATGCTAATGGAGTCAGACTGGTTGTGATTACTGTGCTGAGTGTATTGTAGCATCAAGTCTAGGCTCCAGAGTAGAGTATTAACCTCAGAATTCTGACGTTTGAATGCAGTTCTCTGCAGGATGGTCCCTTATCTTTATTATTATTATAATTTTTTTTTTTTTTTCAATTCAAACGAGCTCCTTATCAAGTCAGCAGTGGATCCATGTTGTACCACTTGAGCTCTATATTTGATAGAGAGGATGAATTTCTCATTTGCATGGCTGCTTGCAGAGCTTCAAGAGCTGCAACCTTATCAGTTGCATTGGGGGGGGGGATCCTTCCCCAGTGTTGTCACACTCATGCAGGTGCACTGGAGATTTCATATTGTTGTCAACAATTAGAGTACAGTTTATTAATCCCTGATGCTTTAATATATGCAGTGTAATTACTTGTAATGTATGTCAAGTAGAGAGAAGGGTAATTATGCCAAAGTAGCTTTTGTATGCTAATTTTTTGTGTGCTAACAACAGAAACCAAAAGAGAAACCAAAAATATAAATTTAGTGATGGTGTTCAAACAAACTTTTGTGTCATGTGCCAGTTATTTTAATTAATTTTGAGAAGGTTTGATAAAAGTCAGATATGTGAAAAAAATATTTAAAGAGAGGGTGTTGGGCTTTTTTTGTCTAAACTGTCCCGCTGGTTCCCATGTAGCTAAAAAAATAATTTAAAAAAAACTATTTTTATTACACTGGTGTTTTTTTTCAGCCTCTGTTTAAAATGATTTCTTTTAGCTGCTGTCTATTTAAGGCATCCAACTCCATAAACCCCCTTCCATCTGATTGGCCAGTCCTCAGGAGGCCTCTCAGGGGCAGAGTAATGGGCTACACCTTGGTGTTCGAAGCCCACCCCTCTAACAATGTCAGTTGGAAGATTCTTATGCAATGAAATCACCATCTCGTGACGATCTCGTTATTTTTAGAACCAAGCTTTTTGAGCAATTTAAAGACAAAATAAGAGATTTCTACAACATATGACGACTTAACACTTTGTAAAACGGCACAAATTTTTTCATTAACTTCTGTACAGTGATTTTTTTAAATACTGAAAGAATCATACCCTCTCTTTAAGTTGTTGCTCAATATGCTTAAACCACATAAACTTTTTTTCCAATACCACCATCCTTCTTAATCATACTGTCAAACAAAGGTCACCAAAGGCCCCCTGCATCACACTCTAAGCTGTGTACCAGCTTGAACTAACAATTTGAAAGCTCAGTCGGTGTAAATGTTCACATGATGGTGAAGTATCCTCCTCAAAAATAACAAAACCCCTAACAAAAACTGGCATCACAATGTCAATAAAAAAGCTGCAGCTCATCTCGCAGCCCCTCTCGACATCCTTTTGACCTCTTTTATGTTGAAGCGGAAGAGACATTTGCAGGTAATTTGGCTTGTGGTAGGAAGCCTGAGACCCCCTTGACCCTGAAGGAATCCTAAACCGAAACCAAACTGAGTTCCTGGAAACAAGTTGAGCTAATGTTAGAGGAAGCTCAGCTAGCACCTGTTTCATCATGTAGGGTCAAGTGAAGATTACAGAGACAGATTTTAACCCCAAACTTCTTGAGGAAAAAACAAACAAACAAAAAGGTAAAGCCATATTAGCTTTGTTAGCAAGCTATGCTACATTAACATCTTAATCAATCATTATCTTATCTTTAGTGTTTTTTTTCTTCAATATTGTCAAGCCTTACTTCTTTGTAAGGTTGTACTGCTAAGGGTTTTGGGATGCTAGTCCTGTATAAATCTCAATCTTAGCCGTATTAAAGAAACACGAAACAGGGTCAGCATTACAAGGCATCATTGTCAAGATGTGTTTTTGTTGTCGTCTCATGACCATGCGGCTCTTGCTCATACTCATGTCTGGAATGTGCTGTGTGTGAAGAAAAGAAACGTCCATGGTGCCCTCTATAAGGATGGAATGACAATTATAGTACCTCCGGGAATCACACAGTCTTGATTTAGGATTGGTTTGGTTCATAGTTTGGCCAAAGTAGGAAGAATTCACCCTAAGTCACAATATCACTGACACATGTCTTCGAGATACTGTCCTCTGACTTCACAGTATTGATTTATTATTGATGGATGTCTCTGCTTTGCAAGTTGCAGGTAACCTGTTATTAGGTGTTTTATGACATTTCAGAAGAAGTGTCTCCAGCGGTCTCCTTCCTTCCACTTCATAAACAGAGTGTATCATAGAGGTGCAGTCAGTTTGTTAAGGTAATAACACTCAGCTGTGCTCTCCTCACCTCCTCCTCTCGCCTCGGGCCCGCTCCATCCTCCCCTCTCCCTCCCCTCATGTGGTCTCTCAGCTCGGTAAGGCGACCCATTCATCAATAATTGATAATTGGCTGGGACAGGTGAGATGGAGAGGCAATTTGTAGAGAGTATGGTGTGGGTGCACTGCCAGGAGATTGGCTCCAGGGAGGAGAGGAGAAGAAGCACTGAGTTTGGGGAGTTGAGTTGCTACTTGAGGCTGCACAGCCAAGGAGGGGAGGCGGGGGGCAGCTGAGCTGGAAGGGCTGGTCTGCCAACAGACTGTTAGAGAACCAGGTAACTGTGCAAATCCATGAGTCTGTGAAAATGGATGCAGAGAAACACATCCATGCATCAACTCAGGCTGGAGAAAGTTTTTCACCAACCCAAAGTCACTTATTTTCTAAGAAGAGATTTACATCTTCCACTCTATGGATCCAGATTCAGCCTGTGCAATAAAAAAAACTCGAAAAACATTTTGTATAAAATATAAGGAAAAAAGAAAATTATGGTAAAAAGGAAGAAAAAGAATAACAAAACAATTACACTTAATAAAAGAAAAGGAAAAGTAATTTGAGAAAGAAAACTTGATTAAAAAAAAGAACAGACAAATTAAAATAAAACCAAGAGAGAAAAAAAACAGCATTTAAAATAAGACAAAAAAATCACAAAAAGGAAAATGGACAAAAATAAAGCCTAAAATACTTAATTTGCAAATGTTGCCGTTTCCAAAATTGATCTGCAGCCACTGAAGAAATGTGAAAAACAGATGAATTTTTTTCTATTAAAAATGACTCATATTTTTGTTTATATCTAAAACATTCTGGATGAAAAAATAGTTTTTTGAATTTAAAAAGCATTAGCACCCCCTGACAGCAGTTCTTCTCGAACCTCTACTTTGGTAGGACTTATTAACATAATTGAAGTGCTTTTTGGTAGAATTTTTGTCTAGGCTTTTTTTTTTCTCCAGATAATTTTACTCCAAGCCAAAAAAAAATCTTTAGAGTTTGTGCAGAATGAAATTCAACTGCCAAAACACAGCTCAACCCAAGGTCCTCCTGACGACTGATTCGATTGGTTGTCGTCAGCCTTTTTTTCCACAGCTCGTCTCGCCTGCTGCACATGCATGCCTTCACAGGAATTAATTCATAAATTAATGAACCCCTTTTGCAATTTTGGTCAGATTCACATTCAAATGTCATGGATTTTTATCAACTAGCAGCTTAAACTAGCAACTAGCTTTTTCAGCACTTGATTAGATGACCACCAAAATGTGCTGCAAATACCAGGAAGGTAAAGTTTTATGTTTGTGTTACATGACTTAAACATGTGGTGTGTGTATGGACACACAATCCAGGTATGTTGGACACCTCTCTGAAACGCTGTTAATACCTACGTCTCTTTTTCCCCTGTGTGCTCCACCTTACTTCCTGTCCCATTTAATCTTGTATTTTTTCCTTTTATTAATAATCTGAGTCCATATTGGGCTGCTTTTACATGGCAGAAGATGGAGTAAGGCTCATGCTGTGTGTGTGTGTGTGTGTGTGTGTGTGTGTCTGGGCGCTGATGGTGTGCGTCTGCTGGGTGCTGAGTGCCGGGCAGAGTGAGGGAGTGAAGGAGTACTTATTGATTTTGGCCACACATCTCTTCTCCTGAAAATCCCTTGATTGCTTTTGTTCTGCTCCCCGTCTCCCTCTTTCTGTCTCGCTTCCTCTAATGAAACTCCAAATGAATTGGAGCACGTACTGACTGCTCTCTTTCTCTCCCACCTCCCTCTCATCCTCTCTTTCTCTCGCTCTCCTCGCCGATTTCTCTATTGCTCCCCTTCCTCCTCACCCTCTCTCCATCTCCTCGTGTCTCTCTGTCTTCATCTCATTCTCCCTTTCGCTCTTTATCGCTCTTGTCACACTTTGTCCCTCTGTGATCGTCTCGCCTATTTCATCTGTCTGTCTGTTTTATCTCTCTCCCTGTCCATCTTACCTCTTCTTTCCTTACTTTCAAACCTTCATTTCCTCCTCCCTCCTCGTCCACAGAGGACGGGTTTGTGCAGCGGAGATGTTTCTACCAGCAGCAGCAGCTCAATCTATTCTTTGCAGGATGACGCAGACACATGACTGGCTCAAATGGGCTGATAGTCCTTCAACAGGCGCTCTGTTCATTTATTCCAGCTCTGGTTCTCCAGAGCTGTTTTTTACCCTCTGACTCCTGATTCTTGATTTTTCCTTGACGTGGTCTGCTTTTT
The DNA here is from genome assembly GCA_030710495.1 of Labroides dimidiatus. Classification (NCBI taxonomy): domain Eukaryota; kingdom Metazoa; phylum Chordata; class Actinopteri; order Labriformes; family Labridae; genus Labroides; species Labroides dimidiatus. Next base: position 7,440,564 of record CM061156.1, on the reverse strand, counting down.
TCTGTGTGTGTGTGTGTGTGTGTGTGTGCAGCGGAGATAATCCTGGATATTTGATTTAATCCATGGTGCAAGGATCGATCAAGGTTATACCTGGAAAGGGCACTGGGTGATTGCAAAATACGATTGGCTGAGGCTTTGATGAAATTCAAATCTGCAAGTGCAACCACTGTTTGGGCCTGGATTTATTTTCCAAACTGTGTGATTCATGGCAAATATTTTTGTGTTTTGCTAAATTGTCATAATCTCAGTTTTACGCCTGTTCTGTCCAAACATTCGTGAAAAGTTTAAAACGGTTTCCAGAAATATCGGCTCATCTATCAAAGGCAGCTTGTTATCGAGAAGGAGTTCATTCAAAATCAGCCTGGAAGTTGTTTTTTTTTTTTTTTTTCAAACCCTGCTGATGAACGCAAAAATCGCAAAGCATAACCCCCATTTTGGCAGAAAACAACTTATTAAACCATAGCTGAACCGCAGCTGATCCGGCACCGTGACGGAGCTGCAACGCAGACACAGCCGGTGTATTTCAGCTGTTAGGCGGGTAGAGCACACCTTCACTCTCTTTTATTTGCATACATGAAATGTCAAGGCAGGGCGAGCATCAGCAAAGACCAATTGTTGGTGGTGGATTTTAATGTAGAGCTTCAAAATGCCAAAAGAAGAAACAGGAGCAAGAGAGACAGAACAAAGATTGGGTAATTTATTGAAAAGTGTATTCAAACTTAAACTAGCTGTTCAGCAGCTGATTTTTCAATCAACCTTAAAATGAGCAACATTTTAAGCCCACCCAGGCTTTCAGGCTTTTGATATACAGAAACAACACACCCACCTGTCAGCCATCTCTGTTGTTCCCCTAATAACACTAATGCAAATATTAATGTCCTACCTTTTATGTTATCCTAATGGATGCATTAAAAAGTCACCTGTTTACAGTGTTCATAAGAAAAAAATGAGCTTCATTCCCAGTCTGTTAACAAGTTAGATATGATGTAAAATAGGCATTTTAACATGAAACCTAATTGGGATTATTTGGTTTTTGCAGTCAGTCCCAAGTGGACACTCTAGGAACTACAGTTTTTCGCAGACTGTCGCTTGATCAGGTCCCATGTTTGATGGCTCCATGCCCAGATTGAATTCCTCATAAGACCTTTTAAGGCTCTCTTCTACTCCCTTTGAATACAATTTTAGCATTTGTCTTTTTTTCCTTTTTTAGTGGTAAATGAGAAAGTGACTCTCCAATTCAGTTTCTCATAGAACTACTCATGTTTGAAATACAGAAGCTTACCTAAAGCTAACACTAATGGTGATATCCAAAACCTATTTTTTCCATGTAGGTGCAAAAGGAAGGATGAACTGGAAAAGAAACCCCATTGTATCGTTGTTTGATTAACATTTCAGGTTTATAGACATCATCATTGAGATTTGATGTGAAACACATGCACTCGTGTAAAATTCTTGCGTTTTTGTGTAACAAATTTCCCCGAGGACTTCATTGTTCCGTCTCATCAGGTGTGCATCCTCCTGCTTCATATGCGCTCGCTCTGTGCCCGAGACTGTTTTTGGCTGCGGTCAATGGATTTGCAATCCCCCACACATCCCTGTTTTCCCTGAGGATGTCATTGTTCCACCTCGTCTGATGTGTGTATATTTGACCTTTGCCCCCTCCTTTTTTTTTTACCCCACAGGGGAGCTGGAGGAGGAGATGGAGAACCCAGAGATGGCCAACCTCCCCGAGAAACAGAAACACCAGCTCAGACACAGAGAGCTTTTTCTGTCCCGGCAACTGGAGTCTTTACCTGCCACACACATCAGGTATGCAACTGAACACCACTGAATCAGTGTTAATTGAGTTATAAGTTATCACCGGTGGTTTAAACTTGTGCTTTTCTTTCTGCCAAGAGACTTAAACTCACACACAGTGTACTAATTTGCCGATAGAAATACTGATCCCAGGATGTGAATAAAGCCTTTTTCAGTCATGTGATACATCATCAGCGTCGTAAGATGCATGTTTCCTCAAAAGTAGACATTCTCCTAATGTAATTTATAGGCAATAAACCTGACGCTCAAAAATATAGTAATAAAGCCAGCAAAATAAAACATGCAAGCTAAAAATTCACAGGTAAACACAAGGATTAAGAAATAAGAGTGTGTGAAAGACCAAATTAATTCAAGGAACTATAAAGTAAAAAACTTAGTTCATTCAGGAAAGGCTTTTAGTACTAGTTTGTTTTAGAAAGGGACAGCATTTGTTTTTTTTTTGTTTCATTTAAACATTTATTTATCTCAGAAGACCTCATTAAAATTTAAGAACACACTTTTACAAATGTGTTCAGGCCAAGACTAGCTGCAGCGTGTTCCAGCAAAGTCAAAAACTACACATGTTTTTTCTAAATAAAACAAAATATGTGAATATATCCTGGTTCACGCCACAGGAAGTCATCAGTCACAGCATCTACAATCTGAGTTATCTTCTTCTAGCACCTGCAGTCTGCGTTTAAAACCATTCAAGAAGACCAGATAACTTAAACCCGAATCCTCCTGCAGCACTCTGGGGACATAGAGCAAAAACAAGTTTTGTTGATAGGTCACAGAACGAAGGATAGAAGCTTAACGGCAACTTTGACTTCTTTACAAGAACAGAGAATCATGAATTGAAAATCCGAGGTATTTATAAAAACAAAGAAGTTCAATCACATCGTGTTGGGATTGTGTGTGAGTTTGTTAGGGGCCGTTTACACGACAACGGTATTAGGGCAAAATGCAAAAGTTTTGTTGTGTTTCGTCCTCTCATTTTTATGGAAATGCCGTTTCAGCTGACCTAAAACGCAACTTTTTTAAAAACCCCTCCAGAGTGATTTTTTTCTGAAACGCTGCAGCTTCCGCCTCCATATAAACAGCAAGCAGGCATTTTCAGTGAAAACGATGACGTTACATCGCTTTGAGCGTGCGCATTCCACTTTCGTTGTTGAAACTTTCAATTCCCATGCACGAACTGGACAACAACAATGGTTCAGTGGCGGATTTACCGGGTTCTGCTTGTGCTGCTGAATCTGCTGACTGCCTTTCAACAAAATGTTCATCTGTTGCTCCACTTCTGCACTTAGATAAGACGCATTTAATATAAATGCCAGATGATCAGCCTACCTCTTCTTCAGCAGCGGACTACCAAAACACTACTCTACGGAGTTTTCAGTCCCTCAGCGTTTCCGTATAAACGCAGATTTTTTTTCTCTCCTATTTTGTGTTTTCGAGTGAAACGCTGTGAAGCATTGTTGTGTAAATGGGGCCTCAGTTTTGACTTTTGAAAGGTGTCTTGAACAGTTTCAAAAGTTTCCTGTTTGTGACAGAAAACTTTACTGTATAAGTACACCAGATGTGTCTCCAGTCCAGCTGTGCTCTGTCGACAGCACTGGATCAGATAGGTTTCTGTTCAAATCAACATGTCAACTCACATCAGCTCAGCTTCAATTTACAGAAAGCAGATTGAGTGGGACAGGAAGTCATGAAAACCGCATAGAAACACTTGTTGACTTTCAAAATAAAGCAAACTGTGTTGGAACCACATTGTTGACTATATTGTTGACCTTGACTATAACAACAAACTGACATAATGAGCACAGTCAGGTGTGGAGTCAACAGGTTTGAGGTTTTACAGCTTGACATGATCAAGTAGAGGATCATCGTTTGGGTGGAAAGAGTCGGAATGGGAACTTCTTGGTTTCCCGACTCCAACTCTGGCAGTCCTGCAATGTGCTGGACTGAACATACAGCCGGTATGAGTTGACAGATGAGAGTATATTCCTGGCGTGATACTGAGTTGAAACAGTGAAGTAAATAATCATATCATCAACATATAAATGGATATTTGCACTGGGGAAAATGATGGCTGATACCATTATAAATTGTAAATAACAGTTGTCCGAAGACAGAGCCCTGTGGCACTATTTTGCATTATCATCAACATTTTCATTTGTTGAAAAACGGACCGAGTAAAATTTTAAGATTTCTGCATGGTAGCTATCGAACTGCTGTAATTCTAACCAAATCACTCCAGCAATAAGCCCAACTTGCTGAAGAGCAGCTGTCTCATGAGCTCACAATGCTACCACACAGACACGCAATATTTTTTTAATAAAGAAACAAGTCAATACAAATTCTGCGGCAATCTGATCTCACGCTGCCCACAGTGTGAGGAGTTTTCCTCACACCAGCAGGACTCAGTAAAGTTCTGTTGAAGCGTTTCAGCCGAGCAGTCTGTTGCTTTGTAACTCCCCATTTAACACCTCATTGTCGCTGTGATGGTGGATTTTGATAATGAGAACAATGAACCAACAATAGCATGACTGAAGGGACTTTTTATGTGCTTTAGACATCACTTATGAATTGGTTTTATGCTTGCGGCGCTGATAAGGCTCTGTCCTCTGAATCCAGTGAACTTGTCTGTAAAACCAGCATCCCAACTCACTGATCTGGATGAAGATGTGATCCCTTATTGATTCCTTCACTCCTGCCTGTGAGCTCTTCCAACCCGTTCTCTCTGTGCAGTTCATCAAACTTAAAATAATCCACTCATCTACAGTGAGCACATCAAATGTCAACACAGAGCTGGATTCTACATATAGAAACTGCTTTTTCTCATCAGTGATCCCCCAACAAACCCACCCAATCATTACCACATTATTACTTTGACATTTCTGCTAAGATGCAGCAAGCACAAACTGACATCTGCTCAGGTAAAAATACGCTGATTGGTTTGTTTAGTGAAGATTTAGATTTAGATAGTTAGGATTTCAGGGTTATGTGAGTGTTTGAGTTCATCGTCAGGCCAAACTGTGTCTGCTCCAGGCTGGAAAGGTATGACTAATTACTTGGCAAATAATTTGAATTTCAGCTGTGGCATGGGACTCAGATGAGCACTTTCAGCGTCAACACGCTGGACCGTGATTCAACAAATAACTAACTGAGCCAGCTGGAACTAAATCAATATTGTAGTTGCAGATTCTGAGTTGCATCCTACATCAAAGAATCTTCTTAGACAGCTCTGAAAAGAGTAGCAGTCTTCATCTGGTGCTTGCATAACATGCATCCCTCTGGACTCCAAGACTTGAAGGTTATTCTTTGTTACTCATGTTAAATATTTACTCCTTCTTCCCTCCTCCATGTCCTCTCTTCTCATCCCCATATTTTCCTTTCATTTTTCTTTCTCACGCCTCCCTCATTTCTTTCACCACCCTCATTTTTCTTTCCTCCAATCCTCTCTCGACTCCAGGGGGAAGTGCTGTGTGACGCTGCTGAACGAGACGGAAGCCCTAAAGTCATACCTGGACAGAGAGGTACGTACACCACCCAAATACCACGACGGGGTCTTCTTAACTGTGATTAGGTGTGTTCGATTTCAGGATTAACAGTGGAAGGCCTATGAGTTGAGAGATTCTTGTTTCCAGATGAATAATTCAGCGTGTTGACCCAGAATGTTCTTTTCACGTACAGTAATGAGGAGACGAGAGACTAGCAGAGGGGAAAGTACACGCTCACATACACACACGCACACATCCACGGGAAGATGCACTGCGTCTCTCTCACTCGTCTCGCTTCCTCTTTCTTTCATTCCCACCCTCACTGCTTCCTGCCTTCTTTATTTCCCAGGATGCCTTCTTCTACTCGCTGGTGTATGACCCTCAGCAGAAGACTCTACTGGCTGATAAGGGGGAGATCCGTGTCGGGAACAAATACCAAGCTGACATCACAGACCTCTTGAATGAAGGTACATCATATTTAAATCTTGAATTTTTTTCCCATGACTGTTTACAGTGTAGGCACAATCAAAATGTAACATTCAGCCATAATGTTTGTATAATGTATGAACTTTTAGTTCCACTGCTGAGTTTTTTTTCCCAGATCATTAAAAAAAAAAAAATAAACAACAATATTTAACCAAAATAAATAAGTGTGTCGATTTTGACAGGGTTAGTAGTTAGATCATTTAGCTGTATCCTGATCAGGGGCCAGTTTGGCTTAGCCATGAAAGAGTGCACTTTGTGTACAGAGGCTACAGCTGCAGCGCTCTGGTTTGACTCCTGACCTCGACCATTTGCTGTGTGTCTTCTTCCGCTCTCTGTTCTCCACGTTTCTTTTCTCACTTTAGCTGTCTTATCTTAAAAGCTCCCAAAAAGTACCTTTGAGATAAAACTGCGGGGCCCCGTTTCAGCTATGTCAGTAGAATAGGCACCTTGTGTATGAGGCTACCGTCGTCATTGCACTTTCCATAGGATTGATTCCCAGGCCCATCGGGATTTGTTAAATACTCCCCCTCTCCAAAAAGCTTGTGTTGAAATATGAAGCCTATCAGAAGTGCTAAAAAACATACCTGGCTGGAAAACAACTGGTGGCATCAAAGAAGGCTATAACAAGGAAGTGGTGTAAGGGGGACCCACCCACTCAGAGTAACTAGTTGGACATTGTGAAAAAATTACATTAAATGGAGAAATTTACATACAATAAGACTTCAACAATCTGTCTGCCAGGGTAAATGGAAAAAATGGACTGAATTTAAAACCCATCAAAAAGTTTGAAGAGAATGGACTAGTCAAAAAAAGGCTAAATTGACTTGTTAACTGACACCAATGTTTTGTATTATGTGTTTATTTTGATGTATCTTCATTAAGAAAAGCTAGTGAAATGTATAAGTGGAAAAAAAGTGAACATTGCTTGTGCGAAGAATACATTTAATGTTAGTTCAAACTCTTTAACATTTTATTTTTTCCAATGCTGTTTTCCCTCCACCCATAAAAAAAATTAGAAAAGTTAAATAATCAGAACAAAAACAATACAAAAAATCTTTATCAGAGCAAAAAATATGAATACGATAATCATGAAGTCTATGCAAAAGCGCTAAAAAACAAACAACCAAAAAAAATAGCGCAGTTCTTCAAGTGTCCACTTGATGCTGGCTGCAGAAACAACATGCACACCAATTTCAAAAAGCTGATTTATAAAAGCAAAAATAAACATGTTTACAGCCTGGTTTGGATTTCCGATTGTTCATTTCTATATCTGCACACAATCTATGGGGGCAAATTCTTTTATAACTCATTATTTCAACCATTTAAGGACATGGCTGACTTGATTGAAAGGCCGGCATCCTGTTGCTGTCTGCAAAGAGGCTAAAGGCCCGCTTCTTTACCTCATCAAAACACAAACAAAGCCAGGATGAGTTCAGCATTTTCAATATAGTCCCACCGATTCTGGGCTTCAAAACTCTGTATCAGAAACAAATGAGTGACGTCACAGAGACTACGTCCAGATATTATACGGTCTATGGTTTCAAGTGGGTCTTATAGCTGGCCACACAGAGCTATATGAACCAGATAAACGAGACTTCTTTTGGTTTAATTCAAATTTACAAATCAACACTTTGCCTCTGTCACATTACGATGCACATATGTACAAAGTTAAAGTCATAATTTGTCAGGTCTGTCAGCAACAAGACATAAAAAAGAACTTTGAAAGACAGATGACTGTGTGGCTCTAATGTGAAACCTTGTTATTGCACAGTGAGGTCTAACATTGAATATCACACAAGTACTTGTTCAATGCACTTCCAATTTATTGTAAATGAATCATTATTCTGCATCATCAGCGGTATAGAATATATTTTCTGGACATTTCTGCCAGGGTTTTGTGCAGCTATTCACTATTTTTAAAAGTGACTGTTTTTCTGCCAGTTTAAGAGGTTTTTAGTGCTTTGCCAGAATTTTATTCTTAGCAGGTGGGAAAACCTCTGAAATTGCAATAAGGACACCATGGGACTCTAAGCTCTGTAATTAAACTCATATTAATGAAATTCTGTTACATGTGTTAGAAGCTCAGGCAGGTTGGCTGGTTTGTTGCAGGCTGGCAGCTTGACAGTCCCCCTCCTATTCATCTCTGGGATTCATTATAGCTTCTCATGATGTATTTGTTTTTTTATAAAAGGGGAAAACTGGGGGAAATGCGGAGTTTGATTCTGGATTTTTCAGTGCTTTTTGTGTACAGGGGACTGAACTGTGTCTGTGTTTCTTCTCGGTTTTATGTAGGTGAGGATGATAACAGAGACCTGGAGAAGCTAGAGGAGAAGGTGTGGGACCCAAACAGCTCATTAACGGAGAAACAGATTGACCAGTTCCTAGTGGTCGCTCGGTAAGTCAAAAAAATGAAATTTTAAAACATTCCATGCATAAAACAGAACTGTCATAACTTTATATGCTTTTAAGCTTTGTAAAACCACTTAATGTCATAGTATAGTATAAATGATAGAAACAAGGTAAAAAATAAAAGTGGGATATCATCAGCATAACAGTGATGCAAGACACCCTTGAATTTGCTGATAATATGACCTAGGGGCAGCAAATACAAAGCAAATAGAATAGGACCCAAAACAGAACCCTGGGGTACACCACAGGAGAGAGCAGCAAAAGGCAACATGTCTTAGCTTTAGTCCAACATTATATTCTCAATACCACTGTGAAAAAGAAAGCAGAAAACATAACGGGATCAGTAACTGTTGATCTAACAATCTTATAGACCACCTTGAAGACGAGCTGTTTTGTCTTTTTCTACATGGGGATTAAAGGAATTCATTGCATTAAGGGTAACTATTTACATGAATTTAAACCCTAGCCTAAGTTTTGCTATTGCATTCGTTGATTGCCTCAACCTGCAGTTGCAAAACAGGCTGCGGTGACTGCAACTTCTTCTTGGGATCAAAGTAGGTCCTCTGAGAGGAAGACCTATTTACAGTGCTGGCTGTGGTAATCTTCTGAAACGATTCCAAAAGTGTATCCCTGTATCATTTAGATTCTAAAATAATATGCAAAAGTAGGGTTTGAAAGAATTGAATTCGAGCAGGTAAGACAATTTGTCATGAAATTCTTTAATTAAGTTTAAACAGCCAGATCTGATTACTCAGCAGTTTTATCCAAACTCTGTTCTAATTGGTGGGAGTGATATAATTTGCTTCAAACAATTACATCAGTGAATATTTCATTACAAGTCACTTGACCCAGTCTTGAAACTTTTTGTGCATAAATGGCAACAAAAATTCAGGACAATATCGAGCACCAACTTCAGATGTTTGAATGTGACCAAAAGGTTATTTCTCGCTCTATAAATAAATCTTTAATGCTTCGTCTCCATCATGTGTGTATGCTCACAGGTCCGTCGGTACATTCGCTCGAGCCCTGGACTGCAGCAGTTCTGTCCGGCAGCCCAGCCTTCACATGAGCGCTGCTGCAGCCTCCAGAGACATCACCTTGGTGAGATGCACATCCAAACCGGCCTTGGGTTAAATCCGCAACACACCGTGGATGTAAAGTGTAGTAGGAGCACAGCGATGTTAATCAAAGGAAAGGCTTGTGGTGCACATGTGTGCGTGTGTGTGCGTGTGTGTGCGTGTGTGTGTGTGTGTGTGTGTGTGTGTGTGTGTATGTGTGTTTATGATAGTTGAGGCCTGTCTGTGGTTCATTCCTAACAAGCACTTGGCCCCAGAAGCCTGGTGCGGGTCTGTTCTGCCCCAGATCTTATCCTCATATATAAAACATAGATGAGAGGCCTCTAGCTACCCACACACACACACACACTCACACACACACACACACACACACACACACACACACACACACACACACACACACACACACACACACACACACACACACACACACACACACATTGGAAAGACAGGGAGCTGCTTTTAGACTCTGTGGACTCATCCAATCGAAATGTTTTGTAACAAATTCCACAAAATATTGCACAAAAATTAGTTTGAAAAGGATCAAATCTTTAAAAAGCCTAAGAAGGATTTCTGTTTGTGTGTTTCAGTTTCACGCAATGGACACCCTCCACGCCACAGGTTACGACATGACTCGAGCCATCGCGGCTCTAGTGCCTCAGGGTGGGCCGGTCCTCTGCAGGGACGAGATGGAGGAGTGGAGCGCCTCCGAGGCCAACCTGTTTGAGGAGGCTCTAGAAAAATATGGCAAAGACTTCACGGATATCCAGCAGGATTTTGTGAGTAGCAAAAAATTTCACTGCAAAAACTGAAATCTAAGCTGTTTTAAGTAAAAATTGTCTTGAAAAGAGCCACTGTTACAAAAATGTCTTATTTTCATTTGTTAAAAGATGAAAACTGACCTTCTGAGTTGTTATAAAAAAAAAACATTGTGCTCGTGTGGTAAGACAAACATACTTGTTTAGTTTCTTTCATTAAGACAATATTCATATTTTAAGAAGCTTAAAATTTACATTTTTAACCTACTAGCAATTTTTTCACTCCTTCCAAATAATTCAGGCTTCATTTTTGTCTATATTATCTTGATGTAAGACATTTTTCTGGACTTGTCAGTCAAATTTGGCTCATTTTTAGTCCAATGAACACTGGCCATTTTTTCAGCTTTTGCAGTGTAAAAGGCACTTCATTCAATTTTCTTTTTTTTTTCCTTTTTAACTGCAACCTTTTCCTCCGAATTTTGGATTTTTTATTGACTCTCTCACTTTCAAGTCGGTAGCCTTGCTTCTATATTTATTTTTTTAAATCTTTTTTTGTTGCAGCATTTTTAAGTAAGTCTGATTCAGAACGGGGTTGATACCAGACAATGCGCTAGATGTTTTTGTTGTCCGTCATTTTGACGAACAGGGTCTTTAAAATTTCATCATAATGAATAATAATCCTTCAGTTAAAAAATCCATTATAAGACCTTTTAGTAATCAATTTTAACTTTTAGCATGTCATCGCAAAAGCGACTTAAATACAATTTGTTACATTCATTATACAGGGCAATTTTATTGCTTATTGGGCAGAAAGAGAAAATAATGGATACATAATAGAAAAATAATAGAAAATAAAAGTAATACCGACCCTGCTGTCAGTCGCTTTGTAATGACAAAAATCGCTCTCACAGCAAGCAGAAATTGCTTTTTTTAAAGTAAACTAAAAAAACAACAACACGGAACTGTTCTCAAGTTAAATCTGATCATGTGTTATTTCTTTTTTGCATTCCGGTGAGAGATCAGCACCAGGGTTTGCTTCTTTTCCTCCAACAGCCGACTTCTCGCGGCTGTTTTGATTTTGTTCTGGAGGCTGAAGCCCTGCTCTGCTACACTAGATACTGGAATGACCAGCGCTACTTCAGCAAACGATTTAAAGTCTGGAAGCATTTCACCCCGTGAAGTAACGAGCAGTTAGCGCGACTTTTAGAAAGACTGGTTTCCCGATCCTACCAGAATCCACTTCACCGGGAGGAAATCCTGGAGTGTGCAGTCCCGAAGTACGAGAGAGGCGGCTTGAGTCCAGTGTGAGTCATAGCGGTGCCGATCGATGCCAACGTTTAAAGGAATAGGCAAGCCAGCATGTCAGAGAACGTCAGATCATAAACAGGACAACATAATACCTCATTAATTATGCACGCTCGCTGCTCGGGTTCCTAATCGGTTAAAATGACGAGCAGCCTGCAAATTTCTCTTTCATTGCTCAAAAATTTCAGTTAAAGACTGAGAACAACAGTTAACCCGACCTCTGGTCTATACTCACTTATTTTATTTTTTTAACCCTTTTTTGCCACGTTTGTTGAAAAGAGCAGTTTATCCATAAACTGTTTTGGTCGCCTCACGTTGATGACACAGAGTCAAGAAAATAACCAAGAGTCACAGGGAAAAGCCTGTTTTTTTTTTGAGAGAGAAAGAGAGATAAACAAATAAGACAGAAAATGTTTACAAATGAGCTAAAAAGGATTCTTGTAGGCGTATTAACAAAACTGCACTCCACAGCTGGAACTGATTAGAAGAAGTTCTTTCTTTGTGCTTCATATTTTCTCAAGAAAGCTAATTTTACAAAGATACACACGCAAGATGAGATGAAAAAATATCTGACAGGAAACTGTATGAAGGAAATTTAACATATTCAAACTGCCACACAATCACATTTTGCTCTTTCGTCCTTTACTACAGGCGTGTTACTGTAATGAAATGAAACATGGTTTCCATCTAAATGAGACGGTTAAAAATCATTTTTAATCATGTTAAAGTAAATCTTTGTCTGTGTTTAAGCTTCATATTTCAGCCTAATTAAAAACAGTGTTGTGGAGACGTGGAAGGATTTGTGATCAGTGACTTGGTATGCTCCTCATCACTTTGTGCATTTGAAGCCACTCCTCTCATTGTGAGACCGCTTTAAAAGGTTTTAGTTGCTCCTTCTGAGTGCAGAAACCGCAAAATAAGACTAAGACGTTTGGACTTCATTTAGTAAATTTGGATGATGTTACGCAGAAAAACTGTGAAGTGCAGTCGAGTCCTGTGAGCCAAGATTGCAGCCCGGCTTTCAGTAAAGTGGGAAATTGTTAAAGTGAAACTAAAACGACAAAATACCCAGAGAGAGAGAGACTGCTGGGGAACATCTCCGAGACAAGTGAGAGAGTTTAAAGCCAGGAGAAACCTCCCGGCTCACACTGCTGTCTTCTGTGGACTGTGTGCTCAGCTCCCACTGTGTGCATCACTCCACCACCTGGTGGCTGGCTGCTGTTAGTGCCTCTCGCTCAGGTTTCCACCCCAGACCTCCTCCTCAAACAACAGAAGTACACCACCATTATGGGCGGGGCCTCACGACTTTACGGCTCGTTCTGCCTTCAAACTTCTCAGAGGGAACTTCACAGTCTGTGGATTCAGCATGTTTGTGGCTGATTGTGTGATCTTGAGAATCCCATGGCTCTTCAGTGATGTTTGACAAAAGGAAAGTTGTCTAAAGCCGGATTCGTTGAGGGTTTTAAGTAGTTAAACAGAAGACTGAGAACTTGCTTTAAGAGGTGCTGACAGCCAGGTGTGGATAGAAATGATTACACTCAGTGTTTCCATCGATTTCTTTTTTCAAATAAAAATAATTTGTAAAGTCTCTAAATACAGCTGCTTTAAATGGTTAAACTCAGGGCTAATGCTGAGGCAGCAAACAGAAATCAGATGTGTCATCTTGAGCGTTTTTAAAACACTGAAAACAACCATTCGATGGACAAATAATAAAATCTGGAATCACTTGTTGCAGCACGCTTCAGTAATGTTTGATTTTGTGCTCTCTCTCCCCCTACAGCTGCCCTGGAAGTCCCTGACGAGTATTATTGAGTATTACTACATGTGGAAGACCACAGACAGATATGTACAGCAGGTGAGGACATAGATAATATCTCAGGGATCATTTATTTTTTTATGTGTATTGTTCATGGTTTTTACTTTCTTTTGCTTTTGGACCTTGATTTGAGATTTTGTTCAGCATACATCTCTGTGCTTTTAATTTGAAGGGTCGAAAAATAATCAAACGTTTTTTTTTTCCCCCTTTCACCCTCAGAAATATTCCCCAAACTCTTTCAATACTCTGTCACATCTTCCTGTAGATGTTTTTTTTTCCTCATGATTGGAGGTGTTTTAGCTAACTTCTCTAATCACACCCTTCTCCCTCTCTCTCTCCTCCGTCTCTGCTCCAGAAACGGTTAAAAGCAGCCGAGGCAGAAAGCAAGTTGAAGCAGGTCTACATCCCTAACTAGTGAGTACCTCTGAACCACTTTCTGTGGATTGAAGCGTATCCACCAGAGATCATTTCTACAACTCCCTTTCATCTGAATACTCTGTCATATCTCTGGGGCGTTAAACTTGTACATCTGCTGCTTTAATTAAAACACAAACCGCTCTTTCATTGTCGTGACAGCTCACAACTCACAGTACAGGATGTGTACGACTGCTGCTGACTCACGCCACACACTGATGAATGTCATCTTTTCTCTTAGGCCTGTATAATATGTGCTGTTCTAACAACCCCCTCCCCCCTCCTCTCTTTGTTTATCTGTTTGTGTGCCATCCACAGCAACAAGCCAAACCCCAACCAGCTGAGTAACAATGTCAAACCAGCTCTGGTGAATGGAGCAGCCGGTGCTGTGGTCCCAGGAGCTCCAGGCTCAGGGCAGACCCCTGGTCTGGGCAGGGCCTGTGAGAGCTGCTACAGTAAGTCTTTCTTAGGCCCCTTTTTGTCTTGTTGCGTTTCAGCCTCTCGTTTATACGGAAACGGCATTTTAGCTGACCTAAAATGCAACTTTTTTGAAACACCTTCCAGAGCCTCCGTAGTCTTTCATTGTGGGAACTTTTAATTGCTATGCCCGAAGTGGACAACAACAACAGCGGTTCAGTGGCGGACTTACCGTGTTGTGCTTGTGCTGCTGAATCTGCTGACTGCCTTTCAACAAAATGTGCATCTGTTGCTCCACTTCTGCACTCAGATAAGACACATTCAATATATACCACAGACGATCAGCCCGCCTCTTCTTTGGCGGCATACTACCGCAAGACTCAACAGTTATATCGCCACCTACAGACCTTGTGTGAATATGACAGGGTTTTCAGTCCCTCAGCAGAATCCTCCTCGGTAATCCTCGGCATTCAGCCGGATGAGGAAGTAGGTGATCATGATAAATAGGGTCGCTGCACTCTTACAGTCTGTGGCTCCAACACAACAAACACACACCATGGCACAAACATAAATAAAAACATGAAGAGCTACAGCTGTATCCATCTCAGCCATCGTCGTTAGAATGTTGTTTTTTCTTTTTTTTCTTCTGGTGAACCGAAACTAGTTTGATACACACGCAGCATGGCTCATCTGTGAAGGACACAGCACTGCCTATCAAAGCGGAGGGAGACGTTCTCAGCCAGAAGTCTGATTCTCTTTACTGCATGTATACACAAACAAGACAAGACCCCCGCTTTAAACTCGAGCTATGACCTCAGCCGGGCTGCTGACCTGACTCACTTTTTGTGTCTCGTGTGTTTGTGCAGCCAGCAGCTCCTACCAGTGGTACTCGTGGGGACCCCCCAACATGCAGTGTCGTCTGTGTGCTTCGTGCTGGACTTACTGGAAGAAATACGGTGGGCTGAAGATGCCAACGAGACTGGACGGAGAGAGGCCCGGACCCAACCGCAACAACATGGTACACACAAACGCACACGGCTCTCTTAATCTGCTATAAGTTATACTCTACCATAAAAGATACTTCATCCACTTGGGGGAAAACATTTCCTGTGGTCTGCATGCAACTCCAGCCTCTGTATTTAATTTCTTCAGGCATGATCTAGTTGTTTATGCTAACCGTGCACTGACACTCTTTCCATTCACAGAGCTCTTATCATTGCACACAACCACCCTCCAAACCTGAGCTCCATCCGCCTCCCTTTGGCTGCAGAGTCAGACATCCCGTTTAGCAGGAATAAAAAGAAAGAAACTTCTGGAGGAGTTTTGTGCCCTTAGCTAAAACTGCTTTAGCATGTTGCCTTTCCTGGGCACATTGTGTACGACTTAAAGTCGTAATATTTTTGTTTGTTTATACCTTATTTTGAAGATATTTTTGTGTGTGGACTGAAAATACGTATTTCCCCCTGCAGATTAAATCACAAAGTTTGTTTACAATTGCTTCCAGCTACAAAACCCTGCATCACATTCATGTTACTCATTTGAAAACAAACTGAAATAAAAAGATTTTTTTTTTTTGTTACCGAAAGTGTAAAGAAGGGCTTAAGGCCAGGGGTACTTTCTGTTAAAGGCTGGTGCTCGTGAGCTAACCTAAACATAAACAGAGACACCTTTGTTTGATAACCGGAGTCTGTGACTCCAACGTTTGTGTGGCATGTGGATGATTTTTGTTTAAACAAAGAAATGAGCAATTCAACATGCTACAAAGAACAAACAGCAGGAAATCAGATTGTTCAGACCGCCGTGTTTGACTACATGTTTTTAAACCGTTCAATTACGCTGAAAATGACAACAGAACAAATCCTCTTTGCAATTTTGTCGTCTTTGTGCCATTTGGCCACCCAAAAAAAAAGGATAACAAATAGAAAATCTGGCTCCAAAACATGATTAAACAAAGCCCAAATTCTTAACAAAGGCTGGACTAATCAAATGTTTTGGTTTTAGCTGTTAAATGTGAAAAGTTGACGTTAAAAACAAAACATCAAGAACCATATTACCACTTAATGCAGGAAAAATTCAAACAAATTTAGGTCAGTAGTTCTCTCTCTTATTTATACACATTGTTTAACTATTCATTGTGCCTTGCTAGCATGCATTAGCAGAGCTGGTTTTCACTTGATGCATTTAGGAAGCTTTTATGTCGGCTCCATTTCACTGACCGGAATCAATCGCTCACCAAGTCGTTTAATTCACTGCAGGAAAAAAAAAAAAAAAAACTTCCTCTTTTTCTTTTTTCTTTGCAAACATTCAGATGATAATTAAGTGAGAACAGTCACACCCACCCACACACACACACACACACAGATCTTAACTGTGAATTTGTTTGTCTGCCTAGAGCCCCCACGGCCTCCCCCTGCGGCACAGCGGCAGCCCCAAGTTTGCAGTAAAGACACGACAGGCTTTCTACCTGCAGACCACCGGCCTGACGCGAATGGCTCGCCGCATCTGTCAGGACATCATCAGACCGCGATACCTGGCCAGGCACCCCTACCTCCCTGTCAACACAGCAGCCATCAAAGCAGAATGTAAATAGCTGAAATGAAGACTTGAAGATGATTGTTTTATTCATTTTTTTTCTTTTCAGCCCTTGAAGGTTAATAGTTATTTTTTTATCCTTGATGAATTCCTGCAGGCGCCCTCCGATTGCCAGATGGGCCCAAAAAGCCACTGTCACTGAAACCTGTGGATCGTAAACCTCTGGAGTCAGTGGTTCGGTATTTAGGTAAGAAGAAGCCAGTCGTAAATCCCATCTCTGATGTTTAAACTCCCAATTCTCATCAGTTAGAAAGCCAATCGTTAGTAAATATGTCTCTGAAGATCAGGGTTTCCTTTTCATGGTCCTCTTTGGATAAACTGTAATAACTGTCAATCATGTGATTTTCCTTCTTTCAGCACATTGTGAGCAAAATTTACAGCATTAGAGTTTGATTAAAACATGATATGTTACACTAAATTCACAAACATTGGTTCCAGCAGCACTGTGCAGCTGAAGTGGAATATTTACAATCTGCTGGGAGCTGGTGGTAACCCGGCCATAAACACTGTTTATCCTCAGACTTTTCAGTGACAACAACACCACCTCTGGAGGACTTTTTAAATACAGCATCAGTGCATGAACTCTGATAATGTTACGATTGTTAGGGCTGCATGGTGGTGCACTGGTTAGTGCTGCTGCCTCCCAGCAAGGAGGTCACCAGTTTGAATCCTGGTTCACATGGTGGGCCTTTCTTTACAACACGATACAATCGGATATTGATTAAAAAGTGTCATGATACGATGTCAATTCGGTTCGGTTTAGAGGTCTGCGATCGATATCAGACGATAGATTTTGAGGCTTTTTTTGCTGAATGTTAAGGGCATTTATATATATATAAAAAAATGTGACCAAATGCTTGTGTTTCACTTTAAAATGCTGCAGTTTTCAGATTCAGATGCTCAGTATTTTTGTCAGCATTCATCATTAAGGGTTTCCGCTAACCTCTGAAGTACCGACATTACAAGGAACCTTTGTGTTGGATCCACATGGTTCTGCTTATGTGCTGTACTGTTTGCCTAACCCTGGAACAGAAACAGTTTGTTTGATGTAAACAGACACTCATTCGTCCTGTTTCTTTCATACTTTATCTCATCACAGCTTTGTTTACATATCGCATGTGCTCCGTCTTTTCTCTGGATTCTGAAATACTTCCATACCGCTGATTTATTCAAGAGAGGGGAGTGAATGTCTTTGTTATCTCTCTCTGCTAGCCATTATCTGCTATCTTTGCTAGCGGTGTTGTGACTCATGGCTGAGCAAAGGCGACTTTTAAAATAAAAGTTGAAAGTAAAAATGGGGATAGATATCGATGTTTATACTTTCAATCAATTTGACTGAATCACTGCTGAAACGATTGATATATCGATCCAGATCGATGCATTATTACACCCCTAGTGTGTGCATGAAAGATTGCCTCTGTCAACCCTGTGATTGACTGGCGACCAGTCTAGGGTGTACCTGTAGCGTTTCAATTAACCAAAACCGGAACAGGTCCCCAAATAACTGACTTGTACCGTCCCACTTTTTGGTACCCATCTGTTGGGGTGCCAGACGTACCGATCTGACCCCAGAAGGTGGAGCTAGAAATTGTCCGTTGTGTGACCACACTCTGTTGATCCCATGTCCAATAATCTTCAGTCCCAGAAAGAAAAAAAAACAAGAGTAATCCAACAATTCTCTTTTCGACTGATTGAACAAAAAATTAGCCGTCCAGAAAACTACACAGTTAAAGGTCTCATATGAGTTACATCCCCAAACACAAAAATCCAGCTTTCTTTTAACTCTCCATTCCCCTCCATCTCATCCCCACAGAAGCACATCCCCGTCCAGCCAAACCAGACCCTCCAATTCGTGGAGCGTCCATCTCCACAGGCAGCCTGACGCCCATTAAAGCCTCCCCCATCCTCAACAACGGCTCTCCCACCATCCTGGGCAAACGCACCTACGAACAGCACAACGGGCTGGACGGTGAGTGAGAGGCGAGAGTGGTTTTGATTTCAGAGCGTTTCGCTCTATCTGAGCTCCACTCACTGAATCATCATGGCTTTTTTGGCTCATGTTCATTGTGCCTTTCACACTTTAATTTTAGTTTCAGCGGTTGTTTGTTGCAGAGTATTTGCACATTTGTTTAAAGTCCTTACTGCAGTTGCAAACAATAATAATATAAAGTGGAAAAAAAATACATTTTAGATTACTTTTTTTCTAAGGTAGTTTTTTATTTTTGTGGACTAACTGGAGTAGAATAATTATTTTTCATGAGATTTTGAAGAATCTGATGGAGAAATAAAACTTTGTTTAATCATAACATAAACTTAAATACACCACAGTACATTTTTAATATTACTGCAGTGACATCTCTAAAAGCCAAGCATTGATTATGTTAATATGAAAGGCTGATGTATCGAGCTCCCCTGCTCACTCCATGGCTCCACAACCCAGTTAAGATCCACTGCTGTTGGGTTAAGAGTTCGTATGGGGCTCTTATTTTTTTGGGTTACGTCCCATTTTCCCCGCTCTCCTGTGTAACGAGAGAGAGGGGAAGAGACAGACTGAGAGATCAAGAAGAGTGCGAGTACACCAGAAAAGACTCAGAGGAAGAGAGAGAGACTGCAGGAGGATTCGGATCAGGCTCGGCTGCTTTAGCTGGAGGCTACAGTCTATGTTGTCATGGTAACAGCAGAGAGGAAGAGGAGGAGGAGGAGGAGGGCTTGGTAAGTGTATCCTGAGGGAGAGCATCTTGTGAGCCCACCGCAGGCCCAGGCTGGGATAACACACAGAGAGGAAAGAGGGGCAGGAGAACAAACAGGATCAAGAATTTAGGATTAGATGAGTTTCCACCAAATTTCCCACCTGAACAGTGATGGAAAAAACTATATCTGAGAGGTCAAAGGTCAACTATGCTGTCACAAAATCATCCTTTCCAGAAAGATTTCTGGTTGGTTTTTTTTCCAACTACTATTTACTTTCACATTTGGTGTGAGAGTGAAATGTTGTTTGATAAGATCATCTTTGCTGCCAGGTTGAAGGATTTGTAGCTTGTCTAGATTTTAGAAATTGAAGTTTAATTTCCACAAAAGTATAAAGCATCATCCACCATGCTAATGACATTACAGACTTCTGCTGTGAAGGAGTAGATCCTCACTATCGGGGCGTTTTATGAAGCTTTGTTTTTTTCAGGACTTAGGTTTTTTCATGTCCTGATTGGACTGAATTCATAAAGAAATAATGACAAATCATTCTGGTGTTAGACAATTAGTAAAATATTTACCTTTGTTAGAATTTGACAACAGTGTAATGATGAGTATTAATACTTTAAAAGCTAATTAGCCCTTGTTCGATCATTATTGCTGTTGCTTTCTGTGCAAAGCAAGGTTAAGAATAAGTATTTATTATTGATGAAGAGGCCAAAACCCAATTCATACAGAGAGCGCCACACTGTGGAACATCAGCACTGTGCTGCCAGTCTGTTCCCATTCAGGCCAGGTAGTGCCGGGATTGACTATGTTTTTACGTGCTTTCATAATTCGACAGTCGGAACGAAGATCAACCTGGACAGAGAATCAGGCTCTCAAACAGTAACAGATCATCCAGTTGTTTAAAAAAAATACACAGTACACCATGACAGGCAGGGGGCTTCATTTATGAGAAAACAAGTTTGGACAATTCTAAGTCCCCCTGAAAAACAGGGGCCCTAAAAAACTATCAGAACAACAACAACTTAAAACCAAGGGGGTTTACTTTGTGCACCTGGTGTGATGTCAGCATAAAAAGAAAGAGAAGTGAAATATGGAAACCTGTCATCAGTTCTGCTGAGGTTAAATGTTTGGATATTTTATGGATGCATTTTTCTGAACATGATAATAAGAACAAGTAGGAAAAGAGTAAATAAAAATTCATTCATGCTTTTGTGTAGCATAGGATTTAGTGCCTCACAGAGCCACCAGGGGGCAGAAGACATTCTCCCTCACTGTGTCCAGCAGCAGCACTAAACTGATGAGTGTGTAAGCAGCATCATTTCTTCTCTCTCTGCAGGCTCAAAATCCAAAGGACTGACTCCACAGTGGGACATCATGGCCAAACGGGTGAGCGAGGCGGGGCGGCCTTCAGTCTCTCTGCAGGACGAGGTACATGAACTGGACTGAACGCTCTGTGGGGATGACCTCTAATACAAACTCCAGTGAGGTAAGGCACACTGCTGCGAGGGTGACCTTTGTTGAGTTGCTCTTTCACACAGACTGTGACTTATTGGGCACCAAGTTTTCCTAAATATTGGGTTTAATCGTCAATCAGGCATTAATTACCACATTTATTATAGTTGGCATAATTCCAGGCATGTGAATTCTGTTCAGTACTTACTTTTACAAACAGACCAAGAGCTGTAAGATTTAAGTCTGACTGTCTGATCACCTTTTATTTTTCAAGATCAAAATAGATATCTTCTGCAAATTATTTATGGATTCATGATAAGCTGTAGATCAAGCTAAACAGAAGGAGTTGTTTTAACTGCAAGGTGAGCAGGGACCTGTGATAAGAAGCAGGTCAGCAAGGTAGCTTCATGTCTATTTAAAATTTAATCAGTTTGTGGAAAAAATCAAAACCAGGGACCCCCCTGCAACAGGAATTCATTAATAGGCAAATCCAAAAACAAAATGAACAAAACTCAAAAGAGCAGATTAGTAGAAATTTTAGCCTCCCTATGTGCACATATTGCTGTTTCTTAAATCAGTGATTCTCAAATGGGGTTACATGAACCCCTAGGGGTATGTGGAAGAACTACAAGGGGTACTTGACTAATGTTAAAAAAAAAGTTGCATCACAACAAAACTTTGCAACATCAAATAGGGAGCTATTTCCGAACTGAACATATTCATTCATAAAATATATTATTTGCAAAACAGATGGTACCAGACGGCCACTGTCTGTTGACGTCAATTGTACAGCAAGAAAACACGCAAATTTGTATGCTAACAACAGTGTAACCAGGAGGATAATAATGGAAAGGTGGATGGCTCATTTGGCCATCTGCCTTGATCTTTAACTATTTCTGAAAAATATTGCACAACAAAAATGTTATGAAGTCACTGCAAAACCACACACATACATTTATCCATGTTACTGTCCCATATTATTTCCTGAAAATTCTTCTCGGCTGCACAAGGGGGTAATTGGCTGAAATTGCTTATGAAAGGGGGTGCATGGGCCAAAAATGTTTGAGAACCCCTCTCCTAAATGAATCTCCCATGCTGATACTGTCGCTATCTTGGCTTGGTCACCTCAGGGGTCATTTGGCAACAAAGAAAAATGGAAAACTGATCAAACATTTTTTGTTTACATGGTTTATATCAAATGCAATACCCATTTTTTAGATTGTTACAATAATGGAGGAAATATGCAATTGTAAATAGTTTTTGATTTTGTAAGGCATTCAAGACCCCAGATTCAGGAACCAGTGAACTACAGCAGCAAACATGCCTCAACAATATATTAGTGCAGTAGATTACATAAAGAAACTAAAAGTTTTCTTTAAACATCTCCACTTGCCCCCCCCCCCCCCCTTTTGAGCCACTTTTTTGTGGTTTCCTCTTTTTTTCCCCAAAATCATAGTTTGCTTCTAGTCTTTTTTGTATAATGGCCCAATGATAACTACCCTGGCATCACCAGCCAGCTCACATACATTCCACTTGAAGATCTCAGATCTACCTGACCAATTAGAGTGCTTTGTTTAGAAATGGGGCAGGTTCTATGAGATGACACCCCAGGAAAGTTACCAGAGCATCTTTGTAAACAACCAGTATGGCAGGGGGGTTTGATTCAGACAAAGTGAATGATTTGTTTTCAACCAACAAGAACAAACAAACTACTGTACTCAGTCAGTTAGTAAGAAAGATACGTTTGCTGTAATACCAACGGGATTTGGTTAAGACTTCTAATTTACGAGCTAGCGTTGCTGGTCATGCCCTGGTCCTCATTGGTCGTAGATTTATCTAGTCTCTCCTATTTCTGTTTCTCATGTGGACACACGTAAAAATATTTGCACCATTTATAGGGTTGGTAATCAGTATCGTGTCAGGGTTAAATGTAATCGGTTCCATGTCAGGGTAAGTTAAGCCAGGTAACTAAACATACCCAGGTTTAATCTTGTACTCTAGTTCATCCCTCAGTTGAGTGTGACCGCTCTGTTCATCTGCTCTGTTCTTTGTGTGCTTGTCCGCAGCACTGGGGGACATTTAATGGAAAGGGCGTTTTCCAATGAACCAATGCCAAGGGCAGCTGACGGGAGTTGTATCTGAACGGGGACGACAGCATGGCCACCTTTCTTCAGTCAGTCTGGGTCTGTCACTCTGCTGAAGACCAATTGATAATCGATCAGTTTGGCTGCGGTCAATCAGAAGATGAGCCTGACTGTACAGGACTGTGTTTATTACTTACATTTCTCGTTATAACTGTCATTGTAATTATTGTTATTGTTATTATAATTTTTTTACCAACTATAACTCAGCTTATTGTTTGTCAATCAAACGATGGAACTTGTGAAGTTTCATGAAAAATGCTTGCAGAGCCCTGTGGAGAAGGGTGGAAGGACTGTAAAATAAGCCACTTGCATCTTCTATGTTCTTTTTTTTGTTTTTTTTGTTTTTTTTTTAACAAGTTAAATTCAACAAGGAGACGCACTTTGATTTCAGCTTCATGAGTTAATTCCTTGTCTTTTGTTTCTCAGAATTTGAATGCTTCATGGGGAATCTTCTGTTTTGTGCGGAGGCCTTCTCTTGGCCCAGAGAGGTTTAACTTATTGAGAAAGACTTGCTGTTTTTTCTACCTTTTTCACAAGCAGTGCATCTATGCTTAGATGATGTAATTAAAAAAAGAAGAAGAATTGATTTTCCCCTCTTCTTTTGGTGTTTGTGCACTGAGGTGTCAAATCTCACACAGGTATGCAATCAGAGTATATGCAAAAATAACTGTTGCTTTTCATTCCAAATTTGCCCCGCAATGTTTTGTTCCATAAAATGATCGATTTGAATTTTAAGTGCACAAAAATATTCATGTTTTGTAAGCAAAGGTTAAAAAAAACGACTTAAAGCAGGAACATGTTCCGCTTTCAGAACCACTTTGTCAATGTGTTTTCTTTTTTACATTATGTTCATTGGTGCGTACAACACCTCAGGTGTGTCACTGAAAAAAAAACATCCTTCTTGACTTGAATAAGACAATGTTACAACTTTTAACATCTGCTGACACTTCTGTATCTCCATCTGTTCTAATCATAGCATCACCAACATTTAATCTTGACCTTGTTTACAGTTCTAACAGTGACAGAAATCTCAATATACACTTTTATAAAACAGATCTTTTTATGAGGGCTGACTGATAAGTTGTGAGCCTTGTATTGAAGAAGTTAAGCAGGGATGACCTTTTTCAGCTCTACTATTCCCTGACTATTTAAGACTGTGTACCTACAGAGAGGTGTCATTTGGTCAGTTTATATCGAAGAGGTAGCTCTCTAAAGTAAACAAGGCAAGTGACTTTTGCAAAATGGACAAAATCACTGAAAGAACAGTGATTCAATATTTGCATAAAGGTCTAGCACCTAAGGATATCCATACTGATATGGTAGCGACACTAGGGAATGATGCCCCTTCATATGCTACAGTGAAAAGGTGGGTGGTGGAATTTAAGCGTGGCAGGCAGAGCCTTTGGGATGACGCCCGTCCTGGAAGGCCTGTCACTGTTACGACCCCAGAAATAGTCTATAAAGTCCATGATATTGTTCTGGCTGAAGTGACAAACAATCAATGGCACATATTATGCATCACTTCTTAGGCAGTTAAGAGAAAATATTAAACTCAAGTGCCGTGGAAAACTCAGTAAAGGTGTGTTGTTCCACCAGGACAACGCCCCTGTTCACAAGTCTGTCATTGCCATGGCTGCCATCAATGGCTTTGAATTGATTGAGCATCCACCTTATTTGCCTGATCTTGCTCCATCAGACTTTCATCTATTTCCAAAACTGAAAAAGGACTGAAAAAACTAATGCAACATGTCCGCCAAAAGTCAAACCCTTAAATGTGAGGCTCACAACTTTTCAATCAGCCCTCGTATGTCTTTTCTAAGTTAGAACACTCTTGTTTGGTATCTTGTTAATTCTCGTCAATCTAGACGACTTTGTCTAATTCCCATTTCTGATTCCAATGTATCATTCTACCACATCCACAGCCAGATCAAGAGCCCTCCCAATGATGCAGATCCACTTGGATGCCCTTCCATTGGAGGGAGGTGCTCTTTCTGTGGATGTATTGTCCACTCAGATGCCATACCTGTAAAAAATGTGCCCCCTCTGGTTCCCTTTCAGTAAGAAAATGGATTGCATGAAGCCTCTAGTGGGCTGTACACGAGACAGTTCTTGAAGAGTGTCCTTGCAGTGGATAAACGTAATGCAGTGCCAACTTGGATGCAGCGAGAGGATAAAACTTGATGCAGGATCCTCATGGGAGGCCTCACGACAGGGAAAATAAACTGGAAGTGCCCACTTGGGTGCTTTTAACAGACAAGAAAATTATCCGAGAACTCATCAATAGGACAAAACCCAACTGAGAGCCATCACAAAAGGCCCTCCCAGTAAAACAATGCAGTGCCGACCTGGATGCAATTCCAGGGGAAAGAACGCGTCATGGGTTCCCCCTTTGGTTTTCTTTGAGTGAAAAAAAGTGTGATGCAGTGCCCTCAAGGAGGACAGTTTGGTATGCAGTCTTGACAAGAGTTCCTATCTATTGTTGTCACATCGTTAACTAAGATGCACTTCAGGCAGACATAAAGGATGGGGTGCCCCCTAGGAAGCCCTGAGGCAAAAGAAAATGTGATGCAAAGAGGAGTGTGAGGCTGTACACTTTCAGTGATGCAGTGCCCACTCTGGTCCGGTTACAGTTGAGAAACCGGGTTTGGGTCACCCCTTAGGATGCTCTACCAGTAAAAAAAAATAAAATTACATGTTGAGGATGACATGGTGCAGAGCCCTCTAGGATGCCCTTCCAGTGGTAAGAAAAAAATAAAAATACGCAGTGGGGATGACATGGTGCAGTGCCCTCTAGGATGCCCTTACAGTGGGGGAAAAAATTCCATAGTAGGGGTGACATAGTGTATTTGCCCCTAGGATGCCCTTCCAGTTATTAAAAAAAAGTGACGTTGGGGTGACGTGGTGCAGTGCCCTCTAGGTTGCCCTTCGTATGAGGAAATATGATGCAGTGCTCTTCACAGTGCTGAGACAGGTAAAAAAAAAATATCAAGCAGTGATTTTAGTTCTTTTCTTTTGGGAAGAAACACTGATTTTAATCTCAGTCAGGGTTTTCTGTTATGCATTAATTCTAAACCCTAAACTCTACTTCACTGTATGCAAGGAATCTATGAAGCACAATCAGAATAGTGTTAATGTTTTCAAGATTACAGCCAAGGCTTCATCTACAACTTGACTAGTACTCTCAGGGTCTCAGGGGTCATTGTGTTTACCCTCCTCTCTCCCTGAGATTGTTTGTGCTCTGGAGAAACTAAATATTTATAGTACCTGCTTGTACGACTCCTACTTATCATAGATTGATGACCTAGGCTGTTATTTTCTGCTTCGGTCCACTCATCTGCAGGACGAGGTCGATGCTGATTGTTGGTGTAATGGTTCTGAGCGAACATCCCTCCAACCTTTGCAAATGCTCTATAGAAAATGGCATCTGTACGGTATTTTTGTATCTGCCATTAATGTCTGATTAGGCCGAACTCTGCTTGGAAGGTGCTCAGATTACGTTATTACTGTGCTCTTTAAATCACAGAGCCACCGTCATGTCTTTTTGATCAGAGCATTTTTCCTTCACGGACCACTTAAGGGAGCGGACGCTGTATACACAGTCGATACTACAGATCGGTTTCAGTTTTCAGCATCCTGTATTACTCGATCATAACCTGAATCATTTTACCCAGCGTGTTGTGTTCCAGTAGAAGTGGAATTTAGAGGGTTCATAGCACATATAACTGTATTATTACAGGGAGAGCATGAGCAGAGTTTGGAAAAGGTGAAAGAGATGTCAGAGAAAGCAATTAAAAAAAGGCAGTGGATTCGAATGAGGAGGATTAATCCCAGTAGGAGGCCTAGACAAATGTGAATGAGAAACTGTTCCTCTTTTTTATCATCTTTTCTCTTATTAGAACAGAAGAGAGCAGAAGTAGCCTTACTCATTGAGAGTGAGAGCTAGTCCAAACAGTTTCTTTCCAATTAAGCATTGGTAGAATGAATTTCAAAATTGCTCACCATAAATCCTAAAACTGCCCACTTACTGAAAATGTTATTGGTATAAGCTAAAGTACAGCAGTATTGGTGCAATAACTGGTAGCTTATCCTCAACTTATCACCTGCTTATACATGAATATAGCAGCCACAGTTCAAAGCACATGACCTTAACTGCCCTCAGTCTTTTTAGAGTACACAACAGTGATGTCGTTATTTATGTAACTCCTTATAATATTTGGCATCAAAGGCTCAGACACACCTACTAACCCTTGACTCTTCCAAAGCAAACATGCCTATAGAGCTAGTTTATTAGTGCAAGTGTCTCTCCCCCTTTTGTCACTGGATATATGTTAAGGTGCACACCTATTCATATCCTTTCAATTGTTTGTTTTTGTGGAAGCTCTGTATTTAAAAAAAAAAAAAAGAAGAGAAAAGGGATCACTGGTAATGTTTGAAAGTGTGGAAAACCAAAAGGGAAACCCTTAAAAGAAAGAAACTATATTTAGTGAAACAAAACTTAAAAGTCCTCACTTGAAATGATGTCTGTGCAATGTAAGGCTCTTTAAAAGTTCTACAAAGCACCATGAAACCAACAATGTGCAATATTCATATTTTTTTCCCAAATAGGCTATTTATTTTTATCACAAAATTGTGCTGACATACAAAATAAGCCTTAAAATACACCATTAGCATAGCTACTAGTCTGCAAGGACTAGCTAGCAGCAGTTAAAATCTGGTAATCTTAATTTATTTACACTATTTTAGCTATAATGTATTCATCTCTGAAATACTGAGATGTACATGCTGTAGATATCTTGATTATAAATTCTTAGTGGTAGAATAAGTAATAATGATAGTAATGGGCAAAAATTAAAAAACTTAGTAGAATCTCAGTGTCATAGTAAGATAACTTGATTAAGATAATTCGCCAAGTTTATCCAAGTGGTCATCCATATGTAAGAGATTGGGGCCACTGAAAATTGTGCTGACTTGAGGTAGCGGTTTCTTACCCGAGTCTCAGATGTCTTACCTTTTCTCAGAATTCTGGAATTTGTAAATTTAGATTTTACTTCTCATAATTCTGACTTTGTTATCATATATCTGACTTTACAGTAAGAAATTAAAAAAAGAAAAAAATGTTGGCCCAACCTCCAAAAGTTGTAGCATGTTAGCTCAAGTTAGCATAGCTTGGCCGGAATTAGGGAAATCTTACAGCCAAGTCCTTAAATAACTATGTTACAAGGCCTTTATGAACCAATATATCTTATTAACTCCTGAAAAAGATGAAAATAATTATAATTTGCGGGAAAGATATGAAGTTTAAAGAAGTGAGATTTATTGTGAAACTAAAATATTTCTTCAGTGAGTTTAGTTAGGAACTTTAAGAGCCGTTTTCTGGTCATCATTTTAGCTAGGCTCCATCTTCAAGCGAACGAGCGCGTGCAAGCTAATGTTGAAAACCGTTAGACCGCACTGTCACATGCAATGAGTCAGTTCTCCACTGCTTTTATGTAGTTAAACCTGTTAACCCATCCAATGGATTCACAATAACTGACTCGAGGACTTCAGTGAACAAAGGGTTAACCAAAGATGCAAGAGGTGCGTGAGCCTGACTGAGCATGTGCTGCTGCCGCTGCTGCAGTGAAGTAAAATGTGTCAATTTCCACTCGGACAGCAGAGACACCGTGGAGGGAAAGCCGGGGACAGCAGACGAGCCGCAGACGGACAACGCGACATCCAGGACATCCTGACCGGGTGATGTGCCTGATACGCCGGCGTGTGTGCTGAGGGAGACACCGCAGAGCTCAATCTGGAGGTAAATTGAAAAGCTGCACTGAAGGATGATTCATGTCAGTCTGCTCAGCGACATGTAGCCAACACGTTGGGCTGTAGGAAACATGTCTGTTGAAAATAACAAAATATTTGTTTATGTCGATTCGCAACCTTCTGTATTTCGCTATCTATTTGTGTTAAATTGCGTTCGGTTATTTTTAATGAGGGTTTTGCCTCTAAGTTGTTGGCTCTGCAAGTGTTTTTTTTCTTTAATGTGTCCCAATTTGGACGCACTACATATGAACTTAAAAGCTGTACACTTCCTTCAAACATACAATGCATTCCTCTTTATTCTACATGTGTTGTCTGTTTAAGTTGGGCTCCTGTACACCTGTTCAAATAAAGACAGGACATGCAGTGACAGCTCAGCAGGAAGACCGTCGCAGTGAGTGTATGCATCGTATTATCTCATGTGGATTTCAGCAAGTGGTTTAAGAATGAAAGTGTTATCAAAATATTCATCTTGTGCAATTTTAAGGAGCTCTTTTCGTTATTTTTGAGGATAACTGCATCGCGCTGCTCATTAGGAAGGAGGACTGCGGTCAAACCAGCAGTCTCTACCGTTTTCTTGGTCAAGCCAGCCCCCCAAATTTGACGGGTGCGCAATTGAGCTGTTCTTTACGGTACTCACGATGAAACTGCTCCGAGGAGCACTTGCAGATGGCCGAGGTGATTTTCACTTATGCTCCGAAGTAATAATGTTTCACAAATTCAATGAAACCGTTAATAAAAAACATCGGATGTATGGGAAGTTCCCTAGACACAGTAAAATATATTCACCGATAGTAAGTCCCTCTTACTTCCGGTACAGATTTCAAAATAAAGGATCGCGTTTGATTTGATTTCCAGTTTACAAAAAATAAGCATTTTCTGCTCTTTGACGTGTTATAAAACGGGTTTTCTCAATCATTCGTTTATGAATCTGATATTATTAGTTGAGTATTACTTTGACTAATATCTATTACAATTATGAAGTACTTTTTTTGTGACCTTTAAAAAAAAAAAATCCATAATGAAAGTACCTTTCAAGATGCAAAAGAAAGCATTTTCTGCTGTTTTTGATGTGGAATAAAATTCTGTTTTTCAATAAGTAGGTTATGAAGTACTTTAACAGTGTGGTTTTAAGGAACTTCTTAGTCAAAGTACCTCCTAGAGCACAAAAGTAAGCCAATTTCGCTGACTTTGATATAAAATGAAAAGCTAGTATTACAAAAAAAAAAAAGTTCATGAATTTTGTCTGACTTTGATATGGAATTAGAAGCTAGTATTTCTCAAAAAGTAGTTTATGAATTAGGTATTATTTGAGTAGCTCTTGGGCTATATCCACAATAGTTTTGAAAAACTTTTTACTGTGTACTTTTTGAGAAATCCTAAATTAGCTCAAGTAAGTAATTTTGGCTGACTTCATATGGAATGGTTTTGCATAAAGACAGCTCACTTGACTGCAGTGAAGGAGGTGTAATGCTGCAGCGAAGTCCCAGCAGCCGGGCCTGCGCACTGGCCCATAGTTTTCAGGGACAAAATAAGATGACTTTGGCCGTGAAGCGTAATTACAACCCGTGGAGTTTATCTGCACAGCCGATTGACTTCTGCCATGATTAAACGTTGTCCTTATGGTCACATTAATGAATGCTTTTGTTGCACAGTAGTACTTTTAAATGACTATGGGTTGGATTTTGATAATCCTTCATTGATTTCTTCCATATAAGGCCTGCAGCTCACTATTATTTGGGGTGAGATAATCCCTGTTGCTGCCTGGGTAGCCTATATTCTCCTGCAGCTTTACAGTGCTAGTATTGACATTTTGGACCTATTTATAACTCACACACAATCCTTTACAGTGAGGAATCCCCATGACAGGAAAAACACTGGTTAGTAAAAAGCCACATCAGCTGTGAGGACATAAGCTCTATGTTTCTGCTGTATTAAGCACCAGCCTTTAATATGCTGTTATTAACAGATTCCTGTTATTACAGACCGTATATGGTCCGTTTGAGACTAGTTGGTTGAAAGCATATTAATGGTCATCTTTGAGGAAGATGAGTTTGTTCAAGCCAAAATGTTCCACGTGCATTCAGGAGAAAAAAAGTGAGAGTCAAAAATCATCCTCCAAAATTGGATGTAGCTCTGTTTTTGTGTAAAGAATTCGGTTAATGACTAAGTAAAGGCTTTGATTACTGTTTGAGTGTCTCTAAACTTTTGGCCTTTGGAGGGGTATCTCTCTTCTAAAAACGTCTTATTCTTTCATCTTAAGATGGGAAATCTTTTTTTAAAGGTTTGCTTGTTTTTACATGACAGTATGCTGACGCTACAATGGCGTTGTCCCTCAAGGCAAGGCAGTAGTGACAGCTGCAACCAACATTAACATTGGAGGCAGCTTTGGTCTAACATCCGCCATGCCTGAGTTCAGTTAAAGATAAAATATGTGACTTATTGCTTGGCTTGATATAATTCTGTGTTCACTGATTGGCTCCTTCCATTAAGTCAAAACATAGCGTCAATGAGCGCTGACATGTTGAGCTGATGGAACCAAAACACACATTACAACACGTCAACAGTCCCTCAGGTGGGCAGAGTCCACAGATACTTGTGTTGATACAAAGTTGATGATGATGTGTTAGTGTTCACTGTGTTTTTGCAACTCTACATTTGTCCACAGAGCTGTCAATCAATCATTCTTGTAGAATCAAATAACTAATCTCAATTTATTGTTTGGGTGAACTCAGATTGCTTGATTATACTGATGGATTATCAATCAGCAACATTTGAGCTCATTGATCGCTAACATAAATGATCGGATGAGTTGATCGGCGAAAATGCCGATCATTTAAGAAATACCCAGATTGGAGCGCAGATGGCCTAGTGGTTAAGGTCGCTCTCCATATGGGCAAAAAGCACTTTAGTGGGCAGCCCAGGTTCAAGTCCAACCTGTGGCGACCTTTACGCATGTCACTCCCCAGTCTCTCACCCTGTTTCCTATGCTATGCACTGTCCTGTCCTCTCAAAGTACAGGCATAAAAGCCCCCAAAAAGTACAAAAAAAACCCCACCAAGATTGGCTCTGATACAATACTTGGAATTGAGATTGGGGCATCCCAAATTTTAACTACCTAACCCATAGTTCATAGTGGTTGTCAGTTTTGCTCTTCCGGTTGAACATTCTGTTTACGTTGCCATGGAGACCACAAAGCTGACGATGTTAGCCTAGCTGGCATACTGGCTAGTGTCAACCAACAACCACACATGTTGTACCTGAACTAATTTTATCCATCATTTATGATTTCACGCTGTTTTGAGCTAGCTTGCTGGCGGCAGTCAGCTATATTGTTGCAAGGCAACGAACCAACAGGAAGTCGATAACCGCCAGCGGAAGTTAATAACCATAGGCTTTTGGAGAAACAGGTGGATAGGTTGTGTCAATGAAAAACGTAAAGGATCTTCAGTAGTGAAATCATAATAAGATGTTTGGCACTGGCAGAGAGGATTTGGCAAATTTACACAAATTGCATCACTTGTTGTGCAAAGTTTATTTCCCCCATGTTCTGGTTTTGGTCAATGGTCCTATCCAACAAAAAAAGGCAAAAATCTTTCCCTCCAATCTCATAAAATCTACTTAAACAATGTACCTACAATATGTAATTGCACATTTTATGTAATTCAAAACATGCAATTTGGCATGCAGCCATATTTGTAGTTCACAGAGCATTTCTTAATCCAAAACTGAGACATTAATCCAGATTGTAGTTGGCAGACTTGACATCTGTTTCGATGAAATGTGACCTGATAATGAGATAAACTGACTGAAAACAAGTTAATTTAAATGCGCACTCATAGTCACGTGAGTGATATATTCATATGTTTTAACTCTGAAAATTCTGAGTCAGTATTTTTCCTCAAGAGTGAAGCATCAGCCAGGCTTCACTTTTAGAATAATGTCCAAAAAAATTTAATTTTCTTCATCTGTGGCCCTAAAGATACACCCCCATCTGCTTGTTTTTTTTTAAGCTAACTGGAAAAGTCGCTGTTTTTAGATGTTAAATATTTAGCTCAGCTAACAGCAGGTGACTGTTCAGCTCAAACCGTCCTTTGTTTGTCAAAGATCTCTGTACCCAAAACCTTTGCAGAGCAGCCAGCATCAATTATGCATCGTCAACGATTGATTATAAAGCTTCTTTGTCTGATAACAGATTAACATGCGCATGCATCCCTCCATTAGAGGCATTACTCTCCTCTGCACCATGATGACCATGTCAGTAAATCTCCCGCTTTCTCTGTAGCTGCTCCAAGATTTCTAATCTACGGGGCATGACCCACATGCTATTGAGGACAGGGGGCTTAGCTCCCATGTCTTAGGGTCTTTCATTAAACTGCAAAGAGCTGTGATGAGTGTGTAAGGGGGGGCTGAGAAAGGAGATGCTAGAGTGTAAAAGGAGATGCTCTCAGAAAGGGTTTGGGCTGTAAGAGTCGTTTTTAAAGGTGATTTTGTGGATTTCTGTTGATTTACAAAGTGACAGGAAGCTACACAGAAGAGCAGGTAGCAGGAAACCCCCCTCAAACCCAGCTCAGCAGTTCATACATGTATTATTCAACAGATTAGATAAAGGTCAGAATAGATGGCAGCACAGAGCCAATGTCCATGCACCATTAGGAACATGATAATCTGACCTCTCTAGGATCAATCTCATACTACTGTTTAATACTTGAGATGTTTATTTAGTTTATCTAATGGTTTTTAAACGGTAGCAGTCCTTTGTTTTCTTCTTTTTGCGGATTGCCGTTGTTTTCAGCATGACAAGGATATATTATGCACAAACAGCTGACACGTTAGCTTCTTTTGTATGTTTAATTAAAATAGCCACCCTTAGGATCTCTGCTGGCTCAAGACACACTGCAAGCACACAAGCAAGCTGTCATTTTTTCACCGATGCTTTGTCCTTCTGTTTGAGTTCATATAAGACTTTAATCAGTGTTGGATGGGTGCTTCTCTTGGCACTATACAGAAGAGTGAACAGACACCACGATGTACCACGAGCCTGCGATACGTCAAGGTGAAAATGACAAAGGTTTTGTTCTGCATGTGATACCCAACATCAGCAGAAAAGGGACACTTTAAGTGAGCATGTCTCATCAGTTTTGAGCAATAAATGGAGGAACAGTTCTAGAAACGGCCTCCAACATCCGACTCCTTGTGCCAGTTTTAGAGCGCCGTTTCCGACACTGTTTCCGACTCGTGAACTTTCCAGTCCTGATGATCAGACAGTCACTCCGCATGCTTTGATCAGTGAGCTGTGTGGAGGCAAAATAAGTGACATGGTTTCAACTTCACCCTCTAGCCTTGTTTTTTTTTCTGATTCTTCGCTTTGACTATTTCTGTCGCTTCTCATGCCAACAAACGAGTGCAACACTGAAAGCGACTTCAAGAGAGGTTTTTTTGAAAGAGAGCCCCCCTCCCATCTCTAATGTCCTCATGCTTTTTTCCCCTCTGCCTCCCAGAGCGACCATCTGAACAACCTTAAACACTTCTGACCCACTTCTCATCTAGTCTAGTTTCCTAGTTGTTCTCGAACTTTCCCCTCCATCTGAACAACTTAGGCTCGGTCCCTGTTTTCTCTTGATGTCTCACTGTTGCTTCTTTTGTATCATTACTGTTAAAGTAAAAATGTTTTAAGAAAAAAGTCTTAATGTTACAAAAATAAAGTCAAAATGTAATAAAATAAAGGGGTAATGTTGTCATGTTGAGTTGTTGAGTTGTTACAGTTCAATTTAATTTTGATCAGCTTCCTCCTTATGTTTGAATATGTTAAGGAGTTTTTGATTGATAGGTAGTTTTGACCTGTAGCATTAAGTTACTGTCTAATAAGGTTAAACAAATCTTATTATGTAGTATAGAAACATTTGCCTCTTCTGTAAAATGTCAGGGACAAAACGTGTTGGAAAAGTCAGGTTCTATTTCTTCCACATCAAGCAGTCTTTTGTAAATGAAGCCTTCGGAGTGCAGCTCGTAGCCCTCCCCTCTCCACCCTGCTGCTGTTGTTCAGACGTTCACCTTGCGGATATTGAGAGGATGCCTACTGTAAAGTTATACGAGCCTCTGTTGGCTGAGCAGCGTCCAGGCTTTTAGTGTGAGCCCTCACGGCGTCTTTTCAGCTCTATCAAAAGACTTATTGTTTGTTATTCTCAGATACTTCATGTTTCCTGAGGGAAGCTGTGGCTGAGAGTCCTTGTCGGATGCTACAACGCTACTGTGTGAAATAAGTCAAATGTGTGAGTGATTCTTTTCTAGGACGGGAAGAACTCTGGCTGTGGTGGCAAAGGTGGATGGCACCTGACGCAGTTAAGAGCTTAGTAAAAAGGTTATAGAATTAAACAGAATTTGTCTAAATATGTACAGAATACAGAGCTAAATAGGAGATGCTGACAGCTCTGCTCCACAATCTGGCGCAAAACAAGAGCAACCTTCACAGGAGCGTGTTTGTGCTTGAACATTATTACTCCAACATGTTATTTTAATTAGAGTTTGGGCTTTTCTTCACTTTGTTTTTGGACTTAATCCAGAATATAAATTACATTTCTATGATCTGCTCTCATGAATACAGCAGCATGGTGTTGTCAGTATGATTACCAAGGAAGCCCCTCACTGTTACGGACAGGCTTTCATCTTACCTTGAAGCTTTGTTTATTCAAAGCATGTTTTGCCGTTAAAGGGTATTACGGCTGTGTTTTGCCCTTGCTCCTGGCTGCAGAAGGAGACGTGACACAGCTTAGGGTTAGAGCCAGCTTGCTGTTCCGGAGCTAATTGACCTGTCTTTTTGATTGATTGGGATCCATTTTGTCCGCGCTGCCTCAGAAAACTCTCCTGCTTCCTCAACCTTTGTCCTGTCTGTCTTTCATGCTTTTCCTTCACTTGACACAAACACATCATCACTTTTCCAGTCGCTTCCTCATCACAAACACAGGGAAGCAAAATTGATCAGAACCGATAAGTGCTCACTTTGGATGTTTTCAGCATCAGAACTACTTTAATACATTATTTATGCATCATAGTTTTAAAATCACTTATGCCTGCTCTGTTCTGTACCCTTGGGGGTCTTTGCTGCTGCTCTCCCTGCCTTTGTGTTTTCATGTTCTGCTGCATGTCTTAGCCAAGGACACTCTTGCAAGAGAGATTTTTAATCAATATTAGTCATTTCTAGGACCCGACCAATATATTGGCCCTTTTTCAAAAATAATCACAATCTGCGAATGTTCTGCCGATAATCGGCCGATTAAATTGGCCGATAATCGGCCGATTATGGCCCTTTCTGATGCTTTTCTGCATGTTTTGATATTTGAAAATTTCTCTCTGTTGTTAAGTTAAACAAATACTTAAGGACAAATTATTGTAAAAGCGTAAATATTTTTTCCTGTTATTCATATCTTTGTTTTTGTCAGCATTCAGGGACCAAAACATGAATCAGCCAATTAATTGGTTATCAGATTTTTTTTTTCCTGCCAAATATCGGAATCAGCATCTGCCTCAAAAAATCCGTTTTGGTCAGGCCCTGGTTATTTCCTGGAAAAGTACATAAATAAAACATCTGCACATGAAAGAGGGGGGGGTGTACTCTACCCACCTCTGGCTTTGGTATTCCATGTAGGCATGTGGAAGAGCAGGGAGCTCCCATAACAGAGCTGTACCACCAAATTAATCCTCTTGCATGCAAATATTTCATTATTTTTGATGAGACTGAAAAGGAAAAAGTAAAATTCATCATTCTGAACGAAGATAAGGAGATTTTTAGATACTTTTTGAAATTTTTAGACATCAGTCATCTGACTATCAAATAACCATAAATAGCTCTTTAGCAGTCCCAGCTCAGGAATATAACGCACAAAACAGAAATATTAGCCTCAGGACAGATGCCACTGCAAGGACATGTGTTTCTGCCAGCTGGTGATGATGAAGCTGAGCACAGGTCACCTTGGTCACTGGCACTAAACTGCATTGGATGCTGCTCATTGGATACCCCCGGTTTATATACACTATACTGCAGCCTCTCAAAGTGACCTTCCAAAAGTCTGCATAGGCCCGGGATCTGTGCCACGGGCCGAGCCACAGAGACACAGTACATGAACAGGGATTATGTCATGATGAGAGGTCA
The DNA here is from genome assembly GCA_030710495.1 of Labroides dimidiatus. NCBI lineage: Eukaryota > Metazoa > Chordata > Actinopteri > Labriformes > Labridae > Labroides > Labroides dimidiatus. Next base: position 7,403,750 of record CM061156.1, on the reverse strand, counting down.
GCGTGGGTTAGCTTTCTGATTTAATCACAGTGTCAGAGTTCACAGCTGTTAGCATGCTGTCAGCATAGGAAAAGCACGTCTTTGTTTTGATTTTTTTAATTTAACTTCATCAACTTCAGTATAGATTTTTTTTTGTCACGCTTGTCTTTGTTTACCTGCTGTCAGAGGAGCATCTCACTGACAGTTTCGTCTCACTTGTTTTCAGCCAGAACCCTCTGTTCAAAGCTTGTACACACACTCCCTCCCTCCCTCCGCTCGCTCCCTTTGTGTTATATTTGAAAGCACACGCTCAGTCGGTGTCTTCCCTCCGTGTCCTCAGACAAACCTCCAGCGCTCCATGGTTAGACTTCCCTCCCTTGCAGTTCAGACGGCTCCCTGCCTGTGCTGTGTCTCCCTGTGGTCACTGGGAAGCTTACAAAACAGGCAGCTCCATCGCATTTGCCATGCTGATCGCCATCACACTGTGCTGTCCTGTTGCGGGGTTCAATAGTGTGCGGTGGTGAAGCGGGTTGCCACAGCAAGAGCTGGCAGGATCCTTGTCGATCGATACTTGGGGGCCGATGAGGGGGCCAGTGGGGTGGTGGGCAGTATCCTCCAACAGCTGCAGAATCAAACAACACCCGGTATGTGAACTGTGTCATGCTGAGGCTACAAGTCAGTAAGAAATTCTGAATTACACACACAGAACGGGGAAGCTGGGGCTTCCTGGAGGCTTTGTGTCTAAAGATGCTGACCGTGTAATAATAGCGACCACTGTTTGAGTCCAGAGCAGGGATTTGTGTTTTATTTCAATAAAGATCTCTGTCTTCAATTCCTGACAACTACATCCCTAATCTAACTCCAAATCTGAAGATAACCCTGATTTATTTCACTTGGTGATAAAACTACTACAAAGCTGCCTGAGGTAGAGGAGAAGAAATGGAATCATAACAAAAGATGATTGAATCGACCAACACACAAAGAGCTGCAATTGAACTGAATGGGTTGCTTTTGTTCATCTTAAAATATCAAACAAATTTAAAGGATGGTTTTGTTTTGGGAGCTCCCTGCCCTTCCATTATGCCTACAAGGAATGCGAAACACTGAGGTGGGAAGAGCACACCTCCCCTCTCTTTCATGTGCATATATGTATATATACGTGTATAAATATGTATGTATATTTATACACGTATAAAAACTATTCTGGATGAGTTGATCCTACAATGCGCAGCACAAAAGAGCCTTTCATTGAGCAGGAATAAAACCCTGGGTGTGTTATTAGTTGCTGTATTCTGAGACCACATTTTAAACCTCAGCCATTTCAATAATAAAAAGGATCCTCTTTAGTTTCCCTTCCCCCATCTTCACTTAGTCAGAGTATGAATGTGTTAAAAAAGTGAAATCACTCTCTTGTCTCTCTGAGCCAGAGTCTCAGAAACCTGTTTGTTCTGTTACAGCACGCTCACTTTCACGTGACATCACCAACCATCCAAAGAATTTCCGGTTGTGTAATCCGACCTGCTTTGTTTACATGTCAAATGCAATGTTGCGATCTGGAGAGGCAGCTAAACTTCTTATGCAGTCATTATGATAAGCCTGGTGAGGAAGGGGGGCGGGAGGGACTTGGCAAAAAAAAACAAAAAATCTTGGCACATTGAAGAAAAAACAGAATTGTTTGTAGCAACAGAAATCAACTTACCTATGTCAAAAATTTGATCAGAATTAAGCTAACGTAGCTTTAGCTCTCTCAACACAGCCATTTATCAAGTGGCTAAATATTGATTTGACAACGTACAGGAACATCAGCCAGACTCATGTGTTTCAATTTAAGTTTGATATTTCAATCAAAAGAATAAAAGAGCTCTCTGAACACTTCTCAGCTGAACTCAACATTCTCACTATCATATACCCTAATGATAGTGCTAAAATCATTCACTCTGTGACTATATTTTAGGTATAATTTGTAATCAAATATAATGCGTAAGACTCTTGCCTTGCAATTTATAGAGGATTGCAGAATTTCAGTGTTGTGATATTATCAGTGATATTCCAAAGCGGCTAATTTTCTATTCGTGGAAATAGTAGTTGAGATTCAAACTAGCTGACTAATCTAAAAGTAAGGAAATGTTTAGACAACAGGCTCATTTAAAGGTGATTTATGTAAAATGGATAAACTAAGCAGCAACCTCCAGTCTAAAAATATGAAGCCTACTTAGAAGTCCGAAAAACTGCAGTTCTTCATGTGTCCAATGGAGGCTGGCTGTATAAACACTGGAAACCACATACACTCCAAGCTAAAATAGCTGATTTTTACAGCAAAATAAACATGTTTCCAGCCTAAAAAGTTTATTTCTCTAACTGCACTGGGGGTGAATTTTTTATAATTTGTTACTTTCGCTTTTATTTGACTTTTGAGTTTAATTTCAACAATGCCCCCTCCTGCCGACGTTAGGCGTCAAAACTCTGTGTCAGGAAACCCACTGGTGACATCATGGACATAGCATCCTTTTGTTTCACAGTCTTTGGAACAAACATGGGATCAAAGAGTCTGCTGGTAAACTGTCAAAATGGGTTTTCATGTGTGGCAAACAATAGCAGGGCTAGCACCACCAGCCTTTGGTCCTCCTTGCAACTCAACAGCGATGCTTGTGGTTGAGCGGTTACTGTTCAGTTTAACTAGACACAACTTATAAACAACTTTATCTTCATTCCCTGAGATAAAAATACATCTCAACCAGAACAAGATGCCAGCTGTCATCTCTGCGACAGCTTTGGCTAGTGGCAGGTGGCTGCCTTACAGCTAAGACACAAGATTTGACAGGCGGTTTGGGCCAACAAAATGAGAAATGAGTTAAACTAACTTGTATTTTTGTGTCGACGACCACAAGTGGTGGCATTTAACCCTTCAGTTGGCTAAAAATACCTAGATATTTTTGTTACTATACGTATTGTGTCATGTCATAAGTTACCCTGCTATTACCACTCCTCATCAAAATAATTTTGATGGAAAATGAACACATAAAGAAGATGAGAACCACTAAATAAAGCACGGACTGAGTTTTGGTGGATTTTCAGGAGCAGATGAGACTCTATCACGACAGCTTTTCTCTAAAATCTCCTCTCCTACCTTCCTACGGCATTCCATATTTGTCATCATTAGCAGCTTAGTGGGCATGTGAGTGCTGAACAAATGGTGTCCATGCAGGCGATGGAGAAACTGGGCGGGGGGGAAGTGAGCTGTGAAAAAGAGAGGGAAAAGTTATGATGATGTTGAGGAGAAGGGTACACCAGGTAGTTTGCAGAGGGACTGCTTTGATCTTTGACAGCTGTGCTTTGGTAAAGATCAAAGGTTGTTTATGTTTGCTTATTATTTTACTTTGTTAAGCTTGAAAGAAGTTAAGAACTTTGATCTGTTAGATTTAAGGATAGAGGCCACTGTTAGCTTAGCTTAGTATAAAGGCTGACAATTAGCGGAACAGCTAACTTGTTCACTCACTTAATTTGTGTACATGAATGCTGGAATGTTCTGCATAGACTTGCTCAGCTCACCCAAATAAATTGCTTCATATGTGCCCAAAAACTAAAGTCTTACGAGATGGAAGAGTTTTCCTTCAAATGCCACTCAAGTCAGTTGATATTAAGCAAGGATGACCTTGACCTGATGCATGAGCAAGCCGGTTATGCTAGTTAGTTTAGTGCTAACTTGCTAGTACAACCAATAGCTGGAATCAAGGTTTTCACAATTTAGCAGATAATGTGACCTCCTCTCTCATCCCATGAAAAAAAAAACATAATTGGCGTCACGAAGCTCAGGGAAAGCTACATTTATCAGACGTATGAACCTCCAAGGGTCATACATGTCACTGGAGGATGTCCACACTGATTGGCAAGTGCTGCACAAATGATTTGCTGTAGCTCTGATTTGTCAACTCTTGTGAATGAAGCAAGTACAGCACTGAAAAGGTCATGAATTTAAATATAACTTGCAATGGTAATGGTGCACGCAATTTACACCAAGCTTTTAGCGTCATTCGCATTGCAAAATGTGCAGCTACCTTCCTCGCGGCTTTTTCTTTCACCACGACATAGCTAGCATAGCTGTTTTGCATGTTTGTGAGCTGGCTACCGGGATCTGTTTCACATAGAAGTCCACAACAGCGTAATTATGAAGCTCCACGATCAACACATCTTTCGACAGTGGAAAATTCTTCACTGCAAAAACTGAAATACAAGCAAACATTTTTTTTTTTTAGTAATAAAATTGTCTTAGTAGAGTTAATATGAGCTGCTATCACCTGACAAGTCCAGAAAAACAGCCAACCAGTCTTATTTCAAGATATTAAAACACAAAAATAGACCAACAAGAAAACAGGAACTTTTTCTTACCCATGCAAGCATTTCACCCCAAAACCGGTAACTGTTCCTGACAAATGAGTGTGAAAAAAATTAGAGTTATTCAGGATAGTTATACACTATAATCTCTTTGGAAATCCACTTAGCATGGTTTACTGTAATGTCACCTAATCTTCTCTGATTTGATCTAATGAAGCCATTTTAACAGCATCAGGTTACAAAGATTACTGAAAATCTTTCCAAAAGAGTTTGACTCAGAGCCGCTTGAATAGCTGAGAAGAGAGAGAGAGTTTCCCAGGAAGGCACTGGAAAAAAGAAAAAAAAAAGGTATAAAGGGTTCTGTGGGGTCAGTTGGTCCATTACTGTGGCCCACTTCCTCACATGAAACCCTTGTTCCTTGTTTGGAAGAAATGTGCTAATCCCCATGGGCCCTCTCTGGGCCCCAGCCAGCATTTGAAGACAAAAAGAGCAGAAAAAAAAAATCAGCTTTTGTTCTTCAAACAAGCTTTTGTACTGGTAACCTCTCTCTCACTGAGGCTGTCTTTTACAGTGCAGTTATGATGCATTGTTATTATGGCAGAGTTTCCTCTGGAGGTTTTGTACAGTCGTCGACGCACACTCAGTGGTCTCCTTGACTGTGTGGTCTTTGAACTTCTCAGTATGATGCTGTTTGCCTTGAGTATGTTTTTTTATTAGCCACGCTGTGTGATAAATTGAGAAGAGGAAGGATCCAACCCTGCGTGGGCCTCCTGACACCTGATACCGAAGCTTGTGTGCGTCAAGCTGCGGGATTTGGAAAAAGAGCACATGATGTAGGCAGTCAGATGATAAAGCTATACGTTACGTAAGAAAACCCCCTCAGTCAGTCAGTCGGATAGTAAACAGCAGCGACTAGGGGAAGGCCTCAGACTTTAAGAGCTCTGGCTCCAGTTTCATCCATCTGATGTCGGCTGAGTGTTTTATTGCCCTGTCCTTAAGTCAACTTTGGCTTAGTGCGCTCCGCAATTAAAGCTGTAATCCTTAAGATTGCAGCTGTGGTTTATTAGGAAATACCCCGACTTACTGAGCAATAAAGGGCAAAAATCAAAAATGTTGGGCGCAAGATTTGGAATAAAAGTCATCGTGTGGCTAATTCAACAAATATTTTCAGTGCTTTACAATTGGTGAGAATGAATTTGTGATCTTTTATTGCCGTAATTTCTGGACGATAAGCTGCTACTTTTCCCCCATGCTTTGAACCCTGCGGCTAATCTATGTAATTTTACAGCTAACGGCCACTAGGGGACCTTCTACATCAATGGATTTTACAGGTCACAGGTTCTGTACTATTGCATGAAATGGTAACACTTGAAAAAGTTATGCAAATATGCAACTTGTTTGTTGAAATGTTAATAAAACGGAAGCTTCCCCAAACAGCCTCTTCCTTCCCAACATTTCCCTCTGTGCAAAAACCCTTACATATGGTAATTACACCTGCGGCTTATAGTCCAGTGTGGCTTGTATATGTACACATTTGTTTTTTCCTTAAATTTAGCTAGTGGGGGTTAATTTCAGGTGCGCTTAATAGTCCAGAAATTACGGTACATTTACAGAAAAAGAACGGAAAAACTCCATTAAATCGTGACGATGAGATATTTGTTTGAATCCTCTGAAATCTGGTGAATAAAATTAAAAATAAAAGGTTTCATCTTTTTTTTTTTTTTAAATCCACCTTATGCATAGTCTTAAAATCTACTGCTTACTTGAAATTCCTTTAATCATGAACCGATTAAAGTACGAATCATTCCAAAAGTTGTTTTTTAACCAGGGTATCCACAGGATTTTAAAAAGTCTTAAAACGTATAAAATCCAGTAATTTTAATTCAAGGTCTAAAAATTCTCTTAAAATCTCATGAAATGTCTTAAATAGGATTTTGAAAGGTCTTAAAAATGTATTAATGTTTCTTTTATTTATAACAAATGCTTAAAATTCAATTCAACGGAACTACAAAAGAGAACGAAAGTTTCTGTGCAGCCTGCTCAGAATTTATCAAGCACAACCAGCTTGTGCAGAACTGGAAATTATTTCAAATACTTTGCTTGTAATTCTGTGCCTCTGAGTTTCCATCATATATTTTGAACATTTTTACCAGTATGGATGTAAAATGGATCTTAAACTGTTTTCATTACGGTCTTAAAAAGTCTTAAAAAGTCTTGAATTTGACTTGTTGAAACCTGCAGTGACCCTGTTTACGTAAAGAGACCACTGTGACATTAATATCGTTTTTTTTCCGCGTAAAGGTTTAGGACGGCTCCGCCAAAAAGATTTGATTTTTTTTTGTCTCAATTTTTCTTAGCAGTAGCAAAACATTTCACGCTGCACTGCACATGCTGTTTTTTACACATCAGCATCACACACTGAAAAGAATCCACACATACACACACACTTGTACCACTTTTCCCTTAATGGCGCAACAAAGCATTTTGTAAGTTTCAGCACTCCTTTTAGTATGACACAAAAGATGCACTGTGAAATTTTTTTTTTGATTGACAGTCATAGTCAGGCTGACAGCTTCTTCACCATTGAAGTCACCATGTGTTTAAAAAACAGTTGATTGATTTTGATGGGAACCAACAGCAGATATTCTCGGTTTGGATCAAGCAGCAACTTCCAACTGCAAAAAAATGAAGCTAAGTGCTAAAAACTGCAGATCTTCAGGAGTCCATTTGAGGCTGGCTTTGGAAGAACCATAAACCAGTGTTTCTCAAATTGTGGTCCGCTGACCACTAGTGGTCTGCCAGCGACTCCTAGTGGTCCACTTTGACAACGAGTACATTTATTTATTTATTTTTTAAATGGAACATTAAAAAAAAAAAAAAAAAAAAAAAGTTTGCCGGGACTCACAAAAGTTTCTTTGAACTCCCCTCCAGAGAAAATGGTCAAGCTAACATTACTCCATTAACAAACCTACAGGCCAATTCATCATGTATCACTGAGTTTATGTGACATCATTTGGCTATCTGGACTGGTGTTCTGATGCTATTAAACTTTGTGGTCCATGAGTATTTATTTATTTATTTATTTATTTGGAGTCTGAAACAATTTTAGAAACTCTGCCATAAACCACAAACACATCAATTCAATAAAAATGATTTGTATGGCAAAAGCTAACGTTTTCACACCCCAGTCCAAAATTGGCTTCAGTCTGAATATCTCATTTCACTAACAGCACACGCTGTATGGAGGGTAAACTTTTTTGTATCTCTGTTTGGAAGTAATTAAGATAAAGAATTTTTCCAGTGAGAGGCACAGATCGCCTGACTAGCAGAAGGGCAATCCTGTAGCTGTTAGTGAAGAGGTTCAAAGCCCACCTCTTGGGACTAGCATTTCCTAATGGCTCCCAACAACAATAGAGTTCAAAACTCTGTATCAGAAACAGATAGGTGATGTCACAGACTAAATCTATTCATTATACCGTCTATGGTTTGAATACAGCTCTGAAATGACAAAGAAGAAGGTGTAACTCACAGGCTGCATATTATGACATGCTGAAGCGTTCTTTTGCAAAGTTTGCCATATTGGAAATGCTGACAGCTTCAGGATGCCCACCTGTCAATCACCTGTGCTGCTAATCATACATGAGATTTGAGAAATTAGCTATATGGACTTTTCCAACATTTTTTTGTTTTAGGCTAAAAACAAATGTATTTTTACCGTAAAGATCAGCTCCTTTTAAGTGGGTGAGTATGTGGTTTTTGGTGCTTTCAGAACCAGCCTCAAGTGGACACTTGAGGAACTGCAGTTTTTAGCACTTACACATTGGAAGTTTTTTCTTACAGCCAGAGGTTTCTGCGTGCGGAAATGTAAAGTTAAAGCTGGTTTCTCTCAGATAAAATCAAGCTGGGTTACACACTACATCCTGTCAAAAGATCTGAAATGAGTTAAACACAATGTAATCACAGCTGTTATTCCAAAATAAAGGTGATCCCTGTCCGACTTGAAGAGAATCTTAAAGGTCATATCTGTCATGTACTCTGTACACTCTGTACAGTGTGTAACTTTCTTCCTCTCCTGTCTCCACAGAGCTGCGTCTGATTTGCGTACAGAAAAGCTGCACAAAAGCAAGATGGTGACCGTAGAAACTCCGGAGTCCCCCGTGCCTCTCACGGCGCTGTCCCGCTGGTACCTCTACGCAATCCACGGCTACTTCTGCGAGGTCATGTTCACAGCCGCCTGGGAGTTCGTGGTCAACTGTAACTGGAAGTTCCCCGGCGTGACGAGCGTGTGGGCGCTCTTCATCTACGGCACCTGCATCCTCATTGTAGAGCAGATGTACCTGAAGCTGCGCGGCCGCTGCCCGGTGTTGCTGCGCTGCATCATCTACACCTTATGGACGTACCTGTGGGAGTTTGGTACTGGGTTTCTCCTGCGCCAGTTTAACGCCTGCCCCTGGGACTACACTGAGTTTCGCTACAACTTTATGGGGCTGATCACGGCTGAGTATGCGGTTCCATGGTTCTGCGCCTCCTTCATCGTGGAGCGCCTGGTTATTCGTAAAACATTGCGGCTGCGCTTCCATGAGGGGCCAGAGGACGGGTGGTCAAAGCATCTGTTGGATGCTGGAGGAGGAGGAGGGGTGATAGGACCTGTCGGGGACGGCAGGAGGAGAGAGAGGAGCAGAGGGATGGGGAGTGATGCTAACGGCTACCTTAAAGTAGAATGAGTGTTGAAGAAGAAGAACGACACTCAAACCAGTCCACTCGCCCTACGACACCTCTTCCACCCTCCTACGCCACTTCCCATGAATCTTCCCTGTTTTGGGGGGAGGACAAACAGACGGCTGTGTAGACCGGGCTCACGTGCAGAGGTGTGTAGAGTATTAAAAAAAAAAAAAGGCAAGAAAATAAAATCCAAGTGGGTCTTAAAAACACCCGAATCACCCTGTGTGCTCTCCACAGAGCCACTTTTACTCCATGCCGCTGTGTTTGCTGCATCCCATAATTCCCCCACCCATTCCCACCCATGTGCCGCTGACCTTGAGGAGATCAGTTTCCGGAATGACCGGGATTACTCTCTCAATTTCTTTTCTCCCATCGACTGCAAAAAACTTGGGATTAATACAAAAAAAAAAAAAAAAGTTGCAGAGATTAGCGTTATCACCCCTGCAGAGGGACAAACAGTGATATTTGTTTTTCAAGGGCACCTCAGTCTGTGTGAAAGCAGAGAGTTAGCTGCGAAGAAGACAAAATAAAAAGTAGCTGCAGCTGTTCTTTTTAAAAATGTACATAATGTCCTTTAGTATTAATCAGAAGTACTGTAGTAATGTAGCTACAAGAAGCTCTTACCGTCCACTCAGAGGCAGCGCTCCATGCGTCTGCTTCCACCATGAAGAATGTTTTTCTGCCGTTAGTGAATACCCACAATGCCTGGTATAGAAAAAAGCATGAGAAAGTCGTCTTCCTATATAGCGAACGTTTTTACATTCAGCCGCCACACTGTACGTCTCGTGGGTCAGTCCGCTGCTCGTGTGTGAAAGGACGACTGTGATCCACGGACGGTGCTCCTCCTGACAGCATGCTGAAGAGTGAGACACCGGAACCTCCGACTGCTCCTGGAGAGCAGGTCACGGCCTTGCATGGCAGCTTCTTCTCCAGCATCGTGCGTGCGAACAAGTTTGAGTGTGAGCGTGCGTGAGTGTAGGCGCCAAATAAATGTAGTCCATTTACAATAATAGCAGGGCTGCTTTTCTGTTCATGGCAGCAATTGTGAGTCATGAGCATCAGCATAAAGCATCAAACCTCAGTGATTTCCTTTTTTATCGTTTCCTATAATCTTTTCATGACTCACTCTGTCTGTTTGTGCGTCTCCACGTCCATTAGTGTGAGCTTTAAATGTTGTCGCACATCTGCTGGGGTCATGTAAGCCTCATTTCCTTATTCACTTGATTTAAATAGCTGTTTTATCTTTCTCTTTATAAAATTAGTGTTTTTTTTTTTGTTCTTCCACATAATCTAAATGTTTTTGTCACTGATGAAATACTACTGACCTTCTTCTTACACTGTAAGTGACAGAAGTCATCATTTTATTATTTTTTTTGAGAGTAATCTGGAGTTTTACTTGAAAATAGAAGAAGCAGTGTCAGGTTTTATCTGTTAAAAAATTTCAAGGTATAGTCCGTGTTTTTCTGATTTTTTGGGGGTTTTCATAGCTTCAGAAGTGCAAAAAAAAAAAAAGATCACAATCCTCATGTTTGATTAAAATATAAACTAGAGCACAGCTTGCTGAGCATTTTAAGCATGCGCCCCATGTATGGAGGCTGAAGTCCTCGCCGCAGCAGTTGCTGGTTCAACTCCAGGCTATTTGCTGCATGTTTTCCCCGATTCTCTACTCCCCACATTTCCTGTCTCTTCATCCGTCCTATCCAATCCAATGAAGGAGACAAACCCTAACTATAAAATACCAAACCCAAGTATTTAAATACGATAGTGTTTGATCTGTTTTTTTTTTTCAGTGGTCTTAAACATTTGTCCCTCCACGCAGTTGATAATGTAAACAACACCGCTTATTTCCTCAAATGTTGTCCATGTTGATCATGTGACTTCCTCCTGTGGGCAAAAATGAGCAGACAGTTTAGGTTTGTGGATTAAAAGAGCCACTGGATGTGCTGCTACTGGGTCAAACATGACAGACAAGACCCTATGCACTAATGTAAAAGTACCATGGAACAGACAGTAAACAAGAATAGGAAGTGTTATTACTCCTGCAGACCATAATAACATGGAATTTACCATTACAACTGCAAAAAAGAAAAAAAATGTACTGATTAAAATGAGATAAAA